>VWZG01009936.1:2043474-2062301 GCA_013396735.1 Grallaria varia | reverse complement strand
AGTACAGCGAGACCGAGCGGCATTGGGCGGTGCGCCGCCGCTTCATCCTCCGCCACCTCCCCGCGTACCCCGGCGCCGCCATCGACCAGCTGCTGGCGCTCTCCGTGCTCTGGACCAACCACGTCTTCATGGGCTGCAGGTGAGGCCCGCGGCCCCTCAGGCACGTCCCCCGCGGGGCTCCCACAGCGCTGGAGTGGGGCCACGGCCGCCCTTTGAGAGCCAGCCTTGGAAGGGGCTGCGGCGGGAGTGCTTCGGTTCCCGGGCAGTTTCCGAACGTGCCCGTGTTTTGTGTGTGGAGGGAAGCGAGCTGCTGCTGGAAAAGTTAGTGTGTGTTTTGAAAGTAGTTCGTGACGTCCCGCCCCCAGGGCTCGGTAAGTCTGTGGAGCTTTGTCATTTAGGCGAGAAGAGTTTCCCTGGGCACTAAAGCAGCTCGCGCAGTCCCCTTAACTCCCGGCTTTCCTGGGGGAAACAGGCTGCTGAATGTGAGGTTTTCACCGTACCGGAGTACCGGAATCCAGCCGGGCTGTAACTCGCCGGGTTGTGGAGATCTGCAGAAGCGACACCCACATTCCAACCGGCCCCTGCGATGTTAGGGTTGTTTTTAAGTAGACGTAAGGCTTTAAGGACAAAAACAGCTGCTGAACGACCAGCCTCGGCAAACTGACGGAGGAGCTTGTGACCACCGAGGGCACAGGGATTGATTAATGTTCCATCTCGGAGCCTCGTGGGGGGAATAGTTTGTGTCATTTGTGCAAAGCCGAGTCAACACCCTTAAATACAGATCCGTTCATTTCCCTTTCCTTTCTCGTTCAAGTAGCAAACTGTTCTGCGCCGAGCACCAAAGTTGAACATAATTTTAAAGTAGCTTCCAATTCCAAAGCTTGAGTAGTATGTTAAAATGAAGAATATCTTCTTAAGAGACAGTCTGTGTGGGCCATCCGCTCTCATTAACGTGTTTGCGGGTTGTGTTCGGGGGCCTTCTTTGTGCCGGTGCTTTTGGGAATTGGTGCAGTGATTTGCGGTGCTGGTAACCAAGTGAACACACCTGTGTGTGAGGATCTCAAATCCCAAGGACTGGTGCAGTTTAAGCCCCCAAGTGCACCTGCTTTGCCTGCTGAACATCTTCACCTGTAGCTCTTGAGGGAGAGAGAATTCGGACAGGGTGGATGTGGAGCTACTACTAGTGGGAAGGTTTCCCCGGAGTTCATGTTGTGCCTGGCCGGGAACACGCTGAGCTGTTGAAGAGAATTCCAGCTTTGCTTAGAGCTGTCTGGAGAGGGGAGGGGCCCACAGCATTCCCTGGAACTGCCTTTTGCTGCTTAGGAAGAGCTGTTGCTATAACAAGTGAATAGCTCCCAAATCTGGGGGATTTTTGTTGTTTTCTCTTAAGTTTACTGGTTGGCTTTTAGTTTAATGGGGTGTGGGGTTTTTTTGTTTGTTTGTTTGTTTTCCTGTTGTGGATTACTTGCTATCCCAAGACAACCTGTTTGTCAGAGTAAATACAGATCAGAGTCTTTGCTGATGGAATCTGAGTGTTCTGCTGGGAGATGATCTGGAGAATGTCCAGAAGGCTTAGAAAACATGGTCTGTGAGGAAGGAGTTAAGTAAAAGGATCCGCTTAGTTTAGGGGCAGATGAGAGAAGGTGCTCATGTTCTCAGATACCTTAAAGGTGACTGCAGAATATGAGGGGAGTGGGTCAGGAAAGCATTATGCTCCAGAGCTCCAGGGATCAGCATACGGGGTAACGTATTAAAAATTCTGCCTCTATGTGCAGTCTTCACAACCTGAGATTGCTATGGCAGGGTTAGACAAACACGTGTTGGGGCTGGTTGATCTCCCCCCGCCCCGCCGCCCCAACACCCTCCCTGGCAGAAAGCTGAGCCCCAGAGGTCTCCATCCTTTGTGATAAACGACACATGTCAAATCTAACACTGTTCTTGCACTCTGCTGGAAAGGGACAGTGTCTATCACAGGTAATGTCCTCTTCCCGGTAAGCCAGATAGAACAGAGATTCCCAATTCCTGCCCTTGTCCCTTTTGGCTGCAAGATGATGAGGGTGTCACCACTGTCTGCCTCCCTTTGATCCCTCCTGGCGTTTTCTCCCCATGCACGGCTCCATGCAGTAGTGAGTGCTCAGAGTTCTCAGCCAGGAATTTAAATGGATCTAATTTCTGCCTGGCCCTCTAAATCGGGAGCAGGAAGGGCATTTTTTGAGTGGCGGGTGAGTAGATTTCTAGAGCTCTTAAAACAGTAGTGAGCTGGTGCAAGTTATTGCAGCACTGGCTGTTGGGACACTTGTGGCCTCCTGTTCGCAGGCAGTGACCTGATGCTTACTGACTCTGGGAGGTGAGCACACCTGGAACAGGTGCAGCACTGCTTGCTCTCCGTTGTGAACCATGGTGTGAAGCTGTCAGAGACCGTTTTCAGACCATGTTTGTAGGTTATCCCTGGATAGAAAGGTTTAGGGATTTTTTTCTTGTTCAGTTTCAGTGTGCAAACGGCTTGAAATCACGTGACAGACTCCCAGAGCAATGGAAAACTGAGCTGGACGGGGCTGTGAGGCTAACAGAGATGGGACTGTGCTGGGCAAGTCCTGCCCTTGTAGAACCATGAGAGCTGCAGCAGGGTCAGGGTTTGCTCAGAGTGTTGCAGCCGCTCGCCTCCACCCTGGATCAGCGTTTTGGTCGCAGCACCAAGCCAGAATTTAGTTTGACTTTCTAAAGAGTGGTTGATGAAGGCTGAGTGGTACCTCTGGCACCTGATGTGGTCATTACGGTGTCAGTGAGAGCGGACTGTAACTCTGCCCCACATGGGACTCTAGTGCCAGCCTGAGCTCCTGTGCTTAGTTCACTGGGGCTGCTCCTCCTTCTCCACACCCCTGTGTTCCTTAGTAGCTCTGCCAGATACTGTATTCTGTCAGATAATGTTTTTAAACTGAAGTTTAGAACACTGTCAGTGTGATGGCAGTTTGTCATTCACCAGTGGGCTCACCAAGTCAGCTGATGTGGGGCTCTCTGCCCGCGCTGGGCTGGCCGTGGCAGGGGGACAGAGCTCAGCGCTGTGTTCTCTGTTCCAGCAGAGTCAGGAGAGCATCTTCCTTGCCCCAGCTGCTGTCTGGGGCAGCTTTAGTTCTTGTTTCACATAATAAAAGCTTGTGTGTGCATGTGTGTGTTTGTTGCCGCTGTGGGACCAGTACTCAGGTGGTTTGCTGTTGGATTCACACAGGTATGGCGTGCAGGTCATGGAGAAGGTGCTCAGGATGGCTGAGGGCATTGATATCGAGGAGACGAGGACATACGAGTTGGTCCCCAGCAGGAATCTCAAGAGACACCACTCTCCTTCAGACAGTGAGTATTTGTGCCTGTGTCAGAGACCCCCTGCCCTTCCCTGTGGGCATCAGTGGGAGTGTGGGAGGGCACTGTGCCCATGGGGCCACCTCTGGGACAGTAAGCACAGCAAACGGGAGAGAAGTGTCTGTGATGTGCTCTGTTGGACTGCAGCTGTTTCCCCTCCTCTACTGTGCATGTAATTCATGCAGAGTTCTCTCTTTGCTTAAGAAAATACCATTTTTCATTTAAATTATCAGGTAATTGATTTCCTCTAGGAATAGTGTCAAGAGTCAAATCTGTGTAATGAAATACCTGTCTGCTTTTCTCTGCTGTGGTGAGGGGTGATGTTCTGACTCGAGGAGCAATTGTGCGTGTATGTAGAGATGTGGAGTTCAGCTCATTCATTTTGAGTTACGATCTGCCTGGAGAATGGCGAGGAGCGGTGAGATGATGTTTAGTTTGGGGCTTTTTTGCCCTTCCTACTGGGAGTGGAAGAGTCCTGCATATGTCTGCCCAGTCCCATGGGCTCAGGCATCAGCGTTCCAGCTGTAGCTTTTCCAGTGGAGGAAATGCAGCAGGCACAGGGGGCTGGCAGTTCAGTGGCTCTGGTCTGCCAGCTCTGGTGCTTCTCTTCAGCACCTTCAGAGCTGCCTGCCCTCCCTCCAGAGAGGGGTAGGAACTGTGCCCGTGTGTGGTTGCAGGCAGGCCCTTGGATCAGCCAGCACTGTGGTTGTGTGCAGCACAAATGTGTGTGTCCTGTGTGAAGCACAAGGCTTCTCTAGGCTTGGATTTAAACCCTGGCTCTGCCAAAGTTGCTTCCCTTTCTTTAACAGGCAGCAATCTTTCTGTGCTTCCATGGGCCAGCTGTAAAACTGAGATAAATGCTTTTCTTTCATGTTTTGGCTGTCAGAGGCAGCAGCTCTGAGAGGAGGGGTTCTCTGTGGCATATTGCACAGACAGCATAACGAGCTGTTCTGCTGGCGATAGCCTTTAGGTGCTGCTGCAGTACAACCATCAAAATACAAACAGAGCAAGAAAAGGAAACCTTGCCATAATTCATCAAAACTCGTGGCCAGAGGATTTAATACATGTGTAAGAGCTTTGTCACCTGATTTAAATAGGAAGGAGGGGCTGTTTGTGCTGTGTACAGGGTGTTGTTTTCACCTGCAGGGAGCTGGGCAATCATAACCATGCTCTAGTGGTTGATGTCTAGACAGATGTGCTGCCTGACCTATATTAGGGCCACACACATTGGCACTGGATTAGGCAGCATTTCCCAGCGCTGGGGTTGCCTTTTCTTCCTCCAATGAAATTACATACATGTACCACGTCAGCGTGTGGGGGCTAAATCTTTCACAGAAGTCTTGTGTAACCATCTCTTAGATGTTACATATTTACTTGTCAGCTATTCGATTCTCCTTTTCTGCAGTAGCTGTGTGTGTCAGGATATTCTGCCTCATTTGCATTTCTTCTGGCAAAGGAACGAGGGGTATTTCAGTAATTGTAATGGGGCCCCCAGCCACTGCTGCTTGGGCAGATTTCTCCTTGTTTGGTGACCTTTAGCCAAAAGCAATTACTTTGGCAGAAAGCATCAAAGTCAGTAACAACCCTGTGTGTTTTGGAAAGGAGAGTTCAGTTATTACTGTGTTGCCCCTCAGATGAAAAGACCTGAAGATAAAGTAGTTTATCTGAGATCATCGTGCAACTGTGTAGCAGGGTCGTAGCTGAGGCTCTAGTCCTGCTCTGGTGTTCTCTCTTGATAGCTAGAGTTTTAGCTTTGAATGGATTAACTTCAGAAGTGACCAGATGGGTTCAGTGGGCACTGCTGGGTGGCAGCATTGTGTAACTAAATATGTAGAGACTTCTGTGTGGTAGTTGTGGAGGTGGAAATACCACTGTTGTGACCTGCACAAGAATGACTGGTCATCTTTGATAAGTTGTGAATGTCTTTGGAAAGAAACCTCTAAGGTTTTGGCTAAGGAGTGGTAATCCTGTGTTTGGAACCCACAGGCTCCTCTTGGAGATCACTCTCTGAAAACATTGTTTCCCTGTCATAGCACATATTGGTAATTGTGTGATCTTCTTCCATCTCACAGGTCCAGAGCCAGAGGTGGTTCCTGAGCCACCCAAAAAGGTGACCCCCAAGTTCCGAGTGCGACCACGTTTTGAACCCATACACTTTGTCACCAGTGCTGAGAAGGATGGCAAGAAGGACAATTCTCTGGATAACCAAAGGCAGGAGGTGAACCAGGAGGCAAATACAAACAGTGTGGCACAGCCGCCTGAAAACTGTACAAATTCTTTTCTGAATGCACGGGATGTGGATCCCCAGCTCTCCAGCACAGCTGGGTTAGGCTTTGCAGGCCCAGCAGCGGCAACAGCAGCTGCAGCCAAGAGAGCTGTGAATAGTGTGGACTCTACCACAAGCAGCACGGTGCAGGTTTCTGTTTCCCCTTCAACTGTCCTGTCTGCATCAGAGACTTTTCCTCCGTCAGCAATAATGCTGAAGCAGAGCTTTATGGAGAAACTGTCAGCAGCTGTCTGGAAAAATCTTGCTAACCCAGATGCGAACACTGGGACTGATAAAATTAACTTCACGTATCTTTTGACACGTTCGATTCAGGCGTGCAAGACAAACCCTGAATATATTTATGTTCCTCTGAAAGAGATCGCCCCTGCTGACCTCCCCAAGAGCAAGAAGCTCCTGACAGATGGCTTTGCTTGTGAAGTGCGATGCCAGAATGTCTACCTGGCCACCGGCTATGCCGGCAGCAAAAACGGATCCCGGGATCGAGCTGCGGAGCAGGCAGTCAAGCTGCTGAAGAAGTCCGTGGAAGTTCGAGTTGTCCAGCGGAAGTTCAAGCACACCTACCATGAAGACCTGGTGGTGTGTGAGGCAGGCGTGTGTCGCCCTGATTTCCCTCCTGCTCTCAAACCTCATGAGGAGTTTGTAGTTGCCAACAGGGACTGTGTCCCAATGCAGCCTGGTACTGAATCCGTGAAGGGTTCTGCTAATACCAACAGACACTGGACTAGCTTTGTCCTCACAGAGAACGCCAGCGACGCAATCGGAATACTTAACAATTCTGCCTCATATAACAAAATGTCTGTTGAATATAAGTATGAATTGATGCCCAACCGCTCATGGCGGTGTCAGGTGTATCTCCAAGATCACTGCCTAGCCGAGGGATTTGGCACGAAAAAGACCAGCAAGCACGCTGCAGCTGAGGAGGCAGTGAAAATCCTGCAGAAGATGCAGGCAAATATAGCATCTCTCAAAGTGACCCAGGTGCAGAAAGTGGGCTGCTCATCACGGGGCTCTGGGAGGAAGAAGGACCTGAAGGATCTGGTGATCTACGAGAACTCCAACAACCCGGTGTGTACGCTGAACGACACTGCCCAGTTCAACAAGATGACGGTGGAGTACGTCTTTGAGAGGATGACAGGCATGCGATGGAAATGCAAGGTGATGCTGGAGGATGAATTCATCGCAGAAGCAGTTGGAGTGAAGAAATCTGTCAAGCATGAGGCAGCAGAGGAAGCTGTGAAAATCCTCAAAAAGACTCAGCCAACTGTTGTTAATAACCTGAAGAAAGGCACTGTTGAAGACGTCATCTCCAGAAATGAGATCCGGGGTCGATCAGCAGAAGAGGCTTTCAAACAGAAGATCAAAGAAGACAACATTGGGAATCAAATTTTAAGAAAGATGGGCTGGACAGGCGGTGGCCTAGGGAAAGATGGTGAAGGAATTAGAGAGCCTATTTCAGTCAAGGAGCAGTTTAAAAGGGAAGGACTTGGGCTTGATGTAGAAAGGGTGAACAGAATCGCCAAAAGAGATATCGAAGAGATCATTCGAAACTATGCACGCTCAGAGAGTCACATTGACTTGACTTTCTCTAGAGAACTGACCATGGATGAGCGGAAGCAGATACATCAGGTAGCCCAAAAATATGGTCTTAAAAGTAAATCCCACGGGCAGGGACACAACAGATACTTGGTGGTGAGCAGGAAGCGGCGCAAGGAAGATCTGTTAGACCAGCTGAAGCAGGAAGGCCAGGTTGGCCATTATGAGCTTATCATGCCCCAGGCAAACTGAGGTGAGGTGTCCCCTTAGATCAGAGACTGAGCTTCCTGGGCACTCGACTGAAGAAAGAGATGCTGCATTTTTCTTGTGGGTAATAATATCGTTAAAGTCTTTTACGTTGGCAATATAATTTCTAAAACGTTAGGCATTTAGGACCGACTGAGTTCTGTTCAAGTACATTAGCACAACCCAAACACAGTAGTGCAGTTACTGTATGTGTCTTTGATATTACTCGTTCCTTCACATTTTAATAGTTTTGTAATAGCAAACACACATGTCCAGCAAGAAGGAACGTGACATCATTTAAAATTATAGGTCCCTTATTCTTCTTGAACAAAGAAGGGAAAAAAAAAAAGGCTTTTTTTTTTTTTAAATAATTTAAAAAAAGCAAAGGAAATGCAGTCTAGGGGGGCATAAACTTGTATGTAAAATTGATGTTAATGACAATAAAGATTTATTTCTGGAAAAAAAAAGGATTTGTCACACTTGGTGTAAAAAAGGTGTGAAAACTGTGTTTATTCTTGAAAAATACATGTGTTGAGGTCTTGTCTCTGCTGTACAGTATGTAAACCTTAACTAGTTCAGCAGTACAGTTTTATTCATAGATTCCTACCCCAAGTCTCCCATTCTGAGAATCTCTGAACTCGCCTTCATGGCCAGCATCTCAGACTGAGGGAATTCCAGCGCCTTTCTACTTTGGAGAACTGCTTGACATGTGCAAATGCCATGGTGAAGTGCGAGATGTAAAAACTGGAGGTAAATGCAGAGCCCACGCTCAAAGATGCTCATGTAGCTTGTGGGGACTGTTATATAACTTATTTTTTTACTTAGAATGCTCTTTAATCCTGAGTAAAACCAAATCTGTGCCTGATTATTTCTCCACTCCATCCCTGTTCCTGTGCTTGTGTCTGTGAACTTCTGCCCTGCTCTGACCTTTGTGTGGGTGAGTGTGGCAGCTCTCCAGGAGGCTGGGGCACTTCTTGCCAGGGGAGCAGACTCTAACCTGGGCTGTGGTGCTCCACATTCGTGTCTTGCTAGGGAAGCATAAAGGTTAGGAATTGACCTTGAAAGAGCCACAAGTGAGGGGTGCTGGTTTTTCTGTCAGCAGTGGGGCCCAATAATGGTTCTTTACCACTAGGCCAGTCCTTATGCAGTGTTGTCTATTCTCCTGTTGCTGTGTCTTGGCTGGCACCGTTGGTTTTCTGCTGCCTCTGTTTGCCTCTCCCATCTTTTTACGCCATCCTCTACCTTTTTTTCTCACCTCCTGTTCTGTTTTTTTAAATACTCTGCTACTTCTGAAGCAGAATGTCCTAGTGCTGTGCAATTAGAGGCATTTTGGTGCCCTGGCAGGTGAGACTCAGGAAGCAGAGTGAGCATCCCCTTCTCTCTCTGCTAGCTTGGACTGCTGAAGTAACGCTGCTGCTGTAGGAAAACAAGGTGGCAGTTAATTCTGAAAGTAGATTGGGGTTTGTTTGTTTTGTTTTGTTTGAGGTTTTTTTTTGCATTATTCTGTCTCTCTACTTCTGATTTCTGCTCTCAAGAATGCTGGGCCCTAGCAGATGGTGCTGTAGGAGTGGAAGAAGCCTGGTACTTTCTAGGGAGATAATCCTGCAAGGAGTGAAGCTCCCCCTCCCTAACCTGGGTATGGAGCAGGTCTTCAGAGCTTGCTGATGCCAAGAAAAGCAGTGAGAGCATCACTGGCATTTGGGATGAAAAATGCCTCTTTTGGGAGAGGTGGGGGCTGGCTGTATGTCACAGTACCTCAGCAGGGCTGGCTGGCCCATGGAGCCTGTGCAGGGCACAGACTTTGCCCATCTGGGACGTCTCTGTGGCCAATCTTTGCTGAGGGCAGTGCATGTGCAGGATCTGGTGTGCAGGTGTAGGTTTGGCTGAGGGGGCATTACCTGTGTGAGCTGAAGAACAGCAGCCTCCCTGTCCCTGGTGCATCTGTGCAGCCATCAGGGCTCAGGACAGACACCAGAGGGATTATAATAAAGGCTGTGCATAAAGGCCGTGCCTGAGTGAGGTGTGAATGCAAGATTCAGTCTTCTTTTGCAGTTCTGTGCTGCTCATTTCTGGCTGCATTGAGTTTACTCCATTGTTTCAGGGGGGTTTTTTGTGACTCTCAAGATGCACACAAGAATGGAGGGACTGCTCTGAGGGCTCCTGTGACCTTGGAGGCACTGGGCCCATTCAGAAAGGGTTCTGCAGGTGGCACCGGGGTGCTGGTTAAGGTGCTTGGGGGTGGCATTGCAGGAGGTGGGGTTTTTGTACTGGTGGATACAGCCAAGGCACTCTGTTCAACTGGCTGACTTGGGGAACTCTTGCACATGGAATGTGTACCAAAGAGCCTGTTCAGGGGTTTAAGCTGTTGTCAGAGCAGGTACAAACCTGGATTTAATTTTTTTGAAAGAGCTTGGCCTCTTCTATCTTAATTGTGCAGGTCAGAAGAACCAGCTTTTCTTATCTGTCATCATGAATCCTGTTCTGCACCTCATAAGACAGGAGGAAAATAAACACAATTTGTGTTATCAATTCATTATGAGGCCATAAGGTTGCTGTAGCTAATGCAGTAGCAGACTCTTTTCTCCCAGACTCACACCCAGGCCTGACCTTTCTGCCCATGCAGCCAGCCCTATTTTTATTATCCCTCCTGGCTCTAAAGCTGAGTTTATTATCCTGCACTACCCTGAGCTTTCACCCAACTGCTGCCCAGAGTGGGAAGTACATCACAGTGCTAGAGCTTATCCCACACCCAACTCCTGCCAGCCCAGTTAAATAAGCAGAGTTATACACGTCTTGCCTATTTATACAATAAGCACTAAGGTTACACTTTATTTACAACTTTTGAAAAATGTACAGTTTCTTACATGGGTTACTTGTGCGAAGTTATACTTTTCAACTAACAGACCAATGTGTACACAAAAGACACTGGAATAGTGGACAACACAATTGTAGGTTCCATCCCACACTGCTGCTTAAGGTTCTGTATCCAAAGGTACAAACTTGCCATACAAAAAAAGTGAGTCTGGACTTAAAAATGTTTGGGTGGGGTTTTTTTTCTGTTTTTAGACTTGAAAAAATACTTTCATAAAACTGAAGGGAACAAACTCAAGCATGCAGCAGTAGCTCACACAAACCACACGGTCATCTACAAAGAGCAGAAACTGCAGAGACTCAAGTGCCTACCCTGGACGTAATTCAAACTTTCCACACAACAAAGATCCCAAAGAACTTAATCTTTCTCAGCTAAAAATACTGGGCAGGAGAAAGACACCAGAGGAGAGTAATTCCACAGCTGGAACTGGTCAGGCTTTACCTCTTCCTTAATGTGGAAGGCCTGGTTGCTGAGTACCACAGCTCTACCTGGTTTTGTCCAGTAATGCCTCACTGACAGGACTATTGAAACCCCTTCATGGTTTCTGTAGGCATGTCCTTTAAAATAATTAAAAAAAAAAAAAAAAGTGTTTCTTACCCTCAGCAAAGATCCAAGTACCACAGCTGTAGTGATTTATGTAGACCTGTACATAAATCTTGCATGTGAAGTGCAGAAGTAACAAGCATTCCAGGGTCTTATTAAATCTTTGAATGGGAATCAATTGAAGAGCTGATTTTTTTTAACATGAGTAAGGAGTTGATAAACCAATAGAAAAGGGAAACAGATTATTTCTTCACTCAGTACTTACAAATGCAGTGGGGTCTAAACCAATAGTAGAGGAAGTGATCAGCCTGGACACATCAGCACTTTAGTTAATATCAGTTAAAAAATGTGTATGTATATAAACATCCCTTTTATCAAGCTACACATAAGCATCACTGTGTATATACACAATTACAATTAAAAGCTTAGTGTACACTACAGAAATGCACAATACTGCCCTAAGACTGGAGAGGGACCACAGAAAATGAATTCAGCATCAGTAACTCTTGCAAGTAACCCAAGTACAGAATGTTTGACTTCAAAGTGGGTGCGTTCTGATGTCCAAGGAGAAGGAGCTTCAGCAAGGGAGGGTGGCAACAGCACAACAGCTATTCTGCTTGCAAAGTAAATGCTAGGAGGAAAAAGATGACTCGGACACTTTGTTTATTTTCCTCATCAACAGAGTGTTCATTTGCATCATCCTGGGTCAACAGTCACGCCAGCTCTGTTCTACTATTGCAGAAACCCGTTTTTCATATTCCCGCTTATTCTCTTGGTATAGCTGAGCTGCCTGGCTGTTTGCTGGACTGTTCGGATTTGGCTCATCCAATAGAGACTGTGCAAAGAGAAAAAGATCCTTAGTATTGCAAAGTACACAATTCTCCAACATGTTCTGTAAACTACGCATACTAGTCAGAGGTTAGTCCAGCTGCAGTACACTGCATTCCTGCAGCTGGAAGGCACTACAGGCTTTGGCCACAGCATCACACTGCACAGCACAGGTGTGACAGCCAAGCAGTGCATCCCTGTCGGAGTCCCTGCAGTGACCCCCCCGTGGCACTGCCCAGCCCATTTACACCTGGGAAGGATTCACACTTGGCCACTATCAAGGTATAACTGCTATACTGGCTCTTGGGAGAGGGGGAAAAAATGTTCCCTAAGCTGTTTTTGTCAAAGCATCCTAATTTCATTCTGCCTTTTCATGCAGAGTTCTTTTACCTGTATGGATGTTAAGATGGAGGAGACATCGTAAGTAGGACTCCAACGATTCTGAAGAATATCCAGACATATACTACCATCTGCATAGACTAGAAAAGGGTCAGAAAGAACAGCTTAAAACAGAACTTGTACAGCTACTGGCTTTTTTCCTGCTATTGCCTGATCCTGAAAACCACAGTCCACAGTGTCTGACAGACTGAAATCCAGCAAACAGGCCTGTAGGTACGAAACAATGATGTTCAGCTGCCTGAGGTATTTAAACTCAGCCCCTGCTTATTCTCCAACATAAGCTTCTCTGTGTCATAGCAACTACCACTATGGAAACTCATGAATAGATTTTAAGGCAAAAAAATTTCAACTACCCACAAGTGAACCAAATAAAGAACACCAGCAAACAGCTGTTTACTCTCAAGGTTTCCCCGTGAAGTCTCTATCTCTCACAGGAGCTACAGGAGAACCCACCCTCCCTGCACTGTGCTTGCCACTTTTCAAAGTTTCTGGTATTTCTTCACGAAGCTAGTATTTGTTTGGAGGCAAGGAATACCTGTCCAGCTTTTAGTTACCAAGGAAGGGAATTCATTAAACAATCTTACTGTCACTGGCTATAGTTGGACACTACACTTCATGGTACATTGTTCTTACAGGCCTTTTGGGGAAGGAAAGAGATAGAAGTCAGCTGCACTGAGCAGCATCACTATGCTACATCTACAGTACAGCAGACAGAAGCACTGCTATTTAAGTACAAAACTTTCTTAACAGGAAGTTGAGAGAGAAGAGTCCCTCATCAGTACTGCACTGTAACATCTGAAAGGTAAGAGGCTCCTTTTATTGCCCCTTTCATTTCAAGCTTAACCACTGCTCACATATCCATCCTTACCTAATCTACAGAGAACCACACAAATTTTGCTGCCTTACTAGACAGTGGAAACTTTATCAAGCTATAAAAAAACCCAACCCAAAACCAACAAAATCACTCCTTCTCCCCACCCCTCCCCCCCAACCCCCACAATCCAACAAAACAACGTAAGTAAAACCAGGCATTGCGTAAGTACTTACCATTTGGATGAAACATTTTAGAGACAAATCTAACAGTAGGTGGCTTATTCGGGTATTCTTCTGTGAATTCTATTGTAAGTTTGAAAGTTCCTGGAGTTGAAAGAAAGATAACCAACCTTTATTCAACATGAATTTACACAAGGGATGAACAAGTCGCATCCCTCCACAACGTGCTCAGTGTGCTCACACACGCATGCTGGACATGGAACACAGGTTGGGCAGCCCTACAGCCATTCCTAGAGTCTCTTGGAGTTAAGCATTAACACTGAAGTCCCAGACAGTACTAGTACCAGAGTATCTCCTGGGACTTACTTCTATTGCCAAAACCACCCTGCCAGTCAAAAGGTTTGCATAAGGAATTAAATCTGCCCTTGAGGTTTTCTTCTAGAGCCCAATCCCAGCACACTGCACAAACAACACAAGTGGGTGTATAACCATCTGCATAACAGCCGAGATTCAGTAAGTCCTATCTATGGCATATGCTGTCATGGCAAGGACTTTATTAATTTCCTCTACATTCAAAAAAATAAAATAAAAATTCGTGTTTCTCAAAAACTGTAAGCTAATCAGATCTTATTGCAGAAAAGTAGTATTAAATGCAGCATCCAAATCCAACCATTTAAAATAAGAATCTGACCATTTACATCACACTAACTGGTTTTCCTTGGAGAAAGGCTGATTAAGCAGAAACAGAAACTGCAGTTGAGTCCCAATCCAACTGTTTTAACAGCCTGCACCAACGTAAGTTATTTTAGCCCTTCTCCTCAGGCTGTGACAATCTGAGAATAAGAAGTCTATCAACTAAGCTGCACACATATGGGCCCAGAGGATTAAGGACTGCTCCTGATTCAGATGGGGAACTAAGAAACTTGCAGACTCCACTGCAGGCCCTGCAAGCCCCTCCTAGCCCCAATATCACCCGTGAGCAACCAGCCCAGGCAGCAGCTTAGGAAGTACCTGGGTATGCCCAGAGAGAAGTTTTTGAAGCACCCTCATATAAATACACAGCTTTCCTGCAAGAGGATGGCACCTCACAGTAGAAGCTGTAACAAGCTGCCAGGGTGGACATATTGCCTTTTTCAAAAGGAATTCTTACATATCAGTGACAGGTTGGGTTCCCTCCACCCCTCCCCCCAACCCTGCGCTCAGTGTCCTTTCTTCCTACTGTGACCGAGTTTTCCAGCACTAATATAATAATAAAATTGTTCCTTTGTATGGCTGGTAAACATGTGCCAACTGGTAGCCAGAGAAGAGATTTACACACACACACCTCCAAATTTTTCTTTCAGATCAGCAAGGACCTGTAGTATTTGCCAGGGACTCCTTCCTTTATAAGGAATTAAACTGTAACACTGAGCTGCAAGAAATGAAGGTCATTCCTTTGACATTCCCATTTGCAAATGAAGACACAGCACAAATGCCTCAGTGCTTTCCCTACAGCAGTGGGAAGTCTCAACACCCTAAAAATAGGTTTTTGCATGTTTGCTTTTTATTAGCAGCCTAACAACATAAGAGCACAAAGCCAACAAACACCATGCTATCTCACTGTGAAACAAAAGAACCAGAACAGTATACTTAAGATTGTTCAGTCAAAGTTTGCAGTGGGACTTTCAAGCTTTACTTCAGCTAGTCCAGAAGCACGGAGCCAGGTTGGAGATCAGTTTGAAAGCCAGTACTGGGAAGTTCGTAATAACTTCTACCAGCTGCAAACATCAGCCCAGGACTACCTTTCCTTCCCTACACAGTGACAATCCCAAGCAATATTGGTCCTTTAGAACCAAACCCCTGGAGATTTGATTCTGAATTTCAGTGACCCCTTCCTCCCAGTAGCCTCCTCCTGAGGAAGGAGAAGCAACTAAGCAAGCAGCAGACTGAAAACTGAGAAGGAACCATCACATAGTAGAGTTCAGCAAGAACATCTGAGCCAAAGAATGCTGTTCTAGAACTCTGCCTGAAGTGGGAGCTGAGGGGACAGACAAGATGGCCCAAAAGCAGGAACAGGCAGTTTGGTCTTAGAATCCATTTAAAACTACTGAAAGGGAAGCTATTGTCCCACCAGAGGCAGGACAGCATTACTTAGAACACAAACCTGCACAAGGAGTGGACAGTGCCCAGCTGGAGTATTGACCTACTCAGATTTCCAAGTCAGGACCCAGAGTAGCAATGGCTTTTTGGAAGGGCTCCACAGTAAGCACAACTCGTTGTTGAGCTTTATTAAAGGACAAATGCAGAGATTGGACAAACCAATGTACAAGGGTCACTGACACTGAAAGCCCACACAAGTCAATCAGGTATCACAACACTTCTGGGGATGAGGCCTTGAGTTTCCAGTCTCTTCTGTCACCAGTTTTAAAGCTTTCAACTGGTATTTCCCTATATAGCCACTTTTAAAACATAAATTATCATATTCACTGTCAATATTGACACTGGGATCATCACTGAGGAGAACATTCTCTTTTCTCTCCTGTACTTACCTTGTTGATCAGCTTCTCCTGCCTCAGGAGCTTCTGCACAACCCATGTGCTGGCCCCAGCAACATCCCAGAGCAGCGCCCATGTCCCTGCCAGGCTCCCCCTGCTCCAGGCAGTGAGAGCAGCCCCTCCATTCCACTACCCACAAAGCAGGGACGATCTCTTCCACTCCCACGAGGATACAGGATCCATATTCCATAAGCAAGAAACAAACCACAACAGACAAATGCCTTGCTTGCCCTGTTCAGGCCTCCTGCATGATCACAGCTACAGCAGCTACATTACTTAGCTTAGTCCAAGCCAAGAATCCTGCACTAACCACATTACCATCACCCAGTTTCAGAGAAACAGGTCTCAAGGACAGGGGACACTGAGCTTCCATGGCTGTGCCAGCACTACCACTTTAGATGCCACACACACAGAGATTCTTAGAAATATAGTGAAAGGCAAGATAAATATCCCCAGGGTCCTACTGCAGACACCTGCAATCGAATCCTCTTAAATGAGAAGATGGAAGTTATGCTGCTGATCTAAATTAGTGGTTGCTCTGAGCCGAGCCAGCCTGCACACTGAGTTGGGAAAACATCCTCCAAAGTCTGGGTATGGAGAAGAAGGGATGTTAGCTGCAGTATGTTGCACAGCAAGTAAACAAATACGTTTGAACTTTGGGTTTTCTGTCCAGACAAAGCTATCTCAGAAGCTGAGAGGATAAAGAACAGTAATTCTCACAATGTGGGATTTATTACACCTGTAGTTTAACAAAAAACCCCAAACTTCACAGACCACTTTCACAAGAACTAAGGTATCTGAAGTCTTACAGCATCACCAGGAAGTGAAAGTGGCTAAACCCAAAACTTCTGAAGCACACTGACCTGTACAAGCTTCATGAGAAAGGTTACAGTTTCACTGTATCTTTGACTCACAAGGGCCTGCAGAGTTACAAAATAAGCCTAAACCAACACACTGTTACATTAGAATTCCCTAAATTTTACCTACATTAAGCTAAACTGCACCTGGGGCTGCACTACCATTATCTGAGCTGTGCTACCCTACTCACACAGTGGGAAAGCACAGCCAAAGCACCAACATTCCAGTATCTCCAGGCATCACTTAGTGTGTTGTTATCTAGCACAGGGGAAGATTCCTCCAGAGAGGAGGAGATAAGCAGATATCCTGCAACACAAGACACATCTGTTTTCCTGACCACAGTGTGAAACACATACTTTGGTCTGAAAAGAGCAAACCATCACACCCTGAGATTACGAGATCAACCAAAGCAGTACAGCCGCAGCCTCAAGCATCTGTCTTAACCTCAAACTGCTGTGAGCCCAACAACATCCTTGGTATCGGAGGTGAAAAAAGGATGCTGCTACAGAAGGCACAGAGGAAATCAATATGTGAGGGCTCTCAAAAGCAGACTTCAAACCTTCTGCAACTATATGGAAATATATGAAAAAAAAAAAAACACCACCTTATAGCATCTGTTAACCACACTGAGCTGGAAGAGCCTGAGCATGGAAACAACCTGCATTTTAGCCCACTGCAAGAAGACAGCTTTCTGCTCCAACAGTGAATCACTCCATTAGCAGCAGCACTCCAAGAGTCTAAGCAGCTCTAGCATCCCTCACAGAAGTTTAAAGGAGCCTTCTTTAAAGGTTACAAGATGAGATAACAAAATACATTTAGTCTATCAGTTCTATAATCCAATGTTACGGAATATTCAAGTTCTAAACGTTAGACTGCTGAAGCAAGTGCCTTAACTAACCAAACACATTAAAAAAGTAACTGGAGTCTTCCGAGTGTTCTTAGGCTTGAAATATTTAAAATCTTCACAGAGGAAAACAATCTGCATTTTAGAGGCATGTCCACAGGTGCTACCTCCAAGGATAAACAGAGACATGGGAGCTAGCCAAGAACATAAAAGAGTTAAGGAATTTTTCCTATGCTTTTGTTATGAGTCATGGAGATCTAAGATTAATTATAGCCTGCACTGAAAGTATCTTAAAAAAAATGCATCACTGATTTCAGTTAGACAGTATTTCATGTCTAACAGGTTTTCACAAGATGCTGAAGTATTCATATAGCACCTGCAAGCCTATCAAAGGCAATAAGGCCAGATGTAAACTACAGGTATGTTACCATGACCTATTTAGTCAGCTTTTAAAGAGTCGTTTTAATCTCAAGCCCTGAATGATACCAATTGTAGCAGACTGAAGTAAGTGCCAAGAAAAAACAACCCAACTGTTCTGAACTTCCTCAAACATGCAGCCCATTTCCTACTTCAGCTGACTCATGTTGGGACTCACTCACAAAACACTTCCAGCATCAGAAAAAAACAAAAACCAGAACTCAAACAAAAGACAACGGTTCTATTCCGGGTTCTATACCACTCCACACATGAGTGTCCCTAAAAACACAGTCCAGGATTCAACAGAAAAGCTTGAAGCTCTTCTAACTGTACACTTAGCTAAGTTTAGGACAGCCAGACAGCGATTACAAACAAGATCATACAAGCTAATCTGTCTGTCTCGGTAAATCAACACAGCAATCTAAATCTACAAATGTTAGAGAGCGGGATTGAGGAAAAAAAGTTGTATTTACATAAGTCAAGCACGCGAATGTGTGGTCAGGTGAACATGCACCCAACGCCCCCTCTCCAACCCCGGGCCCACACCTGTTGCAGAGCCCACGGCAGTGACACCGAGGCCGTGTCAAACTGCAGCAGTTTTACCCCCAGAAAGCCAAACACCAGCCCCACACGCCGCACTTACCGTCCTCGAAAGGGGTCCCCTCGGGCCTGGAGGAGGGAAAGCAAAGGACAGCGTTACCGCCGCGGGCAGCCCGACCCCAACCCAGACCCCGCGGCGCCTGCACGGCCCCCGACTCACCCGAAGATGACGGCGTTCCACACCATGATGTTGTTCTCGGAGGGGGCGCCGCTCACGCCGGCCGGGGGGTCCTCCTGCAGCCTGTGGGGCACAGCGCCGTGAGCTCGCTCTGCGCAAACGGCGTACGCGGCCCCGCGGCTGCGCCAGCTGCGCACCCGGGCCCGGCGGCGGCCGCGCTGCGCAAACGGCGTAACCCGCGCCGGGCAGCGCCGCCCGCGCTACGCCAGCAGCGGAGAGCGCCCTGCCCCGCCGCCATGTTGTGCTGCCCCAGCCTCCCCCGGGCCCGCCGCCCGCCCGCCGCCCGCCGCCCGCGCCCCTTCCCCCCGGACCGCGGCACCTCTTGAAGTCCCGCATGAGGC
>VWZG01009936.1:2031415-2041875 GCA_013396735.1 Grallaria varia | reverse complement strand
CCTGCCCGGCTGGAGCCCCCAAACCCCGCTGTCTGCACACCCACTCATGCTCTCCCTCTCTCCCCCAGACCCGAAGGCATAGAGCGGCAGTTCAGGAAGAAGTGTGGCAAGTGAGTGACGTTTTTTAGTCTTTTTGGTGACTTCTAGAATATTTTAAGGATTGAAGAAACTGTAGGAATCTAGAATCCGTGTTTCCTCTCAGCTCTGTGTCTGTGTTTTCAGGTGTGGACTGCTGCTGTTTTATCAACACCAGCAGAAAAATGCTCCCGTGACGTTCATTGTTGATGGTGCTGTGGTCAAATTCGGACAGGGTTTTGGAAAGACAAACATATATACTCAGAAACAAGAACCTCCCAAAAAGGTAACCAGCTTTAGTGAGTTAAAAAGGCTAGCTTTGCTTTTCAAAAGGGGTTGTGTGTAAAATAACTTAATGGTGTGGACATAAAAGGGTTCTTTGAATGATAACTCAGTTTAGTATCTTCTCCATGTCTCCTTTAAGTTTTCCTGTACAGAGGTCATTGCAGCTTGGAGTCCTAGCACTAAAGGAAAGCAAAATAAACTTGGAAATCTAGACTGTGCTTGATCTTTAGGCTCAGTTACCAAAAAGTTTCCATTTGTAAGTAGGTCAGGTTGGTAGCCTACACAGTGATTTTCAAAATCTGGCTCATCTATTATTTATCAGTGAATTTCCTTCTGGTAATGGATGACACCTCTAAACCCAGAAATCACTGGGCATAATTCTCCTTTGCCACCCACAGAGTTCAGGTAATCTTGATGGCTTAAGAAGCCTTAAAACCTTCAGAAGGAGGAAGCAATCCCTAGTGGCACAGCTGTTGCCAAGGTTTAACAAAATATGCTGGTTTTCACCCAGGTGATGATGACCAAACGGACAAAAGACATGGGCAAGTTCAGTTCTGTCACGGTGTCCACAATTGATGAAGAAGAGGAAGAGATCGAAGCGGTGAGTTTTGGGTGCCCTTGGTGACACCCACATCTGGGATGTGGGTCAGGGCCAGCGCTGGCCTCACCACCTGGATGAGGTGTTGTTTCTCTGGGGTTTACAAAGTGACGTGTGTGTTTCAGAGGGAGATTGCAGACTCCTATGCACAGAATGCAAAAGTGATTGAGA
The DNA here is from genome assembly GCA_013396735.1 of Grallaria varia. Lineage (NCBI taxonomy): Eukaryota > Metazoa > Chordata > Aves > Passeriformes > Formicariidae > Grallaria > Grallaria varia. The sequence continues at coordinate 2,040,746 of VWZG01009936.1, read as the reverse complement.
AGCAGCTAGAACGCAAAGGCATGAGCAAGAAGAGGCTACAGGAGTTGGTGAGTTTTCTCTTTGCTGAGAATCCCTGAGATCTGTTGGTTTTGTACACAAAAACTATCTTGCAGGTCACGCTGCAAGTATAGAGAGGTCCTGGTACAGTCACAGGTACCTTGCAGCTGTGTGAGGATGATTTTTCCCTCTATAGATTTTGTAGAGATGTTCTTCTAGTGCCCTTGAACTTAAAATCATACTCAACTACCTGTAGAGCTAATAAGAGCAGCCAGCAGAGTGCTTGCAGGGAGACTTTCCATAACCTGTTGGACAAGGATCAAGGGAAGGGGAAATCAGGCCACAGCTTTGCCAACCATAACACCCCTAATGCTGTGCTCTTGTGCCTGCTTGGCCGAGTAGGTCGTTGCCATGAGATGTCAGGGCAAGCCAAAGCTCTTGTGGAGGACCTGCAGCTCATCTGCTACTGGAAAAGGCACTGGAAGAATTAACGCCAAGAACATCACAGCTGATCTTACCTGCTGTGACAGAAGAGTAGCAGATAGGAAGGGGAGGAAATGTGCAGCTTCCGCCTGAGGATAGAAAGTATGAAATTATCTCCTGGGCAGTTAGTTTTAGGCTTTTTTGTGATTTTAAAGGTCATCCTCATTTTGTATGTCAGGGGAGGAGGGAGTCAGCAAAGCACTTGAGCTACTCTCGCTCCTAGTTTGGGAGTTGGAAAGTTTGCAGTGGTCAGACAGGAAAAGGAAACCTCATTGGAGCACTGAAGCGAAATGTATCCAGACATTTCATTCTGTCTTAATTTTCATTTATTCAGGCTGAGTTGGAAGCCAAGAAAGCCAAGATGAAGGGAACTCTGATTGATAACCAGTTCAAATGAAATGCTACCTATCTTCTGGGTATTCAGAGACAGAAGAAGGTTACCAGGAGCTATCACAGATCTGCCAACAAAGCAGAAGTAACAGACAATGTTCAAGGGTTGCATTGTGCTGCAGCGAGCTTGGAGGGTGAGAACCTCTCTGTCATCAGTGATACTCTGGTATCAATTTTAATAACTCTGGTGGTGTTGGAGACTTTGCTGAAACTGCAGTTCTCTACAGACCCAGTGTTAGGAGCAAGCTGTTCCAAGCAGAATATTTACTTTTGGGAAAATCTTTGCTGGGTGCCTTCTTGAGTTCAGCTTTGGATTCCTGTCTTTTTATTTTGGTAGTTTTCAAATGTGTAAGATTTCCTGGAATGTATTAGAACAACAGGTCAACTGTACAATAAAAAAATCTTTACAATAATAAGCTCTATGCCTGTTACTCATTTTGTTATTTAAAATGTGTGCAAAACATGCCAGGAGCCTGAGGGATATGCCATTCCAACAGTCTGGAACAACTGGGATGCAAGGCTTGGGCATCATTCTGCTGCTCACCCTGACCTGCCAGAGGCAGCCAGCACAGACTTACTGCAGCACTCCTGCTCCTGTGGAACAGTGGAAGGCTGCAGTTGTACAGAATTACACTGTCCCAACAGATACGAGAACATGAAATCCAACCCTGTTCAAAATTAAAACAAAACCTGCCACAAATAAGTTCAAATACATAGTTGGAAGCTACTGATGGTTGGTGATCATTTAAAGTAGAATACCACTGCATGTTTGAACTAACCCATTCTACAAAACAGTATCAGTATTTGTAGTTGTGAAATGTGAAGGAAAAATTGTTTTGAATGTTCTGACCACTAAGGACTTGGATAATGACAACATTACATACAAGTTTTTAAAGTACCTCATTTGGGGAATAATATTTTGTGTCTCTTGTGTGACGCACTAGCAGTGCTCTATAGCCCTTGTCTTCATTGCTCTACTTGGGATTAAGTACCATGGCATGGATTTGAAGTAAAATATTTTTCCTAAGGTGTTCTTACTGTACCAAGTATCATAAAATAATGTGAGCAATGAACAAGATGCTTCATCTCCCACAATTATTATGGAAAGCTTCCTATAATCAATAAAGATTTTCCATCTGACTTTATAACCCTGACTGGGAAAACTCAGCTCTACTTAGCCTAAGGATCTATTCTTTCTTTCTTTAGGAAAACAAGGCATAAAGGAGGAAGTGAACTCTGCCCCCAGAGCTGACAGGCTGGGATGTGTCCATAGGTCCTGTGACAATTTAATGCCAGGCTGGGTAGTCAGGTGTTCAGGTTAACTCACAATGCTGATCTTGTTCCCTGCTTATCACCTCTTAATCTGAAGCCTATTTCCAGAAGCTCTTCAGTTAAGCAATTACAAGGTGGTGTGCCATACTTGGGGAGGGCAGGAGGCGTGTGTGGGTTCAACGGGTACACAAACCTCTTTCCCCAGTGTGGTAACACTGTCCAGCCAGGCGAGGGCATCAAGGCGCCTTTGGGAGTGACCCAAGCCCCGCGGAACTGCAGGTCGGTCTCTATAATAAAGTTTGGAAGTTTTTTCCCAAGCAGGCATCAAAGACTTTGACACCTCAGAATAGGTTTTGAACCACGCAAAGTCTGCTGGAACGCAGACTCTGAGTCTCCAGTTGTCCAAGGATGAAGTGCAGTCCTGCTTCCAGTGACACCAGCACAAAAGCTGACTTGGGGATATTGTGATACACAGTCGGGGTTAAGGCTGAGTGTGACCAAAGGCTTCAGCAGAGGGCGGGCTGTGAAGGGACTGCCAGGTGGGGTTAGGACCGTCTTTGCAGTTTGGTGAGGCACAAAGGAAATCTGGTGAGTGCCCAGCTCAGCACAAGTTGTCCAAAGTAGCTGTAACCAGCTTCCTCAGCTGTGCACCTGGAGCCTTGAGGCACAGCACAGGCACTCCTGTCTCCTGGATTGTGGAAGGCCAGACCATGATCAGTCAGAATTTGTCATTCTTGTCACTGGAGATCTGCCTAGTTTGGCTCAGGACTCGTGCACAGATCCAGTTAGAAAGGGGAGGACATTTTTTGTCACACCAGCAGTCCCTGAGGTGCTTTTGATACACTCTAGTTACACATTCAATGCCTGAAACAACTCCAACACAGAGAATCTGACCCAATACATTATTATGTATTTCTTGCTCTAACTAGATCTAATTCACAACAGTTTAAATCAAGTTGGGTTTTTCATTTCTAGATCTGAATTAATTAAAATAAATTAGCTGACTGTAGCAACAGGAAGCGGAGGCACCTTGTTCTAATGCTTGATTTAAATGTCCTATAATAGATAAAACCAGCAGTTCTACAGAGTTTCCCATAGTCTGGTACCAAATGGGTAATCTGCAGCAGAGCTCAGACCAAAGCAAATTCAGATTTTGTGTTAAAGTCAACATTGGTTTTTATAAATCTGTAAATATAGGTAGGTGACAGATCTGTTTGTTCAACTGAGCACCACATTATCCTAAAGAACTTGTCCAGATGCAGAAGTATCACAAATCAAAATAGCATGTGAAATGAAAGTGGAGGAGGGGATCTGTTCCAAAAGTAATGGCACACATGGCCAGACTTACCTTACTGTGTTTCATGTCTTAGTCCAGACCAGTTTCCAGGCACCTTCACAAGACCCTAGTCTGATTTACGACATCAGAACAATGCTGCTTTGTTCACCGTAACGCATACAAAAACCCCTCACAATTTGTGAACACTGAAGAGAAGTGGCATTGGTGAATCCGGCCTCATCAGTGTTAATTGCAGCTGTACCTGGAGAGCAGCATGGAGTCCTCCCCATCGACCTCCTGAGGGGAAGTATTTCTGGTCAGTTCTTGCAGCTCTCCTTGGGCTGTGATCTGTGTTTGTGCTATTTCACCTGCTGACTGGCATACACATGGCTCATTCTGACTCCCTAGACTATTGCAATGAATATTGATAAATGCACACTAACAATGTATAGGAAAAAGTGATCAGCTTGGGAGCAGCACTGACTGATCAGTCTGAATCAAACCGGACTCAGCTTTTGCTGGTGTTCTCCTAAAGAGCCCCATGGGGCACTGCCACATCCAGGCATTTAAAAGTATAAAATGATGGGCTTGTTTAAAAGGCTGCAGGGCTGGGCTCCAAGGGATGGAGGAGAAAGCCTTGTAGTTCTCTCCACTGAGGAGTTCTTATGAACCTAGCTGGCCACAGCATGCTGGTTTTTTGGGTGGGTTTCAAGGCACAAGTGGCCAATCTCTCCTTCCTTGTCAGTTAGAAAAATGCTACCCTATCCCTGCAGCCAGGGCTGTAACTCCTGTCAATCCCTGCAGAATCAGAAAATGACAACCAGCAAACCATTGGTGGGATGACACCTCCCAGAACCTCCCTGATGCTCCCAGTCTTGCTGTGGGTCTTGGCAGCTCCTGTTCCCAAAACCACTGCCTCCCCAGCAGCTCGGTATGACTGCAGAATTTGGGCTGTGTCCATGCAGGCGTGTAGGCTTACCTCCTGCCCCAGAGCCCAACCCTGCACGTGCTTTGGGCAGCTGATGGGGGCACCTTGCATGGCTGGGCAGTGGCAGGATCAATTCCACAGCTGGTTTCAACACACCAACCCCACCAGGAACAACTGATTTTACCCTGCATGACCCAAAGCAGCTTGCCCTGCCCCTCTGCACCAGCTGCCAGTCATGCAGGCAGCACACGGAGGATGCTGGGGCAATGCCTGCCCATGGTGACAAGGACATGGAGGCAGGGGCACTCCTGGCTCCATGCAAAGTCCAGAGAGACAGCCCAGAGTGACCCAATGACTGCTGAAGGGGACAGTGGTGTGGATGAGCTTGCACTTGGCTGGTCTTTTGCAAGTCAAGTCCTTGGGGTGGGATGCTCTCCACTGCAAGACCCAGCACACACAGGGCTCCACAACCAGCCCAGCTGGGGCGGGCTGGTTCACACTGAGCCCCTCCAACCATCCAGCACTGCTCGCCACCTGCCCCAGCCACTGACAAGTGTTTCATATGATCCCATCCACGGCCGTGCTGCGTCAACACCTCCTAAGCCTGGGATTTATGGCTGCTGGGTGAGGTGCCGAGACAACAGGAGCGTTACAGGCATTTGCCCACCTGTCCCTGCCAGCAAAGGGGCTGATACATCAGGACAGAGCTCCCATGGAGGAAATCATGATGTATGAGATGTTCAGCCCTTCACAACTAAAAGGAAAATCCACCCTGTCCATGCTGTCCTCGTGGACCTTTTGTCCTGGTGGACAAAATGCTGTGCTGGGGGGGGACTGCACTCAGCTTGTTGCCTTTCCACTGGATGGCTCCAGACCCTTTCCCATGCCTCAGTTTCCCCACAAGAAGAAAACCCTTAATCCCTGTGTGTGCTCTTGTGACAGGGAGCAGCAGAACTCCCGCAACCTGCTTCTCCAGATAAAGCTACTCCCAGGGAACTGCCAGAAGGGGGAGGTTAAAGCCCCAGGGGCCCAATGCCAAAAGGGCTGTCAGGCTGTGCTCCCTGGCAGTGGAGTGCGGGGAAAACCCATTATGGGTTCTGCCCTGCATCTCCATGTGCCAGACCTAAAAAAAAGCTATGAAACACAGCTTGTTTCCTGAGTCCCCTGGGTAGTAACTACTGTGAGCAGCTACAACCCATTTCACCTGGTGCCAGCCCTGCACCCCAAGCCCAGTGCACAATGCTGTAGGTCTAAGGACATAGGGGTCCCCCAGCTCAGCTCCTTTGTCACAATAGCTCAGTTCAGCACCTTGGTCACCCATCACCGCGTGCAGGAAGAAATGATGCACTTACCTCCTTGTGCTAAGGGCCCAGCCATGCACCCCCTGTGGAGTAAAGGACAGGAAAGGATGCCCCACGCTGAGCAACCAGCAGCATTTCAGAACAGCCCTTGAAATCCAGGAGAGCTTAGCAGCAGGAGGTAATAAGGGCTGAGACCCTTAATAATTAGCTGCAATTGTGCAGCAGGACAGGGCTCCCTGGTATAGTTGTCCCACGGCGGAGTCCCCTGCCAGGCTGCTGCCTGCACACCCAGCACTGCCCACCGTTCGTGGCATTGCCCCACATCTCAGGGAGCAACCTTCACCCCATTTTGTTTCCGCAGCAGGCAGTGGGGGATCTCACACCTCAGCAGCCCAGGGCCTGCTGAAAAACTTCAGCAAGGGCTGTTGGCTCAACTGTGTGGCACAAGACCACCTGCCATCAGGAATGCACATGCCCATTTACAGGGACCCCAGCAAGCCACCATCTGCAGCAGGACAGTGCTGCACTCTCATGCCTGGCTGCCCTGCTTAGATTTCAGCAAGAAAAACAACTCTCACCCTTTGCAAAGAAGGTCTTGTTTAGCTGCTTTGGGCAGCAGTTGAGATTAGTTTCAGTGATTGAGACCAACTGCTTTAAGCAGGCCTGGGCAGGCAGAAAGGAGCCAAAGCATGGGGGAAGTGAGGAGACTCGTTCAGCAGAAGGACAGAAGACCAGGAGAGCATCCCCTCCCCACTCCAGATCCCCAGGCAGAAACCAGGCAGTTTCACTGGGGTGGCTCACAGACCCAGAGAGATATCTGCATAAAGGCCAAGCCACCCACAATGTTCAGTCTTGCAGCATTTTACCCTGGCAGCATGAAGGAAATTTTTCCTTCCTCTGGAATTTGGAAGCTTAACTTCCAGGGTTAAGGGGTGAGCCTGGGGATGCAGTTCCCTGTCTGGGAAGCACAGTTGGCACAGAAGCTGTCTTTGCTCAGCTTCTCCAACCCCACAGCACACCGCCTCCTGCGAGGTAAAGGCTAGCCATGGGCCCTATGGAAGAGCAGCAATTACCTATACTTGTGTTCTCTGGCTGGGTTTTAACATGCCCAGGTAGGTAGTTCAGTTTCTAGGCCAGAGAACATGATGCCAGCTCAGCTCCTCCAGAGCCCCTTTAGACATTTCTCCAGCCTCACAGGCATTCAGTGCTGTGGGGAGTGCTGTGCTCTGCAGATGGTTTAGGCACTTGGCACTTCGAAAACCAGGTTTCATCAGCTCCAGGGAGCAGACAGGCCAAAGGCAGAACTATGGCACACAGTCAGTGCATCATTTCTGGTTACTGAAGTCTCAGAGAGATCACCCAGCTGAGTCCTTCAAGGCTGCCAGTCCCTATTCCAGCCACATCACTGGCCTGCCCTGGGAAGGAAACCCTTTCCTCGGCAGCCTGCACTGCGTGTTACCTGATGTACTTAGCAGGTAGCAAGGCCTGCAGAATGCAGGTAATACATATTCTTCCTTCTCTACAATTGCTGAGCCCCTCCAATCCCCTCATGCTGCAGCTGCTCCAAGAACAAACATGAGATGAGGAAAATTAATTTCAGATTTTTTATTTCTTTGTACTCTTTAAGCAGAAGTGACTGAAATAGAAACCATCATGAGTCCCAACACGGGGAATAGCTTAATAAAAACAGGGCAGGCCATCTCCCCTGCCCCATGCCAACTGTATCAACATCAGCCGCCTCTGTTTAGTAACTAGATGGTTTTCAAACAAGTCCATGAACCGTCATAGACTACACAGAACAACATGCCAGTTCACAATAGGAAACAACTTATGTGTACTTCTTGATTTCATCATACAAGACTAAGACAAAAGCACCGCCCATTCCTCGGAGTACATTCGACCATGCACCTTTGAAAAACGCCTTGGAGCCCTCATCCCGGGCAATCTTCCGCCAGCAGTCAAGGGTGCCAGTGTACATTATGTCAGCTGCAGAAGACAGACAGCTTTAGCAACTGGATGCCCAAGATCCCCAACACCCAGGTCAGAAACGGCCTGATGTAACTGCCAGCTTCATAACCTCAAGTGCATCTCGTTTCTTGACAGACTTTCTCCAGTATTAGTGTACCAGAGGACAAGACTGCCCGGAAGATGCACTGTTACTGCATTACCTGCTGGGAGATACTGGAAGGGCCAGCTCACACAGAAGCCAGCAACTGTTTGCTTTGACACCAACACTTCCAGACGCAAAAGCTATTGCAGAGTCAGCCAGGACATGCCTGCTGTGAGTGTTGCCTGTTCTTGCCCCAGAGACACTAGTTTGCAACATCCTTGGGCAAGTTCTGCTGTTCATCCCTACTGATAGGTACCCGATTTGTGCACACCGCCTTACAGGTGTGCTGTGCAGGCCAACCCATCTATGCCCCCGCCTGTCCCCTCCTTCTGCAGCCCCTCCCACACTCCTGCCTACATGAGGTGAGGATAGCTACATAAGCTGGTGAAAGCTAAGCCAACCTGCCTTTACCTCAGCTCCACCAACAACTGTTGATTCAGGGATACCCTGTATTTCCTATACAGTGAAGTAGAAAGGTACCTCCTTTACGGCCGGACTGCATCATCATGCGACGACGCACCGTGTCAAAAGGGTAGGAGACCAAACCGGCGACAGCGGTGACGGTCTGAGCGATCATCCAGCTGACAACGATGTGGGTGTTCTTTGGGTCTGGAAGCATGCCTGCGGGAAAGAGGCTTTGCTGAGCATGTCAGGTGAGTCACCAGCACTACTGAAATGCACGGTGGGCCTGCTGCAGCCCTTCTAGCGCCATTGGGGTCAACCTACCCTTGGCAGTGTCGTAGATGCCAAAGTAGGCAGCTCTGTAGATGATGATGCCCTGGACAGAGACACTGAAGCCCTGGTAGAGGCCCCTGAGGCCATCGGAGCGGAAGATTTTGACCAGGCAGTCACCGAGACCACTGAACTCCCGGTCAGCCCCAGCTTTACCCACATCCGCTGCCAGGCGGGTTCGGGCAAAGTCAAGGGGGTACACGAAGCAGAGGGAGGTGGCGCCGGCGGCACCTCCGGACGCCAGGTTACCGGCGAAGTACCGCCAGAACTGGGTCCGCTTGTCCACGCCGCCCAGGAAGATCTGCTTGTACTTGTCCTTGAAGGCGAAGTTGAGGGCCTGGGTGGGGAAGTACCGGATCACATTGGCCAGGTTGCCGCGCCAGAAGGAGAGGACGCCCTGCTCCCGCGGGATGCGCACCACGCAGTCGATGATGCCCTTGTACTGCTTGTCGGCGGAAATCTGCTTGCTGGCGTGTTGCACCTGCGGGGGCCGAACACGCCGCCGTCAGCGCCGCGACTCCCCGGCCCGGCCCCTCCCTCCTTGCGGCGACCTTGCGGCAGCCGCTAACGCTCACCTGCAGCAGCAGCTTCACCCTCTCGATGGGGGCGACGGCGGTCTTGGAGATGGCGGCCGCCACCCCGCCGGCGAGGAAATCCTTGGCGAAGGACACAGCCGCATCGGTCATGGCGAGAACGGCAGCGGCGGCGGCAGCAGCAGGGGCGGCGGCAGCGGGCAAGCGCGGCGGGAGGCGGAGCTGAGGGTGGGGGGAACGCCGCAACGGCCACTTTTATAGCGGCGCGAGGGCGGGGCGCGCGCGCCGCTCGCCAGTTGGCTGCGGGAG
>VWZG01009936.1:1894274-2031366 GCA_013396735.1 Grallaria varia | reverse complement strand
GACCGGACGGGGTTCTGGGATGGGAGAGGCCGGGGTGGGGGGACCTGGACGAGGGGACCGGACGGGCTTCTGGGATGGGGCGCCCCGGGACGCGGCACCCACCGGCACCGCGGGCGGACAGCGCTGTATCTGTAGGTGTCCCCGGCCCATCCCCATCCCGGCCACCCCATGCGAGGCTCTGAGGCTGCCTCATCCACGGACACGTACAGGCCCGCATCCGACTGCCCCGTCTCCCGGAACCTCAGCCGAGACACTGAGACCTCTCAAGACACCGTTCCCCTGAACACACGGTGCTCCAGGAGTCACCGAGCTCCAAGTACCTCAAGGATTCCCCCCATCAGTCACAGCCCGGCTGGGATGCTCAGACACAACCCCCACCATGTACCACCCACCAGCTGCATCCAAATATCACTCGAGTGACACTTCACCTACCCAAGAGCTATTCATGATCATACATATTCATGTTCTTCATGATCATACACCGTTTCTCACATTAATGATCCACTGCTGAAGTGCTTTGTTTTGGGGCTGTCTCAAATATTTTAGTGCTGCCATTTGGGGTATATATCCATGTGTGATTACAACAGAGACGCTTGGTTGATAAAAGGTTAGTAAGTGATTTATAGGTTGTAGAAGTGCATTACAACAGAAAGGTGGTATTAGCACATCAGAAACAAGTTAGAGGTAACTTTTTGCCTCACTTGACACTCATGAGGTTTGAAGAGCTGATCAGACATTCATATACACCCATCGTTCAGTCTTTAAAATCTATTTAGAAATATAGTATTAGTAAAAATCACACAGGTGTGCTTGGCCATTCCTCCCCAACACACAAGTCACAACTTATTCATACGTCTCCAATAAATCTCAGTATTATTACCTGCACTGTGCAGAAGGGGAAACTGAGGCACAGAGAAACATGTTCACTAGGCAGGTTGATTCGAACCAAAAGCACATATAGTCTCAGTGTGATGCACCAGCCACCAGAGCTTCTCTCCACCACCTTAATTTTTGCTATCAATGCTTGCGTTTCTTCTCTGAGAAGAAAACCAGTATGAAGCACCACTGCAGTACAACAGAGCAAGTCCATTAAAAGAGGTATGGCAAGACCTCAGCTGTAGGATACACCAACAATAGGTACTAGGTGCAAGGCAGTCCTTAAAGCTACCCCAAATCTTTCTGCAAGTTTCTCTCCATGGTCACAGACTGTTCCTGCGTGGATCTGCAAAATGCCTCATCCCACTGTGACCTTTCCTAACCAAGCAGTTCCTAACATCTACTTGGTTCCACCCATCAGGGGTTATAAACAGTGCAAAAATGCACACAAGGAGCTGTGCAGAGCAGTAGCAAATCCTGTGCTGAGCCCAGGTTGCTGCATGACCTTCCTGGGATGCCTTGATTTCCACCCTGCTACAGTCTGAGCCTGCAGGACACGCTGCAAGGGGCACAGCCACCTTCCCACAGGGACACAGGGTTGTGTTTTCTGTCAGAAGGCACTGGGATGGGGCTGTTCATAGCTGAACTTCTACAAAGGAACTGAAGCAATATCACAGGTCCTCAGGTATAACACTGAGATGATCTTTTATTGTCCAAAAGCTCCCAAGGCTGGTCAGAGGCCCATCGATTGCATCGGCACTGGCAGGAACCTTGTGGTCTTGCAGAGAGGTTCCTATCTAGAGGATCTGTCTGCAGCTCCTGGATCACAGCAGCTGAAGTGGAACAATCACAGGTGGTGTGCACAGTGCTGTTCTGGTGGCACATTCTGTGCAGCACAGCAAGCCAAGGTCTGTGCACTAAAAAGAGGTCTAATTTAAAAATAGAGCTTTAAGAATACCAACACAACATGACAAGGCTGGTGGCTCTGAAATACCTAACACATCTAAGAACTGCATTTTTCATGAAATATTTCCGTTAGAGAACTTCGGGGAAACCATTTTTCAAAGTGTGAAATAATTCACATACATGCAGTAACAACACATGAGAAAGGGAGGATGATTTCCTAGTATGCGCTTAAGTTTGCAAGATTGTCATTCCAGTGTGTAACAGTGCATTTTGCATATTACAGTTATCTCTTAGCAAAAGCACAGTTGCAGCAGCATGTTTTCACATTTGTGCTGGAGATTCACACACAATTATTATTCTCAAGTAAGTCTCAAAAACTGAGGAGTGGATTTGGGAGTGTGACTGAACTGTGACTAATTCTGGCTCCACAGAATGCCATGTCCGCACAGTATCACTAAAAACATGGAGATTTCAGTAGAAATTCTTGTATGTTGCATGGATTCTAGCCTGTTTTATCATTTGTGGCTGACTTGGTATCTCAGATTGCTTAAAAAACCCATTTGAATTTTCTTAAGGTCTTTGAAGATACGATTTATACTCTCATCAATCTCAGTATGCCTTTCTGCAATTGGTTTAATCTCAAATGGCTATTCAATATTAAAAAGCACCTAAAATAATGTCATTTCAAGTTCCAACAGTAGAGAGTTTTGAAACCAGTTGCAAGTCTCCTCTTCAGCGTGTGCTTGCTATTTATATTGTTTATATAATTCCGCAAATGAAATACAAGATTTATTCTTTCCTGTCACAGGTTTTTCAGTGCTAAAACCATGCAATCTGCTGACATGCTGATACCTGTAGTTCAGTATGTCTTTCTTGCAAAGTTCCTTAAGGTAGTTTGTATATCTTCAGTGGACACTCTGATGTCAGTTTTCAAGAGCTGATTTCCTTGGCTCAAAACTTTCCTTTCGGAGGCGCTTTAATTCTCTCAGTTCTTGTGGCTGTAAACTCTGGTCCACGCCAGGAGTTAGCTTGTAATTTAAAGGAGATTCAATATAGCCATTTCTGTACAGACAGACCCGCTTGCAGAATTCAAAGGTGCTAAACATGACACCAAAGTATGGGACAATCTGACAAAATAATAATAAAAAAGCAATATAAGACAAAAAAGCAATATTAGATTCGCTAGTAGCATTCCTAGCTTAGATGTTTTAAAAAAGGAAACTTGTAGAACTTCAAATCTAATCTGCTAATAGATCAGTCCTCATTTATATAAAATCAGTCTCACCTCAAACTAGGCTGGCACCTGCAGCACGCTAAAAGTAGGAGTTTATTATTGGTACATAACTAATTATAACAATATTGGGAAGAACAAAGTCTATGCTACACTATAGATTATTACAACTTATCAAATACCTAAGCACCCTGAGCGTATCCTGGTAGAAAATGTAGTATTTATTCTACATGCAGCACAGCACAGTGACTGAACAATTTCCTTCTTTTACCCCATGCAGAACCAGCAGCTCTGGTGCCATGTGGCTTTGTACCAGCCAAGGTAGGGCAGCCCATCACAATCAATTGCATTGTCACTCAATTAGCACTTATTAGCTGACCTGTAGTACACCATGTATGCAACCCTCCTCACAGCACTATAAAACATATCTATGTAAATTAAATTACCTTCTGTTTAAGCCACTGTGCTTTATGTCATGTTTTCAACTCAGCAAGGGCTGTAGTAACTGATACACATGAATTAAATAGCTGGCTGAAAGTGTTGCTTTGGACTTCTGGGGAAGTGGCTTACACAAGCACAATTTTCTTCACAGCTCAGTACAACATGTAAAATTACTGGAGCTCAGCTGAGAAGGAGAACTCGCATAGCTAAGTGGATCACTTGCAATCCCCCATCCATTCCCTACCTTGTGTGTTAGCAGCACTTGTTAGTTAGTTTGAATGGCTAAGAACATTCAAATGAATTTGAAAGTAATGACATCTAGAAGCCAAGCTTACATTTGGAGAAATACAACCAAGCCGAGTTCCAAGGCTGGTTTATAACCTGTTCTGTCACAGACATCTAAAAGTACAGAGGAACATCTCAAACTTTATAACCCAAACTGTCCCAAACTGTCTTGATTACTTCAGGATAGTATTCAATTGGGATGAAAGCAAAACCTCACCTTGAGTAGACTGGGCGTGAGTCCACTCCAAAGTCCAAGCACACCTTTGTTCTTCACAGTTTGTCGGAAACAGTCAGTCATGCCAGTAAAATGGACATCAACTCCTCCATAGTGGGGAAGCCAAGGACTCTTGGCCTGCCAAAAGACACCCAGGGGGATTTAGAACAAGCAATTAATTTAGAACAAGTAATTAATTATTTTCTCCATTCTGGTACATAAGGAAAACTCACTGCCAGGTCTGATCTGGATTCTTCCCAAAAGAATCAGCTATTTTGCATTAAAATACAAACTAAAAAGGGAGGGAATTCACTCTCTGATAGGTATGAAAGAGAACAGTAATTTCACACAGCACTTCCTTTTTTGCCATGTCACTATAAGAAATAAATCCCACCCTTGTGAAGACAAACCATCCAAACCAGAGCCACATGTCTGCCAGCTGCTCAGGTCTGGGGAGATGTATTGCACATCCCTGGCAGTGGAGCACCTATGAGAGGGAAGCCTGGGGCTGCTGCTGATGCCACACTGCCTTCCTGTCACTCTGATGAAACCTGCTGACTTGACTCTGGCCACTGAGGCTGTGTCTGCACTGCAGTGGAAAGCGTGAAGTGTATATGGGCTGAGGAGCAACAGCACAGCAGAAATGGAACGACAGAGATTTCAGCCCAGGCTGTACAAGCCCACCAAGGGCTGCAGGTGAGCAGTTGGTGCCCATGCTCCATATCAACTTGTTCAGTTCATACAGACTGGTAAAAGCCAGCTGGACTGCGGCTACATTCCCAACTGCAGTATAGACAGTGTCTGTTCACATGGAAGAAGTGTAGTTGGTCATTTTTAACAGCTAAATCCTTTCTTTATTAATCTCCTACTGCATTAGCACAGACAGGATAACCTGACCTTCAATAATCCCCTCCTCATCCACCTGTGCACATGCAGCCATGGGTTTATTTTGCAATGGCACATCAGGGTTTCACTCAAACACGTGGCAAGTGACACTTCTCAGTTAGGGGTGTGTGGGGACCCCAGGACACAGGTTGATGACTCCTTTGTGCAAACTGATCACCCTAAGGCAGAAGTTTGATAGAAATGGGATTTGTACAGTTCACTGATTGATGGGTATGATTATCCTCACACTGATCTGAAACACCATATAGTGTAGCAAATTCTCCCTCCTTGGCCAGACTAACCTACAGCCTCTCAGAGCTACTAAGCCTATGACAAGCCCCTCATGAATCTACAAGGGGTGATGACATATTTTAGATGCCTTAGCTATAGCATTTCAAATTCTTGGCAACTGAGATGTTAGAAACGCAAACAGATCAAAACTCATGCTGTAGGTATATGAGATTAATTGCTAATCTAATCATTTAAATGTCCTTGCATTCCCTTGCATTACTTAGAAGTCTACTGCTAAAATTTAGAAGCTGACCAAAAAACCCTGATCGCCCCACACACTAACAACATAGTCTTCTTTATCTACAAAAAAAAAAAACCCAAAACCAACCCACACAATCTTTTTTTTTTCTTTTTTTTTCTTTTTTTTGTGCATAATTGAAGAGCATGTGAAATACTTCTTATGGCAAAAGAAAAACCTCCTGCACAAAGGCTTTCATGTCTCTACTGCAGAAGATGCCGAGTGCTGCAACTGAGACTTCAGGAACCAGTTCCACTAACAATGGTGATATTAGCACCAGCAAAGCTTGGAACACTCAAATTATGTAAGTATTCCTAAAAATGCAATAGCAGTCATAGGAGAGCTGGATTCAAACCCCTGTTCTGCTTTCTGGAAGGTCACTCAGGTTCCATGAGGTTTTTTGGTAAAGAAAGTTATAGACAGCCAAGCAGTGAAGAGGGACAAGTTTCTGCAATGCTTCAGGAAGGCAGGAATGCTGTTAACGTGCAACACCCTTCCTCTTTCAGTCCCTTTGTGGTAGGCAGGGCATAGCCTGCCAGAATTAACAGCATGAGTTTAACTTAATCCCTTTCATTACTGTATACATTGCAAAGGCACATATCAAAGGTTTTGATTACAGTACTCCTGCCTGCAACACCAAAACAAGGGACAAGCACAGTGCAGATTTCAGTAAGATCCTGCACATGGTAAACACCTCTAGAAGACAGTTAAAAAGAACAGGTAAATCAACCCCCCAGACTTCCAATCTGCCCACAGACATTGACCTCTGAAGAGATTTACTGAAAAATTATTTATAGTAACATTCACCACAGACAGCCATTTTCAAGATTTCAGTCTGTGGAGGGATGTATGTGTTGCCAGTCTTTCTGCCTTACAGGAGCTGTATATTTCTGTTTCTAGAACCCTATATGCAGTATTTAAATAACAATTGTCCACAGAATCTCAGAATCACCTACTGCAAAAGGAAAACTAAAAACTGTATCAGTGTGTAGTTAAAACATCAGTATCTTGGAACACAGCTGAATAAACTAAAAATGCATTAATGAAAGAAAAATCTTACTAAGGTGTTTCATTTGGGACTGTTTTCAATGAAACCAATAGCTGTTGGTTTTGGATGGTTCTTCATTACCTAAGCATGTGCACCACACTGCAATCCTTTCAACCACCCCATGGCACCAGAGCCAGAAAATGGAAGGAATTAAACAGATCAAACTAGCTTCTCTACCTCTTTTGCAGAGAACTACAATGACATACAAATCAAACAACTAATCGCATACCAAAATGGTCAGGTGTAGGACAGAGACATTTCACACACCTCAAAGCAGCCTGAATTCCTTTCTTTTGACACCCCTCAATGCTATGGGCTGCTGCATGGAAACCTGCTTGTTATGAACATTTTTAAAGACTTCCTTTTCCCCTGTTGCAGTTGTCTTAAACTGCAGAAGGCTAGAGATACAGTACAGTTCCCTGTGCTGATAAGAGTGCCAAGGTGTTAGTCATAGTAGCAGCAGGGCTAAGTTGCTTATCTCTTTACTTCTGATGGGCAATGGGTTCTCTAAATGATTAAAGCACATCAAATGCAGAATTGGCTCCATCTGCTCCCTAATAAACACAGTATTTTCACATCCAAAGGCTACTAAGTCAACTAAGTCACTGTGATACATCCCCAAGTTAGCACTCTCTTCTACTGTGACAATCCAAACACAAGAGAGACATGTACAAAAACCCCCCCCAACAATCTGCACTCACTTTTTGAAAAATAAAGAAAATATTTAAATAAGGATGAAGTGTCATGACAAAACTCTGGTTAATTGTTACCTGAAGACTCTTCAGACACCGTCTCTCCCATTGTCTGCATTACAAGGTGACTGCCAGAACAACATAATCCCATTTTGGGAACTAATCTCACAGACCCTTTCAATGACTTCCCCCAGCCCCTCTCCTGTGCTCTTCACTTGCTCTTTGGGACATTTTAACTTGTAATTATTTGAATTTATGTGTATCAGAGACTATCTAAAAATACTTCCCTCTCAATTCATGTTCTTCCCACTACTTCCCTCTTCATAAATTCTTTTGGTACAAATATTTACTATTTGACTATGCAGTACTGTGGCACAGAGTATGAAACACCAAGTAACAGTGAAGAGTTGACATCAGTGGTATGGTACCCTGATGGCAGATAGAGTAAAATTCCTTTTTACTTCTGTATTTTCAAGAGATTCAGGCGTCCTACAGTTCTGATCAATTTAAAAAAAAAAAAAAAAAGGTACAGGAAGACACTTTACACACAGCTCTAGAGTTCCCACTCTTAATCTGGAAGCTAAACTAAGAAGTCTTTACAGTCTGGGTTAATAAGGGCACAAGCAACGGGCAAGTGCAGCTGCAGGTCAAAGGAAATGAAGAACAAAGACTGCAGTTTTAATTCAGGTTAATGTCACTCCACTCACCAGAAATTTCAATGAAGTGAAGGCTGAATGCTTGAAAGAATATTTCATTCCATTCCAGTAAGAAGGAATTAAAACGTAAATAAGTATTAATACTGGAGCAAAAAGCAACTTCTTGGGCTAATCAATCCTTCCTCCTGGAGGTCAGCCCTACGCGGCAATCACTGTCTTTTCTGTGTCAGTGGTTTGATAGTGCTGACTTACCTCTGGCGAAAGTCCACCCAAAGGTATTCAGGCACACAGGAAGGTAAATCATGACAGGTTATCAGGATACAGTCAGTTCAGAGCAGCACAGCACAGCACAGCTGCTGACCTCCAGCTCCTGCACTCCAGGAACACTGTGTCCTCTGTAACCTGAACTGGAGCCAAACTTTTCTGAGTGAGCATAAAAGTTTGATTCTGCTTTAAATACATTATCACCAGGCCTGTTGTACCCTGAGGCTTCATGGTTTGTTGCAGAATTCCTCCTTGACTACTGAACTGAAGCTTTCCCTGCTTTTAACATCTGTAGTATGGAGAAGTTTTTAATATAGAACCCTTTTTCCTCAAGGCAGTGCAAACCCCTTGCACAGGCACCTCTGGGT
This sequence comes from Grallaria varia, assembly GCA_013396735.1. Lineage (NCBI taxonomy): Eukaryota > Metazoa > Chordata > Aves > Passeriformes > Formicariidae > Grallaria > Grallaria varia. Next base: position 2,022,971 of record VWZG01009936.1, on the reverse strand, counting down.
GGGTTCCAAATGCCTCACAATGGTTCAGCTCAAGCCCTTCAAGTGGGTGCACCGTTTTCATGCACATTAGCACTAGTTTATTTAACGGTGCAAAACCTTAGGCAGACTAGCTTGGTCCCACACTTCACACAGTGGATAGAAATGCTACTTCCTGCATCTGCTGCTGCCTGTGTGGGAACTGAGGAGAAAAATAATTTTTTACAGGACTGAAGCTTTCCAGAGGACATATTTCCACTGGTCTCATGTGGATGAGGTAAGGACTTACACCAAACTAAAATAAGTCAGATATAAAAGAAGAAAGTGTCCATCAAGTTTATGGAGTATTTTGCATAATTGATCACATCAGATGTCACAGGCACATTGTTCTAAGCATAGACAAATGAATGCAAGGTTGTCCTGTTGTGGTGGGTCTGGCTGAGCCAGAATTTGTTTCCCCATAGGAGCCCTCACAGTGCTGTGCTCTGCATTGGTGTCGATAACACATCCATATTTTGGCTACCACTGAGCACAGCCCTGTTCAGTCAAGGACAAGATTCTAAGAGACACAAATAGGCCAGCTGACCCACACTGACCGAGGGGATATTCCAACCATACGACGTCAGCCCAGATATAAAAGTTGGGGCAAGAAGGAGAAGGGGCGGGCACTCATTGTCTCCGATGGCTGCCCGCTAACATCGACACGTGCAGGGGCCCTGCTTCTCACAGACATGGCCAACCATCGCTGCACATGGGAAGTAGAGATTAATTGCTAGCTTCTGCTTTGTGCGTGCACCCTGCTTTTGCTATTTGTATGAATATAAACTGCCTTATTGCAACCCACGATTTGTCCTGGTTCTTTTGTTTCTACCCTTATTCTCTCCCCTGTCCAGCTGGGAAGGAGAGTGATAGAGCAGCCGGGTGGGCACCTGGCATTCAGCCAAGGTGAACCCACCACACCTGTATAACTGGTGCAGAAATACTCATGTTGGAGTAACAGTGGTAGCTGTACCTCCAGAGACATTGTTGTCTCCTGGCTGAAAGTGAGGGCTATAATAGCTGTGTGTGCACAGCAGTGAACCCAACCTGTACCAGGCCGTGCCAGATGGGTGAACTTACTGAGCTTAAAAAGGTGGGCTGAATTAACCCATCGGATCTGTCTCAAAGCAGATTAGTGCTCTCACTCACACCACCGATCACAGAACCATGGAGGCTGTAAAAGGCTGGCAGCCATGATCAGCTCGCACTACCAAATCACGGTGGCCACTTGAGTGTCTGGGAAAACCACTTGGAGAGAATTGCATTCTGCCCTCAGCCTTCCTGCACTTCTAACGGGTGCAGCGTTTTCCTGCTTTTCTTCAGCAGGGCACTGTGTTGCAGTGCTACTGTTGCAAGCTACTCCTGCAATCTACTTCAGGGTGAATATTACGTAATTATTGCACCAATGCTTCTTGGATGAGCAGGGTTAGAGACGACTAGACACAGCATGAGCTGTCACGAGGCAGAGCTCACTGTTAGCTCAGCCCAGTCCTGCTTTCAATTCTCGATGGACAATTTTTTCCTCTTATCCAGTTCTTCCACTAATACTGTTCAGTGTTTCAACCTAACAGTGTTCATGATTGTCTTCTATGGGAGTCGGGGGATTTAGAGAAATGCTTCTGAGGTTTGCTCAGATGCACAGAAGCTGATCTAGGCTGTTACAGGAGGCAAAGCCCACGTTATGCTCTGTAGCATTTTTCAAGCATTGTCTCAGCCTTTTACTGGACCAAATACTTCCCAAAGCAGTAGGGCACTACTCTGCAACAGCTTCCGAGAAAGTGGTATAAAATACTTTGATAGCAACATCAACAAAACAATAAAAAATGCTGGTAGCTCAAAGCATTTAGACATAATAAAAAAGAGAAGGAAGGAATAGATTTTACCACAACCAAAATCTGACATCTATTACCTATTTCCTGGTAATCAGAGGAGCCAGGCTGGTCCCAAGTTCAAGTGCCACTTAGGACAGGGGGACCTGGCTTATGTCTGAGCCCCAGCAGCAAGAAGAAGGGGAGATCATAGGGAGAAGTAGGAAAAGTAAGAACTCACTCTGCAGCCTCCCCTTAGAGATGAGACTCAAAAATATTTCACCTATCTGTGCACTTTTTTTCACAACATTTGAAGAAAATGTATCTGAAATCTCCACTTTTGTCAAGATTAGTTGAAGTTGGACACTAGGATCAAAAGTTATTTGGGGCAAGGACAAGGACAGACAGCTAGCAACCATATAAACCTTATTTACACAGGAAATAATACTAGAAGTAGTAATATTGCTACTTCTTTGCTTCCACAAAATGGAATTTGCCACTCTCTGTGGTCAAATGGCTTCATTTCTGAAAATTTTCAAGGCTCCCATGTCGTTCACTTTTAGAAGGACTATCTGCACAAAGACTCGGAGCACATGTGCTTTTGAGATGTTATGTGAACCGTATGACCCAAAAAGGATTTCTTATTTTTAAATCAGGTCATGACTCCAATAACTTTCATATTCCCAGCTGACAAGAATACAGATCTCACTACCAGCAGCAACACCCCAGCCTGTGAGCTTCCAGAGGCTGCCATGCCAGCCCAGAGACCATACCCAAGGACAGTGCACTCTTTGCAACTTGCTCATGTTTAGGCAAAGCAGGAGCACTGTCTCCTCATCTCAACAGCCAGAAGGAACATTTATCATTTTCTTTTACAGAACTCTGTTTATAACCCAGCCACTGGGTTAAAACTAGTATGACTTTTAGCATTGAAAGAACATAGGGGTCTTAAATAACAGTACTACTTCTAAAGAGAGGCTTCTACTTTAAATAGGCTACCTCACAAAGGGAATGACTTCCTAATTTTCTCCAGGTTATTAACAACTTATAGCATTTACATAATTTACAACAGATTTCCCACTTGCAGAGCATCCCGTGTTCCAAAGAACTAAAAAAACCCAAAAACCCCCCGAAGCACAGTGCAGAGTTACAGGCAGAGGAGGCCAAACCAATTCACTTTTGTCACTGAAAAGAGGCCACTTCTTGGGTGACACGTGGCAACAGTCTACACTAACCAGGAACAGTGAGCCTGTTTGTTTGTGGGAGTGAAGAGAAGTCAAAGTCTGGATTTTAAAACAGAGAAAGCAGTACTGAATAATGCTTTCCCTGCAGAGATGTCCTCATAGCTTGAGGTTGCAGGGCAGTCAGCACCAAAAATGCACTGAATCCTGCAGTATACTAACAGTATACTTATTGTGTATTACAAAGGCTTTATAGCAAAACTACACCTGAGTAGCATTTACTGGTGAAGGAGAGTTTAAGATAAGTTTTAGTCACAGATATCAAAAGAAATTATACCATAAAAATATGGGGAGAGGGCTGAGCTGCTGAAAACCATGCAAAATCTAAGCAGGTGAGGAGTAACTGTACAGTCGGTAGAGCATCTGTGAAACTTTAGGGACATCTTTGGGCATTTTGCCATACAAAACTACCAGAGTCACAGGTCAATTTGGACGGAATGCTGAGAAGTGCCACCCCAGGGTATCTGAGCCCAATTCTGCATGTCAGGAGCACAGAGGGAAGTGCCAAACTTGGGTATTGGGTTTGCATTGACCATTTGCATGCTTGTAGATTTTCAGTTCCACACATACCCTGGGATCGGTGCCATTCTAATAATAATCTTCCGTACAGCCTGTAACAGCTCTAAATTCATCTTCCCTTACTGAAATGCCACAGCTCAGTCCAACATGCACTTATGAATGTTATCACAGGCAAAAAGATGATGTGGGGGAGTGGAAACATATTACCAGTGCTTCCCTTAGACTCATTCAAAGGAAGATATTTCCCTGCTGAAGGTGAAATAAAAAAGACAAAGAATAAAGGGTTCTTGTATGCAAGTCTGCAAGATAAAACTGCAGTACTTGAATATGGCTTAGAAACTGGATTTAACAAAGAACATGATATTGTGTTATGGAAGGAAAGCCAAGAACAACAGTCAGACGGATACAAAGATCAGTAAGGTTTTGTTCAGAAACTGATACATCATAAAAATGAGTCAGGAAAACATTTAATACAGAACGTGCCTTTGAATAACCCTCTCCTTCACTAATCGCCTTCTGCAGAAGCACAACAAAAGCCATATTTCCATGCTGTAAACATGCATACAGTACCTCTGAATTCTCTAACATGCCAATCAGGAGCAAAGTGAAAAAAGGAAGACAAAGGAATAAAATTAGGGTAAGCACAACATAGAGGACTCACATATTCAGTAAGACTCACTCATATTAATTAACATTTCTTATAAGAAAAACATTAAAGCATATTTAGCAAATACAACATATTTGTAAAAAAAAAAAAAAGCAAACCCAATAAAGATAATTATAACAGCAAAGGAGGAAGAAGCCATTTGTTACAGTACAAATCTGACATCATGAATCATCACCAAAGCACAGAGGAAGAACTGTTCACTGACAGTCAGCTCCTACTCCCACAGCTGTCAGTGACAGAAGCAACTGACATCAGAAGTGTAGGATTCAGATATGTAGAATGAGAACAGATGAAACAAAATTATTACAGTTGAGATTAAAAATAGCACCTTGTCCTTCCTCCCATAGCAGAATTAATTTTCTAGTTTGTGCAAACAAATCAAACATTGTCCAGGTGAGGAGATGGATGGAGCTAACTCTTGCAAGACTGCCTAGCGTATCAGATAAACACCAGAGCTGGATGTCCTGGTCCCAGGCTTGTTCCCCACCCTAGAATCAATGAAGACTGCCTTGTGTCCTAGTTTCTCAGTTTTTGAAGCTCCTGAGACTGCCTTACAACCCCCTCATTCCCCATCACCTCCAGCTTCACTGGAAAAGTCTTCTTTGGTAACATACTCCATCTGTCAGATTTGTGGGACAGAAGGGAGGGAAGAGGAATCTGACACTGACCTTCCCAGGGCGCTGGGTTCCTCTTCATACACAAACCCAGTGTTCACCACCTCAAAACAAAGCCAGCACTTCTCTATGTGCACTGCAGAGCACACACCAGGCCAGGGTAGCTGAAGGCTTGGTGTCCTGTCTATCACCTAGAAAGGTGAATCACTGAATGGAGGCTGATCAGAAGTAGATGTCTGAGAAAAACTGATCAGAAGTATCTTCCCTCCTGCTTTCTACACAACTCTGACCTGTCTTGAAGCTCTTTTCCCCCACCTTCTTTATTCTCCCCCTTTCTAGGTCCATCTCTTTGCATGGTATTTTTTCAGGTGCTGTACTAGACATTTCTCTCTCCTGACCACCACTCCACAAACTGAACAGACCAGGAGGTAAGGGCAAAGCAGAGCTGATCCCTGCAAAGCTGGGCCATACCCTGATGCTAACTATGAAAACCAAACTCTTGGAATGACCTTGCTTGCATTCCAGTGAACTTTTAGTGTCAGTTGGGGTGTGATTTTCAGCAGGTCTCTTTTCTGATCAAGCTTCCATGATTTAAGTCATTTCCAGTATCAAACAAATTACAGAATTTCACACCTAGGCAGCTAGTTCTTCTGAGACACCTTTGCTTCTCCCATGTCTTCAGAATAAACCACTGAACAGAAGGTGTGTCTCCAAGCTCAGAAAATCACTGTTCAGATGTTGCAATGTAACTATGAGGACAAAACACCCTCTCTTTGATGAGCCTTTTTTCCCATGCAAAGTATTTGTCGCATCTCCACTTCCTACATACTTAGGCAATAAAACCAGTCCCTTTTTTCTGGAAGTGCCGACCAGATGACTGAAGCGTCCCTTTGGTGAAAGAGCACTGCCTAGTGGTAGGAAAACAAAACATGGGCCTGTCCCGCTTCTTCACTTGCCTATCACAGCTTGACACAGACCTAGCACCAGTTACAGCCAAAAGCTATTTCTGAACTGATTCCAAAAACTGAATGTCCAAGTAACTGTTGTATTGACAGAAAACATTGAAAGGGAAACAGCAGAGTAAATGCCTTTCTTTTCTTTTATTCTTTAGGGCAAACAGTATTGCTGTGAGCCAAAGGAGATAAAGACAACTTGTGAAGACTAATTGCTTTTCTTACACCCATTGGTACAGACGGAAAAAATCATCAAGTTTTTGTGCTCAAAATCTCTCTCAACTGAGATATTTTATAAGATATCTGATGAAAGAGCTCAGCCTAAAGCTTGACTTCTGGACACATCAGCTAAATGAGCTGGTCTACTAAAAGACATTACTTCTGCTGAGGTCCTTTGTTACAAGACAGAGAGAAAGCAGTGAAGGCTTCTGTGACATGACATCTGAGCCCTGAACAGGGGAACTCAGGGAGCAGGAGACGGAAATTCACAGTTTCACTGACCTTTGACTACCTTGTGGCTTGCTAACCAGGCTAAAACTTCATGAAGGGGACAAGGACCTATATAATGCTGTCACACCAACTGACTGGGTTTTTTTAACAATATCACAAAAGCTTCCCATAAATATGCAGTCCCCTGAACTAGGCATAAAAACCAAACTCATATGCCCCAGCCAGAGAGCCACCAGACAATGACAGCTGTTCACTGTCACTGTACTAATGAAGTTCTAATGAAAAGTCAGTATCATCAAGTGAATTACATCAGATGGAAGCTGTGGGGTAGTAGTTATTTTGTGGGGTTTGGGTCTTTTTTAGATCACTATTAAACTTTTGGGAGAAAGGATCAGCAAGATACAGTAACTCTGGTGTTGCTGATGCTCCAGGAAAACAGCAGCACCAACAACTGGTCCGTTGTTAACCAGTGGAGGCAGAAATAAGAACAAGGACAGTTATGACCCTTCATACTTAATTCCTACTGCACAAGTTTGTTGTGGTTGCCATTACTTAGGTGAGGTATAAAAGGCAGACACACAGGCTCTGAAAATAACATGGACCTCATTCATCCTGCCTACCACCTGCATTTCTTCAGTTGGCAAACTTTCAGCCTGTGTTTCACTAAAGGTCTGCCAATTCTGAACTTTGAGAATATGATGGAACTGCTATGAAAAAGAGAAGAAATAAAGCTACAGATACAGCATCTGAGAGCATACATATATCCCATGGTAGTACTTGAACCCACCTTAAAAGTATAACAACCCACTTGTAGCACTAATTTCCAGACTTCAAAAAAAACCCAAAACAACACAAATAAACAACAACCCAAATACACAAAAAACCCCAACAAAACCAAACCCAAAGTCTCTGTAGCCTACTGGTAAGAGAAATAAAGTGGCATTCACAATCACCTGGCCAGTCTTGCCCCCAGCTCTTGCAACCAGCACCTGTAACAAAGTATTGGTAACATCAATGCTCTGTACCTGCATCTTCCTCTTGACAGTCTCAAAGGGGAAAGAAAGTGTCTGTGCCACAGCAGCTGCTACACAGCCATTTATGAAGTTCTGAAGAGGAGTGAACTGAACTATGGGCTCTTGCCAGATTTTGTCCAGACTGATGTAAACAAAGAAGGAGCCTGCAGAAAATGGGACAGCACCTAGAAAGCAAACCAGACAGGCTTATATTAATACACTGAACACTAAGAGAGTGGAGCAGCTCATCACATAGCCTAAAAAGATGGGAGGAACTGCTGCCAGTTTACACCTCACATTCCTCAAACCCAATCCAGATTTTCAAGAACTTTACTCTTTAGTCCCTGGTTTGCCACCAAACACCAATATTGTAGCATCCAGATGTGCCGTTTGGGGGATACATTTACATATTAAAACTTGCATGTTATCAGAATTAACTGCTTTAGTCTCATGACAGGTCAGTTCTTTCTCCAGGTTACCTTCTTTCTGACAAGCTCTTTCTCAGCCCAACCCAACCCTGGCACTAGGACAGGTAAACAGAGCTATGTCTTCAGTCAAGCTCATGAGGGATAATTCTGTTCTCTTTTGCTTGTTCTATGCTCTCATCAATTTTATTAAGGGATTACACTTTTACTATTATTGTTATTGTTATGCAATTTTTATGTCATGTGAAAAAGTGGAGTCAGTGTTAAATGGCATTTTTTAAAGGCTATGGACCACAAATTATTAAAAAGTCATTTCAAGTAAAGAGAGAATATAACTAATCTTCACTTTTCACATCAATTATGTACTGCTGCTTATACTGGTTTTGTGAACAGCTCGGGAGACACACTCACACCTAGACAGGAGTTAGGACCACTGTGTGTGTGTATATATGTAGAATATATGTATAGATGTAGAAGTAAATTTTTAATGAGTTTAATGATGAAAATCATGCATCCAAGCACAACTACATCATCTATAAAAAAAGGAAAAGAGTATTTTGCTGAACACTTACCCATACATAAATGGTACACATTTGGTCATCATTCAAAGCAATAAAGCTGCAGCAGAGGTAATCAGGACTGCAGTGCCTTGCAAATCTACACATCTACAGGAAAACATTCCTATTTGCTTTTGAAATCAAGTGAGTAAGTGAACCCACTACATAGCAGCAACAAACACCATGCAGTGAGGTGATTTTCCTCCACTATTTTTTTTACCTAATATAGCTGGTGAAACACCACGGTAGAGTGCATGGAGTCCTTCTTGATGATAAATTTTGTAAAAAGCATGAAGAATTCCTTTGTAAGATGGTTCCAGGCGGTTCTGCACAATGAGCCGTGTTTTAATCACATCAGTGGGGTACGTCACGATGGTTGCCACCATGCCAGCCAGACTTCCTGCCATGATGGCTCTCCAGTGGGAGATGTGACCCAACTCATCCGTGAAAAGTGTAACAAGTCTGAAGTAAACACATGAAAGAAGTCCTATTAATGACACTGTGAACAAAACACACGAAAAATTAAGGCAGATAATTCTTGATGCAATTGTTCTTCTGCCCACAAGCCCCTTCAGCAGCAGGAACTGAAACTAACATGTAAATCATCCAAGATTTTACCATATGTAATACCATACAAGCATCTGTCTACAGCGTGAAAATATCTTTCAGATTTCCATCTGGATGAAAATTACCAGGACGTAAAACATGCCTGAATGAAATTATCTGATCATCAGTTAGAGACATTGGTCCAACCCATCAACTAAAGTTATCACGTAAGAAGAAATATGTAGATAATGTCATTACAGGTCTGCTGAGACCAACTAAACCTTGCCCTGTTGCTTTTGTTAGGGCAGGATGGCGCACATGGATATGCCTCTAGAAAAGACTTATTTCCAGGCACTATTATGCTCTGGAGGTTGTCTAAATTTGAAATTTTGAAACTGAAGCAGAGTTTTAAAGGCTACACTCAACTCATGCATTTGTGCTACACAGGAGGACTTTTCTATGGCAGGGCACTCTTACATCAGGAAGAAGGGTCATGGAGGCAGCAAGAAACAAGTAAAAACACTCAAGAGCAGAGTTTTAGCTGGTGGTAAAGAAACTTACTATTCTATTTTGGAAGCATTAACTGAACTGCCTAAACAGCAGATCAACATTTAATCCACATGGTGTAACCACGTCCAAACGAAAATAATTTGCAACGATTTACAAGTCACTGCCTGCTCAGTTGATGTTTTTTTCCCAAGAGTGTGCATTTTCTACAGGATGACAGATCCCTGCATCTACTTGTCCTGTGCCCAGGGCAGCAAGCCCAGCCAAGCAGAGCAAAAGGGCATATACCTTTTTTCCCATGTGTTTTACCCAGCCCCTAAACCCACACAGCCTGATTTTCCTGTGTGTGCACAGATGCGTGGGGAGGGCAGTGAGGTGTCTCTAGATACTACCTAGATAACATTTGAAACTGCCATGGAAAGACAGAGTCCATGCACAATAATTGCTGACGGATCGTGGTCAGCCAATGCGTCCTTTCCCAGCCAGCTCCATCCACACCACTGTCCCCAGAGTGCTGGCAGTGCTCAGCCCTGCTCCTCCTGCCACTGGAATCACCGTTTACTTAAGCTGCCCTGTAACACTTTTTTTTTTTGCATTTCTTGCCTGTATACACACCATTATCCTACCAGAAAACACATTAAAAAATCCCCAAATATCATGGAGTAAGTATAGGCACTTTTATTTCATTTCCTGATCACCTACTTCCACTTGACATTAGAACACTCTGTGCAAACAGAGACAAACTACAGACTTGCAAAGGGGATACATGTTTCAAGCTGAAAGAACAATGACATTAGTTAGTTTGCTCAAAATTGCCTGGTTTATACTGGTGCACCACACCCACCTTTTCTCGGAATTTTAATTACATTGAATCATTTTTTGTGTCTTCGCACTGCCATTATTCCTCCCCTTGTTTGACCACTTCGTGTATTGTGGCATAACAAAGCTGCCCAGTTTTAGGGTGACTTTGTGGTCTCCTGATGGGCGCAGTGACAAATCCAGCCGTGCCAGAAAGCCCAGGCTGCTGCCTACGATCTGAACAACCCATCGCCCAGCTGGGCGGAAATCTCATGTGCCACCATGAGCAGCTGACTGTAATAAAAAAAGAAAAAAAAAAGTATGAAGGCCATCCCCCTGAGCGGCAAAACGTGTTGGTGCGTGCGAACAGTCAGGCACTCCCTGCAAAGGCTCAGAGATAGTGGCAGCAGGAGGGAATCCAAGGAAACAGCACGGTGGGCAGAGCCCCGGCAGAACCGCTCCGTGTTTATCCTGCTGCACCTCTTCCAGCGTTTACCTTAGTTTGATAGCAGTGCGTTATCAAAAACGAGGTCTTAAAACAAATAATGTCACATATCAACGTCCAAACTGATCAAATTTGCTTAACAACTGCTGCATGACGGGGGGGAAATGTTTGATTCGTGATTTTGTTATTTTCTTTGGTACAGACAACATAAATACTCAAGAGCGCATAAATGAATAAAAATAACTGGCTGGAAAGAATAGACACGGCGGCCAGATCTGCAGGTTGTGCTGCAACTTCATTTCTAAAGGAATCTGAGCAGGAGAGTTGTAAGACTATCGATCCTTCATCACTCGAAGAACACCTATGACTTTATACGGAATTGCTGGCATACCATCGCTCCCTAAGAACAGCTACGCGCTAAATAAACTAAATACATGAACCTATTAGCCGGGGTCCGCGACTTTGGGGAAAGGGGGGGCAAGCCTGGAGACAGCGACGGGAGACTGGACCCTCCGCTTTCCCTGCCCTCTCGCAACACGCAGGGCAGAGGAAGGGCGCGGACCCTCCCGGAGCCCCCGGAGCCTTACCGGCGGGAGGCGGCGATCTGCAGCGCGCTGTAGGGACAGAGGCGCAGGCAGGCCGTGAGGTTCCCCTTCCAGAGCGCNTTAGGCTCGGCCTGGCCCGACCCGGCTCGGCTCAGCCCGGCCCGGCGGGGCGGGGCGGGGGCGGCGCCGTCCGCCTCGGCCACCAGGGGGCGCTGGCGCCGCGGGTGCGCCCCGTGGAGGAGGACGGAAAACCCGGAGCGGATTATCGGGACCGGCACTCCCCGCTCCCGCCCGCGTCCCCAACTCACCTTATTTCCATGTGTGTGGCATTAAAAAAGCGCCCTCGCGACAGTGACTCGGGTGCATTCAGGACACAACCCCTTGGTCCTTGCAATTAAACGTGTTCCCGCAGGGATCGAAGGCACCCATTGGTGACTGTTCGTTAACTGCACTACCTGGACCAAAACACCCATCGTGACTAGGGAGGTCTGCTGCTGGAACCCTGCGCGTTGATGCTGGAAGGGAGGGACAGAGTGACAACCATTAATAAGATTTACGAGGTCAGTTAGTTCAGGGTTTGTTGAGGTGCTGCCGGCGAAAAGCAAAAAGGGTCCGGAGATGAGAGAGAATAAAGTGGAAGCGACCAGGATCTATGGAGCGAGGAGAAAACAGGTAGTAAGAAGGCAGTGTCGATGATTTGCCCCAAAACACCATGTCTGTTCTATTTCTTGTAATAAAGAAACCCAACAAACAAAAAACAACCCCCTCTCCAACAAAAAAACCAAAACTACCTAAATGGAAACCTACGTTCAGTATCTTTTCACAGTGCATCCAACAGAATAGTATCAGATGGCCCTTGGCCTGCTTTTGGCAAGAACGCTCTCCTGCTGATCCAATGGAGTATTCCCAGATCAATAAAAGAGATAAAAGACGTCTCTCTGGTTGCCAGGAACTCAGCTACTTATGGTATTGTATTTCCTTGGTAGAAAGAAAGCATTTCATCACCAGGGAGGAGAAAATAACAACAATAAATGGGTGTAACTTGCTATATATTAATACTGCTTGGAAACAGAAGACTTCTAACCATAAAAGGGTGATATTTCTTCCAGAGGTTTGCTTTTCTTGCTAGTCTGCACACAACAAACCTCAGCTTAAGGTTCTTCCTGAGCACTGGTATTTTCCAACCAGTCTTCCCATTTCCATTACTCATTTTGGGGCAAGTTTTTACAGAATTGTTCTGGCTGATGAAATTAATCATCAGATGACTTCAACGTTTCACAGCACAATTTAATCCATGCAGAAGGTGTTTGGTGTGAGATTCTCTATTGTTATTTTTCCTTCTGTGTCTAAGTGTTCTATTGAAAAATTAAATACAATTTTGAGATTTGATTTTTCCTATAGGGTGTACAACACAGAGATAAAGATATACAGTCTCAATAGGAAAAGTTATCTGAGCTTTTAAATCACTTGAACAGTACATAATATCCAGACATAATTCCTAGAATGATGTTACCACAAGCAGAACCATAGCCAAGATTCTTCCTTTCACAGGCTCAAACACTCTTCATGTTCAAATGTTTGAACCATCTTCCTCCCCAGCCTAGTCCTGAAGCTTCCAGAGAAGCTTTTCTATGTGCGTTGGTTTCCAGGCATTAAAGCAAACCTATTTGATACGTAGTTGGTCATGATGTTGCAATCTCTGTGCATTAAAGTTGATTCACTTCAAATTCACTTTAGCTAGATGAGAATAAACCCAGAACAAACAAATGAGCTGGCTCTACACAGTTCTTGGCACCAGTTTTCCATGAACTGATTTTCAAAGACATCATATGACTCGTTCTGGCAGGGTTTCCCTTTTCCTTGCTGTGTCCAGTTTTAAGAAGAAAGTTTTTGTAAGAGTAGAGGAAATCTAGGTAGGTACCAGACGGGATAAAGCCTAGAAGATTGCAGGGTGCAGAGGGAAGTATAACTGCTCTGCAAGAGGGAGATATGAGACAATTACCCTCTCAAGATCTCTTTCTAATGTCTTAACATAGAGGCATAAAAAGTAGGCAATTGCATAAATTGAGCCAACTTATAGTGGCTCAAAATTTTATTTGCAAAACAACTCTGTATTTTCTTGTTGCCTCTATAAACATCAACATCTGAAGCAAGGTGCTCAGTCTCCCATATTCTTTGTAGCAACCATTTCCCTAGTTTTATTGTTCACAGTATAAAACTGAATAATTTCTTTTATCCACTGTGTAAGTATGAATCATCGTTTTATCAGTTTTCGCTCTGGCACGTTTAATTAATATGATGAGGCACTTCTTCATAACATAAGAACATTGCCAGAGTGATTTCCTTCACATCAGTTTTCCCTGTCTTTTTTCCCAGAGGAAATATAACTCACTGTTCATTCCCAGAGTAACTCTCCATACTGCTCCTGCACTGTGATTGATCCCAGCAGGCAGGATATTCTGCAATGGCAAAAGACCAGAATTTCCAGTGTTTTGCTCCCTGAAATACAGAATATAAAATAGAACATATTTACATGTATTTACAGGAGAAGCAACAACTGTGGAGGAGGCAACTTGACCCAAAAAAAGCTTGTAGGTAAAGGTGGTATCTTTATCTTATCAACTTGTATAGCGAGAAACACAGACATGCCTTTTGGCACACAAAGTTGTCACAGAAATACACTCCCCCAGTAAATACACACATAAGAATTGGTCTCAAGTTGTAATTGCATATATAGCAATTAGACCACTGGAGAACAGAAGGGGTTGGTACATCCCCCTGCCTGCAGCCCACGCCTTGTGTGTGTCCTAGATCACCACCCATCGTACTTACAACCCTACAGCCCCAGGAGAAGAGATAAGGTGTCTGTTTTTAACACGGAGCGGGGGTGGGGTATGAGGAATATAAAATGTACCTTGTTTTACAGTTGTGTCTGGAAGATTGCAAGAGACAAAAGCAACACTGAAAACCGAGGGAGTATTTGAGTGAATGGCTACCCTACCTTGAATTCCCTTTAAAGTCAGGACAACCAAGTACTGCGAGGTGCTGGACCCTCCAGCAGCACACGGGCGAGGCACTGGCACCCTTGGGAGCCTGGGTACCCCTTGGGAGCCTTGGTACTGTGCTGAGACACCACTGGAGAAACACCTACAAGCAGTGCTAAACCAGGGAAAGGCCAGACATAAACTCTCACACACTGTCGCTCATAAGCACTGGTGGATGAGCTACCTTTGCTACAGGACAAAGGAAAACATGGCATTGCATCACAACCAGAGCCCTCATACCACCCGAGCGAGGCAGCAGCCGAGGGGTAACTCTTTGGTGTGCTCTTAATGCTAGACGCACACACGATGCCCACTGGCCGAAGATGCCGGGCCCGGGCGGGTCCAGTAGGGATGTGCAGCCCCTCCAGGGCGCAGAGCTGGGCGGGCGGAGCAGCCGCCGGCACCTCCTGGAGTTCGCTTGGAGCATCCTCCCTCAAAAACCACGCGTGAAATCCCCAGACACCACAGGACCGAGCCTCCCCTTCACCGGCGCCTGGTGACCGCGGGACATCCCCGGTGACCGCAGACGATCCCCGGTGACCGCAGAACATTCCCGGTGACGGCGGAACATTCCCGACGACCGCAGACGATCCCCCGGCGCATGGCCGGCTGGGGCGGGGCGGGGCGGGGCGGGCAGAGCCGCGNTCGGAGCGGCCGGGGCTGGGCCCGCCCGGGGCTGCAGAGGGCGCGGGTTCCCCCGGGTCGCCGTCTCCGAAGCCGCCGGGCCCGGCCCTGCCTGCCGGGTCCGCTGCTGGCCCGCCCGGGCTCTGCTCCGGCAGCTTCGTCTCCTGGGCCGGGCTGCGGGCGCTTCGCTGTGTGCCCGCCTCACACAGGGCACGGCGGGGCGGGGCGGGGTTGCTTCGGNCGTGTTCGCTTCGAAACGGTCCTTGCGTTGCGATATTTGTGCGAGCAGCCGCACATCTCTCTACTTTTCGCTTAATTTTGCGCAGAGCGAGCTGGATAAACTGCTCTCATCTCTTACAAAATCAGTTTAAACCTCTTGTTTAAACCTTTCCAAGTGACTCTTTTCTGGTAGACGCTTGTCCTAGAATGACTAAGATTGGAAAGGACTTCTAAGATCATGGAGTCCACCCGGTGGCACCACCGTGTTTATCACTAAACCCTGTCCCCGAGTGCTGCATCCACACACCTTTTGGACACTTCCAGGGGTGGTGATTCCAGCCTCTTCCAATGCCTGCCTGATCACCCTTTCAGTGGAGAAATTTTTCCTAACATCCAATCTAAACCTTCTCTGATGCAATTTGAGGCCTGTTCATCTTGTCCTCTTACTTGGGAGAAGAGATGGATTCCAGGCTACAACCTCTATTCAGGTAGTTGTAGAGAGCCATAAGGACCTCCCTGAGCCTCCTTTTCTCCAGGCTAAACAACCCCAGCTTTTTTCTTGTGTGGTAAACTCTCTGCTACTACAGATCAATTAATATATTTGCCACATTGCATTTGTTTGTAGATGCTCTGCCATACCCACCTCTGCAGAATTAAGATATTTCCCCTCTAGCCTTTGGCTCTTCTGGTGGGATTACTCTGTACATAAGGGCGAGAAAAACAGATGTCTGAAAAGTAACCTGGCAAAATACAATTTTTTTTTTCCTTCAAGATAATCCTCTTTCCTGACTTGGTTGATGGTATGGTCTCTGGAACTGTTGTGGTGGCCCAGGGCCCGGCATGAGTGACCAGCTGGGAAACTGGGGATGGTAAGACCAGTTTGAGTCAGCAGTACTGTGAGCAAATGTGAGGGGCACCTTTGGATCAAATTGTTCCCACTACTTGCACGTGGCTTGTACGGATGATGTGAGTGTTTCAGGTCAGATATTGCCAGATTGTTAATGTTTCTCTAGAGTGTAATTTTGTTTTAAAGTATAAACATAGGTGACACATTTTAGGGTGTTGTAAGAAAAGGACAGCCTACGGTTATCATAATAAACCCTAGTGCAAGGGCAGATGTGCTCCAAATGTTATAACCATGGCTGAATGGTTAAAAGGATATAATAATGATTTGGTAAGGGGATTGAATGTCAATTTCCTTGTGATTTATTCAGTTGGAACAGTTAAAACCTGAGATAATGACTTACTGATATGTCGGGGTTGATTCCAAAAGTCTGTGCTGCTGAGCTGCAATTCAGCAGATCAGGCAGTAAATAATTCTGTGCTTTGTACACACAGTTACATGATGAGAAATACATTTCTGATGATTGAAGAGCTCCTGGCTATGAAGAAGAGTGGGGAAGAACGAGGGTAACAGTGCACTGGCAAACCACTATAGCTTGTTCAGCTATATGAGAGTATTTTGGGCTTACTTTTAGGTGATTTATTACAGTAGTAGCAGCATGGTTGCAGCTATGATGGCGTAAGGATAAAAGTGAAGGAAGATTTGCAAGGCCAGGATAATACCAGTTGCTTTAATAGGAGATGTACTTGCAAAACAGAACAAGATCTTGGGTATGGCACCTGTTCTTCAGGCTTGACTTTCGTATCTCTACAGGCTGCAACAGCAGTTCCCTGGGTGTTTTAACTGCTGCACCACAAATCTTAGTGTGATGGAAGAAGTGTAGTTGAAACTACACTTCACAGATAGCTCTAGGAATCTCTATCTTCATGCATAGTGGGCAGAAAGGATTCTGGTGATTATTCACTGCTTCGGTTTTGTAGTAAGTACTTTGGGTGTATGTGCTTTGCTTATATGAGATATGGAAAGTGGGGCTATATATGCATATACAGCTGTCCTTGCTAACCAGTGGAAGCCTCTCTGTAAACTTCTTGGACACTTAACCATGTGCAGGGAAAAAAAACAACCCTTGTGATTACCCTCTTTGTACTGGATGTAGAGATATTAATATATGGAATTGAAGTATCTGAACTTAAGTCCTTGAACCAAAAAACCGGCATTTTATTGGTTTGAATTCCTGAAAAATTGGTCTGGCTAAGCCAAAAATTGTCATTATTTTCAGTGTGCTTGGCACTGAAACTGGGAGATGATCTCAGGAACTGACACTTAGTTTCTTACTGTTAAATATGAATTAGGTGTAACATCTGCTCTAATTTAGGTGATTCTCAGCTAGAAAAGGGTACCTATTCTCTTTTATTTACCTTTTTGAGGAAGTTGAGAGATTAATCCATTGAAGTGCTATGCATAGTGGGGCGTTAGAAAACATGCAACCTGTAAACTTACTTAATTTTAGCAGCCTTTTAGCTTACCTCTGTAAGCACTTATTAGGGTGTACCCTGTTACAGATTTGGGTTTTTTTCCCAGAAGGTAATTTCTAAACTGTGACCCTGAAATTTACTTCTATGCTGGAAATAACACTTCCTATTACTTATTTTTTCAGTGTAGATAGACCTCGATGCAACTTGCTTGAGTGTTTTCTTTAAGTGTTCTCACATCTGGGCATTTGAAGCTGATGAAATGCAGCACTCAACAGAATTCATCAACTTTTAAGCAAGTAAACAAGCATTTGATCCAAAAGATGTTGCTCTAAGAGTCAGTGAACTTTAGTTTTGGCAGAACTGCATGAATCCTGCGACCAGGAATGCTCTGCTGAACATGCTGAACTGAGTTCCCAGAAGGGCATGCCAGGAACGGGTTTGGTCACAGGTATGATGTCAGATTGTGAGCCCCTGATGTCAGGGAGGAGACATTTGGGAGTGGGGTGCTTGAGCTTCATTGAAACCCAGTGTGAGCTTCAGAAGAGATGTTCTAGTATGTCAGGGTAGAGAGAAACATTCTCATGAGCGTAGTGGTGCCTTGGTAATCACCTGGGGTTTCTCATTTGCTCAGCAGGTTGTCTGTGTTTGTATAAATGCACGGCAAACTGGGCTGCTAAGTCTGATTCTGCTTCTTCTGTGACAGATGACTTGATACAAGCAGACATTTTAGTGAAGGAGCCATAAGACAGAAAAACCTGAAAAGACTAAATCTGCAGGAACAGGAGCACATTCTGAAAAGGGGGAAAAAAGAGAGGGGGTTGAAAGGTGAGAGCATATTTTTAGAGAATGTCCCATTTTCTTGAGATTTGTTACACTGCCTCATCCTGAGTAAATACAGGAAGAGTAGCTATGTGAAAATATAGGCTTTGAGGAAACAGGAGTTGGAGAATTTGAAACACTACTATGTAGCTGTTAATTTATGTGTTAGTGTCAGAAAGAGAAGCATCATGATAATTCTCTGTATAAGGCATCAGATGCAGGGTCTGGATTATGAGAAAGGTGGGACTGGAGACATCCCGAACTCCCTTTCAGATGGGATTATTCTGTGATTTTGTAGGCCTAGAGTGAAGTAAGAGAGCTCTTTCTTTCAAATTGGTCTGAGGGTTGGTTCCTTAAGACTGCTGCACGTGGACTTTTTGTATTGATCTGTGCTGCAACATCATAAATAATGTCTATATGCCCTGAAATAAAATTATTGTGACATACATTTCTAGGTGCCTCCCAGTTGACTGGAAGATCCAAAGCTAGAAATGAATGCTTTTCTGCCTTCACCCATTTTCACATGTTATTTTTTCATTGTTGATATTGTTAGGGCAGTGTTCTTAAATTTTGTATATGAGTGATAGTAGCATATTGAAGTTTTGATTCTCTAGATAATGTGTTTGGGTGGCATTCTAAACTGTCACTAGTAATTAGTCATGTTGTACACCTTTGTCTTAAAAACCCCCTAGCACTTAGAATGCAGAGCACACTGACATGCAATAGAAGCATAGTGTGCTAGGTCTCTAAAACCTTCTGTTGTTAATTCCTCCTTATTCAAATACTTCTTAAACACCTATTTTTAAACACTTATTTGTGTGCACACTGTTCCTTGAATTTTCCGGAGATTTTTGTTCTGCGTCATGTTCATTATTTAGTAGATCTACTTTCTGCAGGCCAAGGTTCCCAAAAAGATGTGACAGCCTATTGTGGTTTAACCCCAGTTGGTAATTAAGCCTTACACCAGCTGCTTCCTCCCTCCCCACTCCCTGGTGGGATGGGGGAGGAGAATAAGAAGGGTAAAAGTCAGAAAACTCCTGGGCTGAGATACAGGCAGTTTAATAGGTAAAGCAAAGGTCATGTGCACAAGGAAGGCAAAACAAGGAATTAACTCCCCACTTCCCAAGGGCAGGCAGGTGTTCAGCATTCCCAGGGCAGCAGGACTCCAGCACATTATCAGTGACTTGGGAAGACAACCACCACCAGTCCAAAGGTGCCCCCTTGCTCCTTCNGGCATGGGGTGAGGAGCAGGAAAGGCCTTGGCTCTGGATAAGCTCTGCTCAGCAATAACACCCATATTACTCTTGTAATACCTCTTAAATGGGACCCTCCTGCTAATCTGTAGGGGAGATTTGTTAATTTAAGAATTGGATCCAAATGATTAGTCTCTAGTTGTGGCCTTGGAGACGAACAATCATGTGATGCTGTTGTCTTGGCAGTGCTTTTAAAGAAAACCCTAGAATACAAATGAAGAGACAAAGAACGTTCTAACTGTGGGCATCAGTTGTGTGTGTGTAATTTTTGTGCCATGTTTTTTTAAACATGTTATTTTAACAAACGAGATTCCTTGTTAGCCCTACAATTCTTGGTGACCAGTTGCTTATTATTAGCACTTCAAAGACTTACATCCAATTCCCCAGGACTCAAAATGTAAAACAAGTGTCATCTAAATTGTCCCATATTGATAATTACCTAGAAAAAGACGTGGTGATGAAAAGAAGTTCAAGAGAGAAAAAAGAAAGCTAAGCTCGAGAGGAGAGAAGAGAGGCAGATAGATGGAGATGAGAAACATCCCCCAAAGCAGCAGAAGGTACCAGCTGAAGAACAGCAGTGGCCAGAGAATATGCCTGAATGGGAAGAAAGGAAATCCCTCCTAGCTCAGAGAAGAGTGGAGTCTGTCAGACTGCTTACAGTGCTGTTAAATCGTGTGAAAGTAAGACTATTTTAAAACATATTTTAAATTTTGAAGGATATTTATTAGAGCTTGAATAATTCACTAGACATTTGATGTCTTGCTGCTGTTCAGAAGAGTGCCTCAGGGCTGACCAAATGCTGGGGAAGCCTGAGGTCTGTGTCTTGTGACAATCTGCTCTCAGTCTTGACCTGAGAGTGAATGTAGTGCATTTTCAGCCAGAAACTTTGCTTTTGGTGCTTTTTTGAGGCATTGTCATTACTGAGTGAAAAATAGGGCTGGAAGGGCTGTATCAGCTCTATTAGACTTGATCCAGCACTGCAAGCAAGGAGGTTTGGGGTGGAGACAGAAGTGATACTCTCTCTGCTTGTTTTAATCTCATGTCTACAAGTGACTGAATTAAATTGGCACAGATTATGCCAGTTACATTTCATATATCTTCTCTTTATTTTTTGGGCCAACACTGATCTATCAAGTTTATTTCAATTTGATTCAGCTAATGTCTTGAGAAAGTCAGCATAGGATTGAGAAAAATGTGAGTGTTTTGCACACAGATTTATGTTTGGAGGTTTAGTTTAGTGCTTTGGGAAAAAAAAAATTAAATGAAAACAGGGGTTTTAATTTCTCTGGGGTTTTAATTTCTAACATGGCTTTGTCTTCAGTAGTTGTTAAGAAAAATGTGCTTGCAGCTTTTAACAAGTGTATGTTTTGCCCAGTCCTAGATGTAAAAGATTTCTAGAGGATCTAGATTTCAGAGGCTGCCCCTGCCATTCTGCATGAATTTTTGGGCCCCATAATATCTGACATTGGCCTTCTTAATTATGAAGGTGACATGTTAAATAAACTTCTATCTTCTTGGTTTCACAGTTGGCAAGTCAAAAAGTGGATCCTTCACTGAGCGTAAGGAAGGACGATCCTTTTGCTGAAACAGCATTAAAAGACATACATCAGGAACTGATTAACTCCCATTATCACAATCACAAAGAGTTGAAACATAAGGAAGAGTTTAAGTGCCTGTTGACCCAAAAGGGTAGTGGTTTATGTAGTGAGGAAGGAGATGTGAGTGATTTCCATGCATCTGCTTGTCATATAGTCAGGACTGTTTTAAATGAGCCCTCTCCAGCCCCAGGTTCTGATGGACTGCCTGGCAGAGATGTGTGCAACTCCTCTGGCTGTGGATCTTTGCTGATTACGGTCACACAGGACGGCAGGGTCATCGAATCTCTCCACGGAAGGGACCACCCAGCACTGAGTGCAGCTCACAAGCAGACAGTGTCTGAGGAAGATGATTGCAAAAAACAGAAGGTTTATGAGACTGATGAATTCATTCACTATTTACTAAACTACTATCAGACACCACACTATGCACGTGTTTGTGTAGAGCCAAAAAACACAGCGAGCAAGTCCTGGTGGAAGAGAGTGGTGTCTGGTGATTTGGACATCAACTTGAGTAACAAACATGGTCAGCACCTCAGAGAAGTGAGTCCAGTACAAAACCTCCACAAAAGAAATTGTAGTAGGGACCGTAATTATAGGCCGATGATCACTCTGGGGGAACTTGTATCAACAGACAAAGTGTTAGAAAACAAGGTTCATGGGGGCAAGCTTGCAAAAAAGTTGCAAGTGCAGAGGAATGACTCACTCACTGTCGATAATTTACCATATGCTGGACTGAATCATTCTTTGAAGTGCACTGCTGTTACTCATGATAAGGAATTCAAACGAGAATATGGTAGAGATGAAGGCACTGTACCATACGAAGCCTGTAGCTCTGCTTGCAAATTAGAGGATTTGCTGGAAGAGATCAGTGATTCCGAGTACTTTAGAGAGGCATGTGGCAGCTCAATGAAGAGAGCAGGAAAAAGGTGTGAAGAAATATACAGCAATTGTAATAAAGGGTGCTTGCCTGCAGGAGCTGGGGGAAGAAAATTGCTGGTTTACCATAAAAATGTAGCTCTAGAAGGTCAAGAGAAGGAAATCAACGAATGTAACTGCTGTTCTAACTCTGTCCATGAGGGCTTGGCAAGGCAGTGGGAACATAAGCTTAAAAAGTCATGCAAGAGGTCTAGTAGTAAATTAAGACATGAAGGACAAAAAAGTGAGAGACAATCCAGGGAAGAGGAGAGGAATATTCATAAAGTGAGGAAAAAGCGAAAAAAGCTTTCTTCTAATTTTTTATCTGATGAATGTGGATTTTCAGAAATGGACAGTTGCATGCAGCTGGAGTCACTCAGAAAGATACAGAGAAAATGTAAGAAAATATTCCACAAAAAAGTGAAATTCAAGACACTTAACACCGCCGTGGCAGCACCAGATGTTACCCCTCGTGATGGCTCACCCCTTCAGGAGACCCTCCAGAGGAGAGGTGAGAAAGAGGGACACTACAGCTAAGGGGACTGAGTTTGACAGGCTCTGCAGGTGAGGTTAGTTGCCACAGTTCTTACAGTGATGAATAGTGTTTTTAAGAAGAGTTTTAAAAAGTGTAAGTGTGGCATAAAAAAACCAGTGCAACTTCTTTGTAATTACAGGTTTGTTTAGTTTAGCTCAGAAACAATGCACACAGCTGCAGCTGAAGAGTAGTATTTGTCTACTTAAATGGGGAGCAAAGCATCTGGAATGGGTATTAGTGGATGGGTGGTTATTCTGTTAAAGCAACATGCATGCTAACATGTTTTAGACAACTAAAACATTGATAGGCAATTAATATGTAGCACAGCTGTGTGGGAAGTACTGTCTGAGGTTAGTGAATTCCTGTATAGATAGTCATCTGATCTTCACGCAGGTTTGCTACTGGCTGTTCTTACAGCCCTTTGAATTTCACAATTTCCTGTGCTTTAAGTTGGTTGGTGGATATCTTACAGCCACCTCCCCATAGCCTTTTCCTCTCTGCCCACCTGACAAACTCCTTTCAAGTAACTTCTTCATATACTTATCTACAGGAGATGAGAGGAAATTAATGTTGAGAAGAGAGATGGATGCAGATGTCAGAGGATGTCCTCTGTTTCCTCTTGAGATAATTCAGACAAACCCCTGCTCAGATACTTTCTGTGGAGCAGAGCCCAGAAGAGGATGCTGAACAGCTGCTATATAATGGTTCTGAATTTTTTATACAGAAGTGGGAGAAGAAAGCCCTTTGATCATTAAAAGGTATATGAAATACTGTTGGGTTTTTTTGCTTAGGTAATTCCTTTGGTTAGAATATCTAACTGGTGTAGTGAGCCACAAAAGCAGAATCTATGTTTACCTATTGAGTAACAGAGGACCAAAAATTTCCCCAGGGCCAGACAAACTTTCATAGACCAGTTGCTAAGAATTTGAAAGGACATGGATTGAGATCTTGGAGTGCTATACTTTGATTAAATGTAAGGAATCATGTAAATATCAGAATTACAGTATTTAATAATAATGGGTCATTGGAAAAAAACCAGAACTCTCAGTCCTAGAGCAAGCATATGAAGTCCTCCTCAATCAGATTGTTACAATGATGGGATTGGAAGATGTGGGGAACATTTATACTCAAGTGTGTGAAGTAATAGATTTCCAGATATGAAAAAATCCCATCTTCTGTAAAACCCACGCTGGAAAAATGCTTGTTTTCTGTTAACATTCTGGAGGTGTTTCTGAAAACTTGCTAATCTTTGGGAGGAAGGATTTCACTGAACTTGTGCTTGATGTAGTTCTTCCAGGAATCTGAGTGGTTGTCTAAGCAAAGCTCTGAGTGTTAGATAATGAAAGGGCACTGCTTGTCAGCCTGCTGCCAGTCCCCTGTAAATGCAGGTTGACTGTTCACAAAATTTTGAAGGCACGTGTGGTGAGATAGCTATTGAGTATGAGTTTGCTTACAAATAATTTCCAGAGGAATTGTGAAATGTTGTCAGACTTGTGCTGCATGTTGGTAAAAATGTGAAAACGCATTCTAGGAGCTTGAGTTATATCCATATTTATTCAGCTGGCTATATCTAGAAGACAGCCACAATTGCTTTTGGACAAAGTCCCTTAGCAAGATACAGAGGACCAGCTCAAAGTTCTATACACTGATTATTGCAGCTTTCATTTTATTATGCTTTATTTATTACATGTCAGTAGACTAAGTTAATGTGAAAATGTTGCCGTCATTATATAGAATCTTACCCTTGTTTGTAACTCCTGCTCTAATAAATAGTAATAAAAAAGAATAATTGTAATTGTTTGTGGTAGATAGATCTCCTCCCAGTCTTCAATACTGGTGATTCCTACAGGCTTCTAAGCCAGGTTTTATGAGTCTTCTCTGTTCATATGTTCAGACGTTGAGTGCCTTTTTGGGGTCATGAATGACAAATAGTTGCTACTCAAAGTACTGTTAATCTATTACCTTTATCTAAAAAAATCTTATTTTCATGACAGAAATATTTTCTGACTATTTTGAAGAACATTTATGCCCCTCTTAAGTCTCCTTTTTAGTATTTTATACAGTTCTAATGAAGATCAACTTGTATTTGTTGACTGTGTAAAATGTTTTCAGTTGCACTGATGTGACATACCAAGGGTGTTTTTTCTCTATGCAATATTTGCAGATTAAAGATGACAAAACTTCCCCCTCTGTCAATCTATAGATAGTTCTGTGTCCATGAGTACCCATTTCCCATGAGACAGGCCTTTCGATTACAGGTGAGGAAGTTATTTCTTTTTGTTAATCCAGGAGAGAAGGAACTAAAGATTTCCTTTGATGTAGATTTCCAGTGTTTTATCAACATGCTGTCACAATATTCAATAACAAATAAATACTCCAATTCTGTAATTGCTTGTTATATTCACCTATATTGATTGAAACTGATAAAGCAAATCCTCTGTCTCCAAGTCCTCATTCCATGTAAAATGTTAGTAAATAAAATATGCATGCACTTTAAAATGTGAGACACCCTTGTAATCTTCATACCAAACCAGAACTTTTGTGTTTCCTATTTGTTTATAGGTAGCAATATTTGGAACCTGTTTTCAGGGGGTTTTAATATTAATTCATTACTTTTCACAAAATGATAGAATGGTTTGGATTGGGACCTTAATACCATCTAGTTCAAGCCCCTGCCATGGGCAGGGACACCTTCCACAGGTGCTTCAAGCTCCATCCAGCCTGGCCTTGGACACTTCCAGAGATGGGGCAGCCCCAACTTCTCTGGGAAACCTGTGCCAGGGCTTAGCCACCCTCACAGCCAAGAATTTCTTTTTCCTATCAGCACATTTGATATGAACCTCATCCTTTCATACACTGGACTTCTCAGTATAATTTTATTATCCTGCAGGCTAATCTTTAAAGATACGTGTAACAGCTTTAAACTTTTAAAATACATAGCTTTGTAGATTGGATTTTAGTAGTTAT
Organism: Grallaria varia; assembly: GCA_013396735.1. Lineage (NCBI taxonomy): Eukaryota > Metazoa > Chordata > Aves > Passeriformes > Formicariidae > Grallaria > Grallaria varia. The sequence goes on along the minus strand of VWZG01009936.1, from coordinate 1,997,575 downwards.
AGGAATAAATGTCACATCTCAAGTATGAAAGTTACAGAATGTTTTGGCAATTAGAACATGTATTAGATGAAAATATGCATTAAAAGCAGCGTTTATATAGTTCAGGAATGGAAATGTAGAACATAGCAGGCATAATTTCACACCTTCCATTTTGAGCCTGGTGTGTGCTGTTGTGCCCAGTTGGTATTTCAGGAGGCTGTGTTCTTTTTCATGGAAACAGTTTTCTCTGACATGTATGAAATACGGCCCTGAGACTGCAGATCTTGCCATCAAATCTGACTTTCAGAACTAATGAAAATACCTCCTCATAGAGCTAGTAAGAACTGAAGTCCTATCAGGGAAGTTAGCTAACAAGGCTTTGCTAGTGAAAATACGTGACCTGTGGGTTGTACCTTGCATTGAATGCTGAAGTCAGAATCCTCCAGGCTGGTTTTAAAGCAGAAATACACAAAGCCCATTATTACATCAGTCCATCTGCTTGAAACACAATACAGCAATTATGATATAAAGCTCTTTCTTCTTAATCCAGGGGTTACAGGCAATGCATAGAAAGGCCTCACCTTTTGTAAAGTCCCTTACATAATTCAACAGAAGCATTCATTACTGGACTTTTTTTTTTGTTTAGCTGAAACAGCAGGAATTAAGAGCTAATAGTGGTGATTAAGGGCAGACAGAATCCAGATAAAAGAACATCTCAATTTTACAAAGCAGCTGACAGTATGACAGAACTGGTTGGAAATGAGATGCTACTCTTTGTCGTGTAGCTCCTCGAGTATGCCTCTGTGACACAGCTAACAGGTGCTGGACACTTCAGATGAGGGAGCTTGGTGACAGTCTCTGCACTTACAGTTGTCATCATGTCCTACCTGGTACAGCCTCATAAGCTGCCTGGCACAGTTCTTTTTGTACCGTCATTGCTGCCAGTCACTGTTGAAGGAAGGGATCAAGTTGCAACAGAGAGTAAAAAAGAAGCTAAACCCCATCCTTTTTCTCCAGCACTCCGTGCCTGCTGCTTCATGCTTTCATGACTTGCTTCTTCCCCTTTCACAACACATTCTCTATTTTCTCTGAAAAATGTGGTGGTCTCACCAAAGTGTCAAAGCTCCTTCCCAAGACGTATTAACAATAAGCATTGTCTTGTGTTACTGCCAATTTTCTGCATCACTTTTTGTTACTTTTCTTTCTGATGCCTCATGTTGTAATGTACAGATTAATACTTAAAATAGTGTTCAGTCCCTCAGGATATGTTATGGAGTAACTTAATAGTCAGGTGGTTGGGTAGGTTACAGCCTAGCCTAGTTCTACCATGACAGCCTTACAAAGCTCTAGCTTTTGCTCAGTATTAACAATTACCTGGGGGTTTTTCTTCTGCTTTGCTCTGTTTTAGCAACAGCAAAGCATACTATACACTATGAACATGTTATCTATTTAATACTCTGCTACAAAGTTATCCTACAGAACTGCATTTACAGGCATTTGATTAGAACACATTATACTCATCTATGCATTGGATAATGTAAGGTATTGGAGAGAGATAGAACTTGAAAGTTTAGGGGAGGGTTAAGTATCACATTTGGTTGCAGCAAATAAAAACAAACACCACCCTTATGCAAGAGTATTTTATTTTCTGCCTTAAACAAATAAAAGCACATTTCAAATTTGAGGTAAACCATTAGGAGTAGTTTGCAAAGAGTATAAATGTTTCTAAAAATAAAACAGCAACACAAAGGTCATGACAAGATCTACGTTTGTCTCTAGACCTTCATTAGGTAGTTCATACAGTATCACTTTATGCACGCTGTCAAACAACCATGCTCTACATTGGAAGGCCCAGTGCAACCACAAGAAAATGCCAGGACAGTGTCTGGACTGAGGGAAAGTTACTTGTTCTCACCACAGATGGTCTCAGGCACTTTTAACATGTTGTGTCAACTTATTTATGAAAGCTGCTGTTGTGCAACGCACTCCACTTCTGAACAATTTTGCCTAGTTTACACCTTCCCACTAAGGACTCAGTTCATCATTTTGGTCATGTTGCCAAATCAAAATGACCAGACAGCTCAGCCAGAGAAATGAAATAGAGGGAACTATACCAGACAGGCACCTTGGGATATTCTGCACCAGCAGAATCACCTGGACAAGAAACATGTTTACAAGCAATCAGCAAATCATTAGTGATCTTGGACTTATAAGAAAGTTTTACATAAGTATTTTGGATGATGATGGAGCATATTTACATTTTTGCTTGGTAAGATCCATTTACCCAGCTCTCTCTAGTAGGAGAGAGGTCCCATAGAACAAACCTGGTAATGAAGTATAGATGAGCCAAGAGAGCAAATAAGTAAAAAGCAACTCAAAAGTCAGCTCCCCAGGTATAGCATTGCTGGTTATGCATGAGATTGTGTAAGTTCTTAAAATGGCAACATTCCAAAGCAACAAAGGCCTCAGCACAGAAACAGCTTTCATGGTGTTATTTTGTACCGGAAACTCGTGTAAGTTATGTTGACCAGTAGCATTTTTCTGGTAGATAAAGCTGCATTTACAAGAGCACTTATTAATCATGCCATACCAGCAACTTCTGTTTTTTAGGCCTAGGAACCAAGAGCAGCTGATCTTCCATGTTTAATATAATTTTATTAAAATTGACATAAGAGTTTTACTAAAAAAATTGAATGAACAGTAGTCTAATAGAGTCACACTTCATGGTGTACCTCTAGGGATGCCTAGTTCCACTCAGTATCTAAACCTTTGTAACACTTCAGATGTGCTTTAAAAGTGTAAAAATAATATTAATCCATGCAGAATTATGCATGTTGAACACATCAAGTATTCATCAGTCCTTATTAATTTTTAAGTATCTAAAACTGATTTAACCTCTGAAAAATTTTTGATCTTTTTAAAAGCAGTTAGTATTTAATCTGTAAACTGCTAACACAACTCCTTAAAAGCCAAATTATCTTGCATAATATTGAATTACATTGCACAACAAATGAGTACGATGCTTCATGGACAAATAAAATATAGTCTCTTTTTTAAAGGAACTACAACCCAAGGGCCAGACCCTGCAGAAGCTAAAACAAAAGAAGATTTAGTGGAATTTGTGTTGCATATGTGAAATTACTCATGTGCTTGTGTCCACAGTGGTACATTGTTAATGAAAAACTGGATTTCGACCTACTCTGCACTAAATGGTGATAGCAGAAAACCAGTCCTTTATTGTCAAAATTGCTGTTTACTTCTGCACAGGTATTTGTTGTGCACACTTCTGATTATGTGGGTTTAAAGGAAGACAGACATTCAGTAGTTTACCACTGAATTTGAAAATGAAACCTTTGAAAAGAAACAATGCACTGTAACTCTAGACCTTTTGTAAGCATTGCTGCTGCTGCACCTTGTAAAACAGAGTGGAATGTTACAAATGATCCTTTACTATTCAAAAACAGATTGTTCCTCACTGCACTCTCTACTCTTTCTTTGCATCCTGGGCATCTTTTCCTTCTTCATCAGAGTACACAGTGGGCTCCTCCCCCTCCTTCAGCAGCTTACCAACATGATGATACTTATCTGGGAAAAAAAAAAAAGAATCCAATTAATTATTCTGCCCTGAAGATGTGCCTTTTTTAACTCTGACTTTTTTCTGAATTAACAAAATGCCTGTATTGTAACAGAATAGCTCTGAGTGACTTATTTGAAACACTGTGGGGAAGGAGAAAAGCCAAAAATGAACTACTTGAACTACTATTAATGTTGTAGTGAGTATAAGAATCTTGCCAAGTGAATGTAACTAAATCTCATTCTCTTGCCTAAGCCAAAAGACGAATGAATGTAAAGACAAAAAACAGAATCCTAGATTAGATTATTCTTCTTGCCAATGTCAAAGGTGGTTTTTCAACCAATGCCATTGTCAGAGTACTTACATCACATATTAAACATGCACATACATATGTGCACTCATATATACAACTTTGAAGGGTTTTTATTTTTTGTAATGTATGTTGAAAATATCCAGTAGGACAGAAGGGAGATCCTTTTTCCCAAAGATAAAGACAGATCTGTTTATCCAATTATGTGATTAAGCCTCTGATTTATTTTATATCTCTCTCTGAACATGTAAAAATGCCAAGATCATATACATGTAAGAAATGAGACCTTTAATGTGTTACCCATCTGTCAACTTCAACAAAGCAAAATATGCCCCTGATTACAGGTGTTTTAGACTAGCATTGTTGTTATAATTTATAAGAGTTTAAAGCAATTAATTACTATATTTAATAGAAACACAGTATTAAAAAAGTGCAGTTTATTGTCAGTCCTGATGTTCAACTCTTGTAAAGGTACATTTAAACACCAGTTTAGGTCAGACATTTGGGAACATAGTTCTGGTTTCTGCAACATGCTTGTTAGCATAATAGAACAGCCATTCAGTGTGGCATGATTAACAGTCTTGATTAAGACAGGAAGACAGCCAAAATAGTAGGGGCACATCAGGTCAGGACTGAGACATTCTAATGACATAATGTGGAGGAAAACTCCATTGTAGCTAGTTTTAGTAAATCTTTGAACACTAGACTTAAAAACAAAACACATTTGGTTTCCACTATACTGCTTTTTGGTATATGCAATTAGCCACATACATATATATATATACACACACATACACACACACACATATATATATAAATTCATCAGGACAAGCAACTGATGTATTTATTTTTTGCCTTATATGAGTAGAAATAATTGCCTTGTTGTTCACTCACTTAAAAGGCATCATGAGACATGGAGAAATTGTTTTTCATCAACAAGATACACAACAGGAGGGGAAAAAAAGGTCATACTAGAGGGCATGCCCTGGTACAAGGTCCACACAGCAACTTCCATAAAACTGTGGTTTGAAGTTGTGTTTGATCAGCAGATTGACACACGACACAAAGCAGTTGGAATTGATTTTTTTAAACTTTTAGCACTAAGCATAAAACAAGGCTACTACGAAAGTGACTTCCTTCTGTTGATTTTAGAACAAACATCTCAAGTGTGCAAGTTGCCTTTTTTCCTCTGGCCATCACTGGCATGGTACTGACCAGGCAGTTTGCAAGCACAGAGGTGACACAAGCTTCATTTTTCAGAGCATTAAAATCTATCAGCTTCTATAGATGGGGTCTTAACTTTATTAAAAACGTGGTCTTTATTTTCAAATCCTGTCAACTTTTTGAGTGGTCTTATAGATCTTACCCTATGATACAGTGCTTCCATCTCTGCTACTCTTCTGCAAGGAACGGAGGAAAGGAGAATGCAGAAGGAGAACCTGACATTTCTCTTAATTCTAAGTAACAGTAATTTTAGTAAGAGTAAACTAAGGTATTAATTTCCAGACTGATACTTCCAGCTGGTAACAGCCTTTTAACAATCACTTCCCCTCTTACACACCAGTTACTGACTTCTTTGTAAATAGGTTTAAAATTGCTTACAAGTGAATTGTGACTCCCAGTCACTCAAGGTCTCTTGCTGTGTAGCGTTGAGGTCAGAGAGGTCGTCATACTCATCCCTCAGTGCCTCCTTATCCAGGCAGAAAGTGGCAAGACCTCGGGAGGCATCTCTTCCAGCAAAAATGCCATATGGGCCCTCTAAAAACATAAGCAGCATTATTACAGAGGTAATGGATGCTGTGTAATCTGCATGGATCAGAGTCCACACAGTAAAACAGATAAAGAGTTCCTACCCTGATCTGTGGGTCAGAGGTGCCTCAAGCTTCTGAAATGCTTTTAAGTTTTACTCTACTTGGTAATACAGGAAAACAGAGGAAGAGAACAAGAAACAAAACCATGGAAAAAGACACTGAGTTTGCTAAAACATCAGGACAATGAACCACACAATGGTGCATGGCACATACAGACAGGGTAAGGACAAGCTTACAAACTGGGAAGCACATCCTCAGAATGAGGAACAGAGGAAGGATTTGAAAGTCTGAGGTAAAATGAAAGTTTTTCAAGAGATGCTCATGACTTAAAGAGATGAAATGATGGCTTGCCAGAAAATGTAGTGTAGATACTAGAAATTATTAACTTGGAAGAAAGATCTATTAAAACTTTCAAAATGCAAGATGAACTCGAATTATCAAAACGTGTAACTCACAGTACATCAGAGATACCAAGACAGACCCTTGATAAACTTCATTAATGAGTAACTTGCTTGCATGACAAGTCAAAAATTGAGATATTGCATGTAACAATTAGACATTCAAAGTTCTTCTTAAGAGAGCTTAAAGAAGTTAGATGTGGACACTGGTTACTAAGAGCACGTGCCGTATTCCATTCCTGCTTTTGCCTAAATTCCTCAAAAGAATCTTACTTTTCCATTAAAATGAAGACCAAACTGGCGAGACACTGTGGTGAACCATTCAGCATATACCAAATTAGGTACCAGGGGCAGCTTTTACTGTTGTCAGGGAAGGCAGTATTCAAAGCAGGCCCTGATGTCAAGTGGGTTTTAGTTTACACAAATATAAAACTGCACATCTAACTCAGCTATACATATCATCTTAACTGCTGCAGAACCACAAAGTTAGTCATTCGGTGACAGTCTCTAGTCTATTTTTGGATGAAAAGTAATAACTGGTAACACTTCCAAATACATTGTGTCTCCTGCACTACACTCCTTGTCTCTGTAGCCCTGGCAGGTCACTACTGCAGCTACCAGCTGTCTGGACAGCTCAAGAGTGGTTATGCCAGAATCTGGTACAAATCAGGAAGCCTGAGTGAGGCTTTTAAATAGGAGGTCTCTGTTAAAAATAAACCCCTGTGCCCACGTGGAGGTGATTACACTGTGACACCGGGGTGCACATACTCCCCCCACCTCGTCACTGGCTGCTCTGTGAGCACAGGTTATTCATTCTTTGCACGTTTGAACTATGCTCCTCGCACGGGAGCTGGTTAAATCTAATTTGGTAGGTATTTAGTATAAATATTATGCAATAGAGTGATGTCCACTAAAAGCTGGGAACGGAATGCAAACAGCGCGAGAACACTTCGCTTCTGCCGCCTGGCATCGGGCAAAGGCACGCCAGGCCGGCGAAGCCGCCCAGCCCCTCCCGGGGTGGGTAACCTGCCATGAGAAAACAGAGAGGACAATGAAGCAACGCAAGCTCGCAGAGCCGGAGTTTCTACAACGCCGAGGCCCGGGCGGCAGCCACAACCCGGCCCCGCGCCTCGCCGGGACGCAGCTCCGCCAGGAGGCAGCGCCCCACCGTGCGCGCCCCTCCCGGCCCCAGGGGAGCCGTGCCCTCCCCAAACCTCTCGTCGGGAATCCGAGCCGCGAGGGCACGGGCCGGCGGGCCGGGATGCGGGTCAGGCAGCAGCCGAGAGAAGGCGCTCCCACCATCCCCATCCCCGGCCCCAGCACAACCGGCCGCCCGCGCCGGTCCCGCCCCGGCGCTCACCGGGCCCGTAGAACTTCCTGGCGCGGGTCACGTCGAAGACTTTGCCGTTGACGGCCATGAGTATGCGCGGGTCGCGGACGCCGTCGAAGGGCCGCAGCTGCTCCAGGGTGAAGTCGCGGCGCTTCATCCTGGGCAGCGGCGGCGGGTCCGCCTCGCCCGCGGGCGCCGCGGGCCGCTCGCCCCGCAGGATCTGGTAGAGCAGGAAGAGGCAGAGCCCCAGCAGGCTGAGGTTGAGCGGGGAGCCCACGATCTCCAGCAGCAGCCCGCCGGGCTCGCCCGCCGCCTCCTCGCCGGCCACCGCCGCCTCCTCGCCGGCCATGGCGCTGCGATCCGCCGGCTCTGCGCGGCGGGGCGGTGGCTGCGGCACTGCCGGCCCTGTGGGGCGGGACCAGGGGCGGGACGGAGGCAGGGAGAGATGGAGAGACCGCCCCCGGTCCGCGCTCGCAGCCGGCGCTAGGTGGTGGTGCAGACCGGGAGGGCGAGGTGTGCCCGGGGACACCGCGTGGCTTCTCCGGCCGATGCTCCCCGCAGGGTCGGGTCGGGCCAGGCGGCTCCGTGGAACACGTTTCTACTGAAATTCCGGCAAAAATACTCTCGGGGTTGCGCCGGACCCGTGTCAGTACTGCCGCGCTGGGCTCCGGGAGCCAGCTGGGCCCTGTCGCATTGAGGATGGAGGGTGGACCGGGCTCTGCTCGGGGTGCCGAGCAGTGGGACAAGAGGGAATGGGCAGAAACTGATGCGCAGGAAGTTCCACCTGAATACGAGGAAGAACTTTACCATGGGTGTGACCGCATGGTGGAACAGATTGCCCAGAGAGGCTGTGGAGTCTCCCTGACTGGAGACGCTCAAGAACTGTCTGGCCACAATCCTGTGCAATGTGCTCTGGGCTGACCCTGCCTGAGCAGGGAGGTTGGACCACTCTGGTCCCTTCCAGCCTGTCCCATTCAGTGATTCTGTGATTCCCTGCACTTGCTCCACCTGTGCCAGGGCACATCTTCACTTTCCTGGCAGGGCAGTGAATTTTTGGAGTGCTGTCTAGGAATGGTGCCAAACTCAAAGTAGGAGAAAAGAGAGGGAAATACTGAACTTCTGTATTTTTTTTCATTCAGGTAATAATCCCAGGTCCCCCAAAACTACAGAAGCAGCATCCACAATGTATTATTGTAACATGAAAAAGAAAAGCACCCTGTTGTGGAATTCTTTATTCAGAATTCTTTTCAGTGTAGATTTTTGTCAAGTAAAACTAAGCTGAAGGAAGTACTAACTGAATGTACCTACCCGATATGGTGTTCAGATGGAGCAGCAGGAGCCCCGAATACATCTATGTACTCCTGATGTCATCTGCTCCTTGGTATCTGGTGTGAGAAAACAGAAATGATGTTTTGGGTCTCTGCAAATTGTATCCTCACTGTTCTTCAAAAAGAACACAAACAAATGCCCTGTCAGAATATTGACATCCCCGCTACACAAGTCAGTAACATCGCTCAGTGTACGTATAGAGAAGAAATGCAGTGTAGTGACCTTGATCATGGAATCATTAACCTTGGAAAACACCTCTAAGATCATTGAGTCCAACTGTTACCTTAATCTTGCATTATAGCCTGGGAGGTGCCTCATGTCACTGCTTCGGAGGAAGGAGGCAGGTTTCACTGAACCTAGCATTGGGACATTTGGTTGTAGAGAAACAGAAGCAGTGCATTCAATTTACTTTCTAATTCTCAGCAGTATGAACACTTTAACTCTATGGGCCACAGGAGATACTGATAAACTTTTACCTTTTGGGATACAGTCAAGACATCAGAGTGCTAAGGTATTTAAACACATTGGCTCTTGCAAGGGAAGGTGTTTGGTTCCATCTGCTGTCTCCTTTGGGAAGCTCCTTGTTTCATTGATCAGCACTTGAACTCTGAGCTGTCCTTTCATGGTATGCACTGACCTTTGCTTCCACCTGCTGTGTGACTTGAAAAACTCCTTGTTTAATTGATCGGATGACTTGAGATTTGTACTTGTTAATAAAGTGGCTCTGAATTTTGGCCCTATTTGGTATACTAGAGAAATCTCCAAAACTTTAGAATTATACAAGCTGGGAGCTGTATTACCTAGTTAATTCAGCTCAGTGCAGACATGACACTATTACACTTCATTGTGTTGACAGTACATGTTATAGGAACAGATGTAGAAAAACCCCAGAAATCTGATGGGAGATTTTTTTCTTTCATTTTTTACAAGACATTTTGTTCAAAAGCAAGGGGAAAAAAAAACCCAGGCTCCAAAACAACCCCAATCCCAAATTTGACCTTGAACCAGACACTGAAGGCAGGGAAAAAGAGGCTTTGTTTATACCTAGTATCCTAGAGAAACCATCCAAGAACAGTTCATTCTTAGATAAAGAAGGGCCAGGAAACATTGCCAAGACTGATAGAATCTCAAATTATCTGCCACCTGAGCACTATTACTGCAGGTTACAGAGGCACAACTTCCAGCTCTTTTTTTAAACCTTTCAGCATACAAAAAATATTCCTATGCCTAAGAATGCATATTTAGGAAAAAAATTAAACCCAGATATTTAGAATGAAGTGGGTATGAATAAAATGATGATACATCAGTCAAAATTATCTGAATTCATGAATCTTTTGTTATGTTTTTCCCTCCAGCAAGACTACTTGGCAATTCCTTTAAACAGAACTGAGGTTCTAGTCAGTGTAAAATTTTGAGTGTAAATCTCTTAGAGATGAAGGAAAATTAGCTCTGCTACAATTCAGCATTCTTCTTACTCCTCGATTTCCACTTCAGAACTTGTCTGATTTATTGAATCTTTTAGGGCATATATAATATTCTAAACCAAGTGTGCTTTGCCCAGGTTGCTCATGATACATTTTATCTTAGCAGAGTACATGGGGACCATTGCTGCCAAGCTGGTTTTGGGCTTCACATTCTCACATTATTACTTTGGAAGCCCTTCACAGGAATTCCTTTCTCTGAATTACCTGATTGACCATTTTAATTTAAACTGTGACTGTGAGAAAGTTTTTTGAAGTTTGCAAAGATACCAATGCCTAATTTGCTTTATTAATGAGCTGATTCCCAGAGCTACTGGTCACCTGGAACTATCACTGGCTTTTATTTGACCTGCAAGGACCCGCGGTTTCTGAAGTAGAGATGAGGTATCTTAGTCTTTGAAATTACTGAGAACTAGTGACAAATAAAACCACTGCGAAGTTAGATATTTGCTGCCCAGGCTAAAGTCTGATTTGTAAGTCCCACTTGAGAATTTAAGAGATTTCAGGAGCATGCTGTAGGATCACATTAGAGTTTGTGACACCAACTAGTCACAGAGAGATGATTTTGCCCTGTGGTCTGATGGCTTCTTGTAGACTTCTCCAAGTAAAGAAATTCAAAAGCAAGTTTAATTGTGCCTTACAAGGATACCAGCAAATCAAAACTGCTAGGGAGACATATGAAACCATTCAATATTTTTATGTGGGCAAGTTCTATCATGTCTGACTAGTTCAGTGCAATAAGGGTATTACATCTCCCTCTTTTTCTTCCCTTCTCTTCCCTACCCTCAGTAATAATTTAACTTACTAACAAGGAAAAAGAAAGGAAAGATGAAATGGGGTAATTTCACACTTCTTTTACTGACTAGGGCCAAGGAAGCAGAACCCTCCCTAAACTGCAGAGGTCCAGAAGGTCAAATGTAATAATGCTGGCAAGAGGCATTACACGAAGCAGGTCTGTTCCAAGTGCAGAGCAGGTACCTGACCTAGGAATGCCCTGAATTACGTCTAGTCCTCAGATCAAAAGCACCGACCATCTTTCTGATAGACTTGCTTTCTTTTTTTAGTTTTCATTTCCATCTCCACCACATTTCTGTTTTTTTTTCAGTTGCATCTTCTGACTTTCTAGCTGTGCTCTCCATCCAGGTAAGTGTGAGAAGAAAGGACTGTACAATGTGAAGATGACACTATGTTGAAGGCTATCAAGATCCTGTCATTCCTGGAGATACACGTGTAAACATCTGCAGCATAAAACAGCTCCAGATGAGAATTTTTACCAAGCTTTAGAAAATGTGTTGGAGAGGGAGATTGGAAATACAGAGGCTGCTCATGCTGGAGAATTGCTTTCCTCAGAAATATACTATTCTGAGCTTGCACCTAAAATCTTCCCCCCACTGGCCTCATCAAAACCTTGCTCACTTGTCTTTGAGGTTGCCAGGCCTATGGGTTTCGTTTCAGTCATACTGAATAGGACTGACAGTCACTGAGACAAGAAAGCTTGCTTGGTCAATATGTACAGCAATTACACTAGGAAGTTTTGGAGATGTCTTTTAACTATAGATGAAGATCCAGGTGTGAATTCTCAGTATTTGCTCCTTTTTTTTTGAAAGGCAGCAGATGCCAGAAACAATCTGCACAAACTGCAGGTGCTTCTGGAGAGGCAAGGAAAAGAGAAAACATAAATTCACATGTAATTCTTGCAATGTGAAATTCTCAGGATCCCTAGAAAGCACACTGGTTTACACTGAAAGATAAATAAAATCCCTGACTTCCTGGAAATAACAACTTGGATTTCTTTACAGGTCTGATGAGCCAGAAGGATTTTATGTATCAGAAATAACTGGACAACATGAAGGAAACTTGGTGCATTCCCAGATCAAGCCAAACCAGCAGCACTGTTAAGAGGGAGCAGGAAATATTATCTCTGCTCTGTTTGTGTTGCATAGGGAAATGGTATCCATTGCATGTACATGTGTTGTTCACAAGGACCAATTTTTACTTACAATGGAGACATTCACTTTACATTTTGGAATGCATGAGTCTTCTTCACTCGTGTCACTGTCTCCCTGAAGTAGTGCCTGTTATTTCTCTGCAACTGTGATGCAGTGCCAGTTCTGCTACAGAGCAGATCAGTCTCTTTCAATGGGAATTGGCAGACAGCTTCAACATTAATAGATTCAAAGGTTAAAAGAGGGAAGTATAAATAAACTGTGCAATTTTCTATGCAATGTTTCTGCTACGGTTTAGTTGCATGGATTCTCATCTCAGTTTGATTTTATTTTGCTGAAATCTGCTTCTAACACCCTACTTGATTACAAAGAGGGCTTTTGTTGCCTTTCTTTAATCTGGTTTAGTTTGGTGGTCAAATCCAAAGCAGCACAGACAAGATGGGGGTGACTGGGTAAAAAGGAGAGAGCCACAACAGGAAGACACACATGTGGCAGGATTATCACTTGTTCTTTTTACAAAATAATTTAGGTATATATCTAGATTAGATACACTTCCATGTGCAAGCCAAATGTTTGGCTATTTTTATCCTTTGTTTTATGTTCTTATTACATAGTTGAAGACAGTTCAGTCGTGTTTCATTTTACACAAGTGAAAATGCTAAGTAGTGATCCAGTAGAATCCAGTTTTCAACATGATAAGGAAGTACTCCATTAATTTCCAGCCTGATGCATTTCCATCTGTTCTACTCATACCTCTTGAATGGGAAAATCTTCCAGACCTGCAAGGTCAGCCCACAGCCTGAGTGATGTTACCTGGGTCATGTGGCTGAGAGGAAGCCTTGCACCCATGCCATGAGCCCTCCAGGCAATGTGCTGAATGACATCTTAGGTCAAGCTGAATATTTTCCTAGGCCATTTTGTCTCAGAAGCTGGGCCCCAGAACTGCCACTACTGTCACATGAAGCTGAGTCAGGGAAGGTTTAGGCTGGGTATCAGAAGGTTTTTTTACCCAGAGGGTGGCTGAGCACTTGGAACAGGCTCCCCGGGGCAGTGATCACCAAACCTGTCTGAGTTCAAGAAGCATTTGGACAATGCTCACAGGCACATGGGGTGTCCTGTGTAGGGCCAGGGTTTGGACTCAATAATCCTGATGGGTTCCTTCCAACTCAGCATATCCTATGATTCTATAGCTCTAAGCTCCCGCTGTGGCCGTGCCCTCACAGCTGAACTACTACAGGCCTCTCAGGCCGGAGTCCTGCAAGATTTCACGGACAACAAACCAGCGGGAAGCCCGGGAAGCCTCGAGGGCGGCACAGCCTTCCCTCCCCACAGAGGCGTGAGGGAGAGCCCGCATTCCCGCAGCCCAGCTGGGTCAGGTGGGTTCCCTCGCCCCGCGCAGGTGTGGTGCGGAGAGCGGGGGGTGGTCGGAGCGGTCCCGAGGTGTCCGTGCGGCTCCCCCGGGTCCCTCCCGCTCCGGTGAGGCGGCGGTGAGGCGGTGTGGCGGCGGTGAGGCGACGAGNGGCGGAGGCCGGGAGCGGGACCGGGAGCGGGAGGGCGGACGAACAGGCGCTCACCGGGAGGGGCACGGCCCCGGCCCCCAGCACGGGAAGGGCTCCTGCCGCCGCTGTCCCCTCCCGGTGCCGGGGCAGCTCCTCTGTGGTGCCCCCTCCGGGATAACGCGGACCGAAGTTCCGAGGCGGAGGCGAGCGGCGTGAGGTGACTGTGAGGTTCCCGTGAGGCACTCAAGGCTCCGGGGCTGTGCCCACTGGCTGCCATCTCCCCGCGGCTGCGACAGCCACACGGGCATCCCCGTCCTGAACTCGCAGGCTTCCACTGTCAGATCTCTACGTTTTATGCTCCAAAACAGGTTTTTAACCCACGTTAGTTTGCTGGAGTAGTTATGGTTGTTAATGCGATCTGGAGTTTATTTTGTCTCTTGCGTCGTTGGTGGAATTGCTGGAATTGGTGGCTGTCTCCTGGGCGTGAAGTCTTAACACTGGTGTGGGGACTGGGAGAATCCATGTGATCTGAGCAAGGATTCAGGAATGACGTGAGAGAAGTAGTAGGGTCTTGTAAAATGTCAAATCCATAAGCCGTAGTAGAGGAAAAGACAGCCACTGTGTCATTTCTTTCGTGATTATTTTGCTGATACACTCCATAGCTTGACCTTTGATGAATTTCCTGTGGTAACTGTCCTTGGACATGGACATGGGCAAGTGCTTTCATCCAGGTACCAATCTGCAGCCAGAGTATGAGCACAAAATATCCAAGAACCCAGCAAACCACTCCAGTCTTTTCCATAGTGTCACCCAACTTCTCCCTGCAAAACTGAGGAGTTTCTCATTCAAAGTGTCCATTTTCCCAGATAACTTGAAGTATACTGTTAGGAATCTTTAAAACAGAAGCAAGTTTATTAACGGCTTCACCCATGTGAGTTTTCTTTTTCTTTTTCTCTCATTATGTAACGGATAATTGGGACTCCAATACCTTTGCAGATACACTGTAAGGTAGGAAATGCAAATATATATTTGTCTTGCTGTTACAAAACAAATACAGTGAAAAATTAATGCAGTGATTTTATGAGCATGGAATTACGTTTTGAACTGTTTGGTTGATCTGTTGTTTTTAGTTTGTACTTCTAGCTATGTAATATACGGATGACATTGCTAGTGCTTCAGGCCAATTCCTGAAGAATATTGCACCTGGAAAGTTACATTGACTTAGTGAAATTGCTCATCTGTTTCTAATCGATGTCAGCAGATGACTTATCACAAGTTGAACACAGCTATATTTCTCCAGCTGAGCTACTTCATATAATAAGAAAATGCAGCCCTATTGCACAGGTAGGGTGTGGGGTTTTCAAGGATTACAGAACTGACCAGTCCAACAGAGGATTTCAGTCCACATCTGTGAAATTAAAAGTTGACTTGGTGCTTACTCATTTTGTATAAGAAAGTGCAAAGCACTTTTTCTTATCCTGGACTTTATGATTGACTCAAGTTTAGTTTATATGTATGTATTTAGGTATGTATATAAATGCTTTTTCTAGTGTGCAAAACCAAATTACTTGGATGTTACATGAAGCAAAATTAAAGTCCTTTTTTTTTTTTTTGAGATAATTGTGAGTTGGAAGACTTTTTTCACTTAAGCTGTGTGCTTATGTTTCTGTCAAAGATGTGATGGAATTTCTCTGAAAATGAAATGTTCCACATTCCTGTGACCACAGGGATGGAGACATGCCCGGTGCAGATTTGATGACTCAAACCTCTTTGTCCTTTGGAACCTTCAGCACAGTGTAGTTTTTTTGTTTTGGTTTGGTTTTTGTGGGTGTTTGTTTGTTTGTTTTTTGGTGTTTTTTTGTTATTGTTGTTGTTGTTTGGTTGGTTGTTTTTTTTTTTCTGTATTCAAACATTTGGGAGCTAAATTCCTTTTTAGACTTCTTTTTCATTTTCCTGGGATCCAGTGAGTGCAAACTTACGCAGCAAAAGTTACATGTTACCACTTTAGAAGTTTTACTGGCATTGACTTCAGTTTCAAAATTAATATTTGTGTCCATATTTGTGTTTCTGTATTTACCAGTCAGGGAATTTGCTACAGACAAATGCACAGCTATGTTTTCTTTTACCAGACGATGTATGGCAGTCAGAGAAGAAACAAGGAATTGTACCTGGTCCAAAGACCTGCTTAATACAGGTTCATTAATTTACATTTACATTAATTTACATTTACATAAATCAATTTATTTAGAGATCAATGATTTCTTAGAATATTTCACAAGAAAGTGCTAACTGCAAATGCAAATACTAGGATCATGCACAAGCCTTAAGAGAAGGCCTGTTACTCCATTTTGAGCAGCTGTGAAAGTGGGCACTCAGGGAGCATACAGTCTGATACATTTAATAGCAACAAACACATCGTTAGTCCTTCCTGATTAATCTCTGCTAAAATTCACTGCTACTTTGACCAGAATGCTTACTGTATCTGATACTGTTAAAGTGTGTTAGACATTTATTCATATGTATTTATTTGTTTATATAAAGGCTCTCTTTATATAAATGTAAAGAAAGTACACATGGTTTAGCAAACTGGGGAGTTGATTATTTTTTTTCCCCTGAGGATTTTCAGTAATCCTTATGTTTTTACTGTGGACAGTGTGCGTGGTGTGGTTGGTCTCAATATCTTTAGTTATGTAACATAAACATCAAGCTGTGCTGTAAGTCAAACAGGGGACAAACAGCATGACTGTAGTCTCTGTGGCACATCAGACTGCTATGTCTGCATAGGCCGACACTATGATGGGAGAGTTGAGTTCAGTGGAAAGACTGTCATTGATTTGAATGGGCTCTGGATATGGCCCAAACTCAAGAATCGGTGGCTTGGCTTTATTGGAATGCCACCAGTGTCATGTTGAATCATGCATGCACAGATACATATACATCCTTTTAAAGTTTAAAATAGCTTTCGAAAGGAGTGCCAATGCCACAATCAAAGATACCATTTGTATTTCATAATTTTTTTTCTAAACGAGTTCAAACACACTATATGAGATTTTGGTACTCAACACTGGGTTTAGTGGAAATGCAGTTCTGTCCCCTCATCATTGCCTCAGATGAGTTTCTATGCCATTTCTTTCATCTGTTTAAGGTCAATCTATTGTGTAGTTTAAGCATAAAGCTCCATAGATTTCTCTCCATCTGGAGAGATTTGTCTCCATATCTTCAGTTGACAGCTCATGTGTGCAATGGAAGGAGTGCTACAGGTTAGAAGTTGAAACAACCCCTTTGGTGAGCAGCACTGAGATTTGCAGCTGATGTTATTAACACGAATTGTTTTAATTACTATTCATCTTTCACTCCTCCTGACTATTGCAGTTCCCCCCAAAAGTCTCATGAGCTCTCCTCAGCTCACACAGCCAAGCGATCGTGCAAGACTCTGAACATCCTTCTGAGCAAACAAAACCAGGCAAAATTGTCAAAATTGGCCACAAAGCTTGAAAGCAGGATCTTTAATGATTTAGGAACCGAAAATTAAAAGAGCACCAAATATTACTTCTAATATAGCATCTTGTTTCAGCCATCACATAGTTTTGCTGACTCAGGAATGCTGAATTTTGGATGACTGCACTAGTCTAAGCTCTTAAAATTGTAGGAAGTAATGAGGATCTTATATTGCAGCTTCTGTTGAAATTTCTCCTTAGAAGTCTGTGGGGTAAAATGGAAGTTAGTGCACATACTTATTTTGCTCACAACTTTGACACCATCTTTAGGGCTGACCTCAGCAAAATGCCATGTCAAGGAGTCACACAGCCTGTTCCGTTTCACAGCCATTCTTTGGGTTTTGCCTGCTGTTCCAACCTTTCTTCTTTCTGCTGAGCAAGCATTTCTTAAATTTAAATGAGACTTGCCAGTAAAAGAGACTGCCATTATTCACAGGAGTCTGTTAAACAGTATTGCTACAATTTGCCAGAAATGTTGTAGCAGCTTGTGGTCAAGTGTATCCTTTCCTTTCTCCCAGTTAACACTTTATGAGATTGTTTTGTATTCCAGTAGGTTACATGAAAAGGATACCTGCCAGCACATAAGGGCTTAATGCTCACGCATGTGGCTGGGTCTTTACTCTTTTGAGTGCCAAGATTTTATTTTTATTTTTTTAAAAGATTCCTAGCTTAGCAGAGTTGGAGCTGCAGCCCTTGCGATGCAATGTGGGGACATTTGTCTCTCTGTGGATTCTGGTACCTGGCAAACCAACACCTTTTCCCAGTCCTGTGGCACACGAGTGTAGCCAGATAAAAGGGATCTAAGGCTCTTCCTTGCAATGTCAGGATAAATTTTATCCCGTTGTTCAAGAAGGTATTCGTATAAGCACTGGTAATGACAAGAGAGGGAAGGTTCAAAGACAATGCATTCTCTGATCCTGTTTTTCAAAGCAGTGTCAGGATTTCTGACATCTCCTGAGTTTACCCTTTTTTTTAATGATACATTTCATTATCTTGGTAGAAGGAAGTGAAAGGACAAGTGAAAGAAAGCAGGAGAGACAGGCAGTGTGGTTTAATTGACATTTGAGAAATGATCCAAGAGTTTCTATATAAATTAAACTATAGACCCTTAGTATAATAGGCCTAGAAACATGCTAGAAGCAGGGAGTGTTTATGAATGGTGCTTGCTTGATTTTCTTGCTTTTTTAATCTATGTGTTGTATTCAAGCCTGCCTTCAAATGATGTAACACCTCACGGGGAACTTGTGGATTTATATAATTGACTTTAGATCTGAATTAAAAAGGGGGAGATGTCAACACAATGTTACAAAGAATGGGACATAGAAAACATCCTATGCATTAGGAGGCTAAACTCAGCTGTAGATATCATTTCAGAATTGCCTTGTGTATAATAGTAATGAGATTTTTTTCCAAAATCTTAATTCTTTGTTTGTAGATATATTAAGATAGACTCTATTTACAGATGCATAAAGCTTTAATTTTTTAAAGATTTTTTCCTTTGAAAGAGACATAGCATGCAGCACATCAAAGTACATTTCAAAGCCACAATGCAACATTCAAGAACAATACAGTGAGCAGAAGAACATGAGACTGTTTATATACTTGTTAACTACCAGCATGTACTTTATTTATTGCTTATTTTCTGTTTTGAGTCTATCTCTTGTCCTCAACCTATCACCATTGCCTCTGCTCTTCATTCTGCAGTTATAAGAGGGGCAAAAACAGTCATAGGGTGTGACTTAGATTTTATTCTACCATATATTACTCAGCATTAGCACAATCATGCGCCCTCATTCCTCCAAAGGAAACATATTTCAGATTTGGAACAGGTTTTGATTTTGGTGAAAGAGGTGTTACATTTGCCTGGTGTAAAGTACTCTCCAGGCATAAGGTTTTTACTGGTTTTGTAACTGATTCTCATCAAAGTAAAAGCTTGATCGTATCACCACTAATATAATTTTTACTGATGACCAGTAGTAATTCTGCAGCATTCAATGGCCTTTCCTTTGGATGGTTGTGGCTATCATCCCATTATATTTAGCAATTACATGTGAATTCATGATGAGAAAACTTTGCACAAACTAAGAAAAATATTCAGACCTCTTATTAGCATTTAGCATTTGTACTTGGTTGCATTTGCCTTTGTGAAATACTAAATCTCATCTGTGGTGAGAAAATATTACAATGTTGATTTTGTGTAATCAGGAAAGCAGTACAAATCCATGTTGTAACCTAGCTCATCAATTTTTAGTGGCTTTTAAATACTGTCTGGTCTTTATACACACTATGTATAAATAGTCCTCAGTAGAAGGAGGGCTGGCTTAATATTGCCATGACTAAAAGGGAGCTCTCTGGGTGCAGAACAAACAGAGCTAATCTTTAGACTTCACACTAACTTATGTCCAGGCCATACACTGAGTCCCCTGAGGATGCAGTACCATACCAGGAAGTATCAGCTATATTAACCTCTGTTTTATCCAAAGGAGCTGCTTCATGAGAGGATCTGAGTTTGTGGTTTTGGGTAGGTGCTGATAAAACCTCTAGAAGGGGCAGGTGACCTTTCAGCTACCTGGTGCATGGTGACAGCTTCTCCTCTTTCTGCTTGGATCTGTGGTGCTGTTGGCATTTCACTGTTTACTATTTGGATGGAAGGATCCATTCCGTAGCAAGGATTCAATGCCTGAAGCCAATACCAGTGGATCTTGAGTATGTTCTGTTTAAAGGTTAGCAATAGGGGCTTGAGTGCTGAGGCTGAGTGGCATTATCCTAAGAAGGATATATGGGCTAGATATGCCCTAAAATCCATGGTAAAGCAGAAAGTTACTAAAATTTGTCATGGCTCTGAACGGCAGCTTTTTTGGATACCGCTGATCCTGGGGTGATAGGCAGACCCATCAGCAAAGTGAATAGCTTAAAGTTTGTGCCAAGCTCTGTGGCTGGGAAGGACCAAGTGGAGATCCAGTTTAAGCATGTGATTATGTGACTTAGTGACATGGTTTATTCAACAGTTTTCGGTAAAATTCTTCTGCAATTAGGTTATTTCCTGCCTCTGGATATTTATTAGATATTTTCCCTTCCCATTATGGTGGGAACAACTCCAGCATATTTAAGAGACAATTGAGAGCACATTGTGATAAAGATTGCCAGAACTTGAATCTGAGTAATGTATTAGGCTGCTGTGTCAGGACTCTGCTGTGCTATGGATCTGTTCTGGTGAAATTGCCTCAGTCTGAGGTATTTTTTATTAAGTGATGATTTTAAAAGTCTGGACATGTGGGGCCAAATCATGTAGTACAGTCACTCATTTCTAATTTAACTCAGCATTTTGACACCAGTGCTTCTGTAGGATTTCCCGCGGCTGAAGGCTGGCTAGTGAACTTAAAGTTATCTTGGGTATTTATAGGGTGCCTATTTTTGTAGGGTCCTTTCTGGCTGCCCTTATTGAGCAAGGGAGGATGGGGAAAGACTCCAAAACACAGTTCCAGGCACGAGGAATTTTTGAGTTCAGTTGCAGTTTATGGATTCTGGAATAGCCACTGAATAACTTGTCCTCAGTTCTTCCCCCTGTATCTGCTGTATGGAGTAATATATGCTGTGCAGAGGGACACAGGTCTGCCATCTCACAGATATCAAGTGGTGTGAATAGATTTATTGTTTCTCAATATTTTTGCTTATTTCACACTTTGTGGAACGAACCAAGTCCTGTATTTGCACCGTTACACAGAGGAAAGGTAACAAAGAAAGCACAATGTTACCATTGCCTACTAATTTGAGTTAAATGCCAAGAGTATGCAGTTTTGAATTTTTCTGTTTGCTTCCCCTTGGAGCAATAAAGCCTGCAGGCAGGACATTCTGGGACTTCACTGCCCTTCTCTGAAGGTTAATGGTCACCTTATCTTTAGCCTTGTGTTCACAGGCACTGGAGCCAGACAGCCTTTTCCCCAGAGCTGTGCTTCCGTGATTTCCCGTATTATTGCTTCAGCCAACGCCACTGAGATGGTATCAGAGATGACCTTCACTGTTGAATTTTTATTTCAGTTGCAGCTGAAATTCAGGATGTTGATGGTTTTAGGAATATTATTCCAGATGTGTGAGTCTGTGATTCTCCGCTTGCTTATACCTGTACAAAGAAATCAGAAGTAATTCTGTTGAAGAGATGTGCCTACATTAGCACAGAACAAATATACATGGGAAGTCATTAAGCTTGATTGCTGCTCACAACACAGGCATTAGTGGCAATGTCAGTCTGATCTGTCTCCAAGGGAGCTTGGCAAGAGTGTTGGAAGGACGTGAACTGGATCTATCCCTAGAGGGGAGTTTGGGAAGAATAGGGTGTAGAAAACTCAATTCATTATTCACATCATCTCAGGATATTTGTTTAGATTCAGTAACTGTCACCTCTGATGTTCGACATCTAGACCAGGCACTGGTCCATGTGCCTGTAGCTACATACTGTGTTCTCACATTTCTTTCCAGATGGTCTTGTATATTGGTGCCTGCCTGGACACCGAGAAGGAAAAGTTGTGTTGTTGGAACTTAATATTTTTTAACATGGTATTTTCTTAAGTCAGAATGTGCAGAAATAGAGCTCCTTTGTTCAACTTCTGCACTACTTCCCCTTAGACAAAAGAAGCACAGTTTCCCAGTATATAATATATTGACCATGCTACTATATTCACAGGAAATACCAGCTCTTCCACTGTATCAAAAATAATCTTTTCATTCAGATTCTTTAAAATCTTAGAGTTTAGATTTATGATCTTGGATGAAAAAGCAGAGATGTGAGAGGCAGCACATCCTGGCTATATTGTCTGTGTATACACGGATGCTGTTGCTTCTCTATTAATAGTTTACATATTTATATGCAAATAAATCCTTGTAGATTTGTAAAATGTCAAAGAAACAATTCTGTCTCTAGGTTGTTTGTCAGTTGGTATTTTCTGTCACTGAAGTCTGCCATTACATCTGTGATTCTGTTGCTAATCTAGAGGAAATTACCTTTTGAATGACACATGACCTGACCTTCATCTCCAGATAATCCAGGAAGAGTTCACATTTGGCTGTGGGGACACAAAAGATAGATTTAGAATACCAGTATTTTTTGGCTGTATTTTAGAATTCAGTAATGCACTGGATATCCCACACAGAAGTTTACCTTCACTCTTTCCTCAGAGGTGAAGACAATGTGTTTGTGTTAAACTACAAGAAACAATTCAGACTCAGAATTACTAAATGCTGGAATCAAAGGGATTATATGTATTCTTTCTTTGCAATATTCTTGTTATTGAAGGAGTTTGCAGGAAGTCCTCTAATAAGAAACAAAGAAAATCCCCCAAATCCCACACATTGTACACGAAGTGTAAAAATAAACATAATTAGAGCAACATGCAGTAATTAGACTCCAGAGAAAGTATCATGGTAAATTCTTCCAGCTTATATGCATGAATAAAAAGCTGTTCATAATGCATAGTTGGAGGCATCTGACTATACTCTCTACTTTCAGTTTCAGATAGGCTTTGACCCTCATTTTCCCCCTAATATTAATCCCAGATAGATGTATAAACTCTGCAAGGCAGAAATCCTCTTATCTCCACTTCTTTATGGTCTGCAGAGTACTGTGTTTCATTCTTACCCTGTTTATTTAAAGCTCTGATACTGCAGCTTTTGACAGTGGTGCATGTTTAGTTGTTTCTTAAGAACTGAAGGGCTTTCACAGAAAATTTCTAAGCCAGGCTGATTTGCCAGCCTGGGAATCTCACTTGTAAGAAAAGCAAATCCATTTCTGCTTTAGGAAAGTGTGTCCTGAGACTACATTTATGCTGGCACACAGCTGCAAAGCTTTGTTGGGGATACAAATGCAACGTGAATGTAAGGAATTCATAGGATCTTCATGATGTAAAATCCAAGTGCCCCTAGATCAGTATATGATGGCTCACCCTGTCACAGTGGGGAGCTGCAAACCTTCCAGTGAATTCTCACCTAACAGACCCTGTGTTTTCAAAACAGCAAAACTTGCCAGAGGAAAGCAGTCAAAATGTGACTTTGTTACAGTGACTAGGAAAGAAGTAGTAGGCTGGATTTTGGTAGACCTTGAAGGCCAAAATAGGAGGCCAAAGTCTGCCTTGTTAACAAGAATTCAGTTCAGAGACACCAAAATCTACAGGAAATCTGAAATTATATGGTCTGTCAGTTTGCTGTGGGATTTTAACTCCTACCTCTAAATTTGTTTAGTGAGAAATTCCCATGAACATTTTGTCCCTTTCTGAAAGTATTTTTTAAAAATGTAAACCAAACACCTGTGTTTAAACATAGTTTGTGAATCGGGATTTCCTAACCATGTGACATCTGGTCCATCCCTGCTGATGTGCACTGTCTGTGTCCTGATGGACAAAGCAAGCCAGCTTTGGATGGACAATTTGCAAAGTGTGAAATGTTGGCAGTCTGGGAGCTGGGGAAGCAAGGATGGGGTTAGTCCTTAGAGACCCAGTTGCAAGAAGCTACAAGAAAAGCAATAGCTCTGTCAGACATGGAACATGCTTAGAATTGCTGGTTGTGTGTGTCGTTCCTGACACCTCTGCTGTCAGGCTGCTGGCATGTACCCTCTCTATTTGTAATATTTATATCTTTGAGTTTCCTCCATTGGATTAGCAGTTGTTGTTGGTTATTTATGTTGAAGAGGCCTTTTTCTGCAATGACACAGGCAGCAGTGCCTGTGAAACCAATAACTTGATGATTTTAGGAGCTATATTTTGGTACAAGCAGTTCTCAGTGATTGGGTTCCTGGGCCTTGCTCAGACTTGCCTCCCCTGTTCCCTTTGGAGAAATTAAGAAACTTGGTGGGAAGTTTACCAGGCACTTGGATCTCTGCTGCTGCCTCCTCATCGCTGTGGCACTGCTGCAGGCAGGCAGCTTCCCACCAGGACTGCTTGTTCTCCCAGAAGATGAAGTGAGGTGGATTTGGATGTGCAGTGGTCACAGGGAGTGGTGCAATGTTGGGCTGCTGAGGGAAAGCAGTGACTGTGAGTTTGAAGAACTAAATGGGGAAGGCCATAATTTTCAAATGAAAGTAGCCCTAGTTTGGGCTATTTGAATCAAGCCAAGCCACAAACTAGAGAGGAAATCCAGATCTGATTCAACTTCCAGGTGTTTAAACTTGCTGTCTTCCCAATCTTGAACCATCTTTGCTTTGCCAAAGTCTGTCTTTGTGGTTATTTGGTGTTCACTAACTTTCCAATCTGAAAACAGCTTTAATTAATTAACCAGCAGTAGAGCAGCCTATTCACAGTGCAGTGAAGATCTAATGTCAGTGCAGCAATGTTTGGTTCTCAGACCCAGGGTACAGCACAAAGATGCTTACTTTCACTGATTTTCCTGTGGATGAGGAGCCATGATGCTTATCAACATCTAAGATTTCAGATCTGTACCCAAAAGCTCAGTGTGTAGCCATTTGGATCTGTGCTAGTGATAAAGAAGCCGAGCAGTGAATAATAAATCTAGCATGAAGTGGCTTGGAGAGTGATATGAAGATAAAGAATCAAAAAGAACTAAATCCTGAGGTGGGGTAATTATTTTTAATGACTGTTTACTAGTCTGTGCTTCTTGGAAAGTAAGGGGGTTTTGAGATGGTGCAATGTGTTACTAAGCTGCCAGTTGCTGGGAACAGGACTATGCTTGACCTAAATGGAACCCAACAGATGAAGATTTGCATGTTCAGGTAAGTAGCTTCAAGACAAAAATGCATGAAACAAAAAAAAGAATAATAAAAGGAAGCATATTCTGAAGACAAACCATCTGAGGAGGTTTAGAGAGAGAGAATCTGCTTCAGATTAGCAAAAAACTCTGATCTTTTGAAGCTTGTGGGCTGTATCCTACACCAGTTGAAGTGACGAAATTCTTCCAAAGCCATCAAGATTGTACCCTACCACTGGCTTTAGGGACTGTGCCTTCCCACTGGAAGGCCATTTGATCCTTCTAGCATTTAAATACAAATGTGAATTTCTCATGAGGTGTCCTTCATTTCTTACTGTACTACAAATGTTTCTGTTGGCAGCATTTTCTGAACTAAATGCCAGGCAGATTTCAGAGGCAATCCTATGTCCAAGATTTTGTACATGAAGCCAGTCAGAAGGTTTCTCCAGTAATCTCCAGGAATTCCTTCCTGGTGGTTGTTACCCAAGAGCTGGAGGCTTGCTTTTGCTTTCTGTTTTTTATCTGTGGGCTTTCTCTGATGAGTGGAGATTAATGTTCTCTAGTGAGCCTTTTTCTGTTGGGATTAGGAGTTCAGTGAAGTCATTGTGACAAATGCAGTAATTCAGGACAACAGTGAAACTTGCTTGGGTAAATCTTCAACTACTGTATTTTTGCCTCTTTGTCTTTTCCCAAGAGACAGAAAGTGTATATGCTCGAGGTCAGGTTTGATTTGCAGTTCTTGTGTGGATGGTATTGAAGCTGGCTGCTTGGAGAGGCTTCTGCTTTCCTGCTAAGTGAGAAACTAAACTGGAATATGATTTGTTTCTTGTTTGTGGTGGTCCTTGCTCTTGCTGTCATCTATTATTTGTGTCATGGCTTTACTTTGTGTAGAGGCCTTAATAGAGAATAGAGAAAGGGAGTTGTCTGTTCATAGATTTCAAAATTCTGCACTGTAGAAAACTGCTGTAGCTGAGTCACTTATGTGACTCCTCACCAGAGGTCCATTTCTCAAATTTCACGTGTCTCTTATAGGAAGGGTATTAAAATAAAATACGTTTTTTCCTAGTATTCCAGAAGAACCGCTCCACCTTAGATCTGGTCTTGCTACTCAATGCCTTTAAAAGGAACTCATATAGACATATTGAATAATATTGCCTCTTACTGGCTTGCCAGACTGAAGTATTCAAATATTATGTACTAGCTGAGAAGTACAAATAAATGTGGTTTTCTTCTGGTCTTCTAGGAATGACTGTAGATCTTCCCTTTGCTATTATGAGAGTTATGAACTTCCTACTCCCAAATATATGTGCATTTTTTAAATCAGGAGCTGAGACTCTTAGCAACACATGCGACTCCAAGAACAGGCTAACACTGTGTTAGTGGCTGCTGTTGCTCCCTCCTTTTGTGGAAGCAGCACAAACAATGCCTTGCCTCATGTGTTTGCTTTTCCCCAAGAGAGGCTACTAACAGCCATGATACAAATTAATTTCCATATGAATTTAATGCAATGTAAGTCAGAAATGTGTACAACCATGTTGTCCCCAGGGTTTGGGGTCACCCCTGTGAATGAAGTTGCTTGAGGTTTATGCTCACCAGCATTTTCCTTCTTCCACACCCAGTGAGGGCCTCCTTAGTTGTGACAGTGAGTAACAACTGTTAGTATATTGTCAGAGGTCATTACCAGGCAGTAATTTTGTCATATGGGTCTGCTGGCTGAATTAAACTCCAGAGCTTTTTGCCTGACCTTGCAATATTACAGGGATGTAGTTGGGGGTTTTTTTCCCCACCCATTAATGTGCAGAATAGCTTGTTAGAATAGATTATGGTTTACAGGGAATTGGGATAATGTCTATTTTGGAAGGTCCTGTGCACCCCTTATGTGCTGGAGAATAACTACAGTTTTTAGTGGTTTATTTCAAAGATGTTGCAAGTATTTGCTGTAGCTTTTCTCTGTCTAAAAAATAATAATAACAATCTCCTCAGGGCTTCTTCACATCCTAATTACAACCAGGCTTCTCATTAGTCCCACAGGGAGAAAGAATCAAATGCCATATGGTATTTTACACTTAGGATGCTGTGCATACCAAGATCTGGAAGGAGGCAGGAAAAGGGGGAGTTAACAATTCATAACCATTTATGGAGCAGGCACAGCCCTCCTTGGACCCAGTTCAGCAGAGTCTGAGGGCCTCAGATCAGGAACTTTATCTGGCCAGTAATTGCATCGGCATGCTGGCTTTCTTGTGCGCGCGTGTGGGCAAGTGGTGAGCGCTACGCAAGGCTGCAGAAGCCTTGTGCTGCCATCCACACCAGGGATGAATTAAATGCACACACGCCTCCCGGGAAGCACCATGGCTGGATTCTACGGGTGCCTGAAAAGTAAAAAGTAAGTGCCATGCTGAGCCCTCCCTTCCACCTTCCCAAAGTGAGCTGAGTCTAGTGAGTACTTGGAAAACCTGTCTTTGTTGTATTGCAGCTGCAGCACTGAGCAAAGTGCTTGTGCCTTGGGACTGAAGTAGCATTCTGAGTGAAAAAGTGCAAGAAACCAGTCCTGGCTAAAATATGAGTGTGGTGAAAATTGGTCATCTTGTTTTTCCTTCAGAGATATAAACATGAAATATTGAGAAAGGAATTAAGAACCTTTTCCTGTTTAATTATAGCAAGAGGAAAAATGTCCTCTTCCTTAGTGATTAGCTATATCGTTTATATATTAACATATAAAAATGAGAAATATGGAAATGTACATTGGCTTTTGAAAAAACGTTCAGCTAGAAGTCTGGCAGTAAATGCTCTTTAAGAACTTGATATGTTCAATTTTTCTATAAGCAATCTGAGGTTTGTTTCTGTAATTGCTCCCTGTTGAGAGATTCGATTGTTATTTAAAAGAAATTTTTTTTTATTGCTTCACTGATGTGTTCTGTTGGAGTAGACTATAAAGGGAGAAGAGAATGAGACAATGCATGTTAGTGTTTGTGCTTTAAACCACTATGAAGATGCATTCTGTTTTATCTTTGACATTCTCCCTGCTAAAGAATGGAACAAAATTTCCTGCTGCCAAACCCGAGCAGTGGTTTGATCATGTTTTGCACCAGCAGACTGCAGAGGGCTCTATTCTTGCACCCAGTGTGGGATTACAGACAGAGAACATGCACAGTGGAAGGCAAGTGAAGCTGTGTCTTGAGGCTTAAGATGTGAATGCTGATAGTTGAATGTGTGGGTAAGTCCAGGTTAGCAGAGGGCAAAACATAGTTCAGAAGTGGTGATTGATGCTTTTTCCTTTTCCCTCTCCTGAAGGTTTTATCCCTCACAGTAACAGTTACTCTGGTGGAAATGTGCATTTTCAAAGGCACACAACTCTATGGGATTTCAGTGAGCATTTCCATCCCATATTGACTCTTTTCCTCCTTTGAAATTTGTACAGAGAATTAATATTTGGAATATAAATTTGCTTTAGATAAAGGGAGAGTACACCACCAGAACTGGCAAAAGGGCTAAGAATTCTGATGAAGATAAGTGGATCGGCACTTGAATTGACAAAAAAAATAATCATTTACATTGATTTATGCTAAGGTTTTTTCTTCCCCCAAATCCCCTATCATCTAATGAATTTAAAACAAAATTGAAAGTCTAAGAGAGGCTATAAAGTTTGGGCAGAAGAAACTTTTTATATGTGGTGTACCATCTCTTCTTTCTTGGTGGATCTCCAGCTGATTTATGAGGAACAGGGTTATTTTTCTTCAACAGATTCTTCTTTCTTGATACTCTTCAGTAGGTCTCTATACTTGATAGATATACAGATTATATTCCTCAGCCTGTTATGATGTGTTCCCAAGTGAATTAGTGCAACTATTAAAACTTTGCAGTCTTTACAAGTTTTATATGCTGCTTTGGCTGTGGTCATTGGCAGATAAAATGAGTCCAAGACACCAGTTGCAGTAACGGTGATGTTTTTAGCCTGAGATTAATTTTGGATGAAATTTATTTGGAGCTTGACATGAGTGTTTATCTTTTTGGACAAATGCGTCATTGGAACAGCTTCTCCAAGTTCTCACGTGGTCATTTGACCTGTAGGAGTTAGTTTGTTTTCTGAATGAAAGCTCTTTTGAAATAAAATGCCTCTTATTTGTTAAGCAATTGGCTTGGGCACCGGTGGGAATTTGGTGAAAGAGAGACAGAGCTCTGTGCATGAAACCTGCCATGGACCCTGGGAAAAGGTTCCCTCCAGGGCTTTGATCTGCTGAGTCCAAAGCACCTGGGCTGTTTTAAAAGCAGTTTTGGGTAGGGCTCTCTCTACTGTCACATTTACCTTCCTCACATTTTGGAAAAGGAAGCAAAGGCTCTGCTTTGGCACACTGCAATAATGTATGGCTGAATCTGATCTTTGTGCAGATCAGATTCAGGTACAGTCTCATACCTGTGCTTTATTAATGTTCTTTTATGACATAAAAAAAAGGCCCTAATCCAGCTAATTCTTCATCACAGCTCCTATCTTGGCTGCTATGTCATCGAAGTGAAACTTGTAGATTGCTTTCATATTTCTCTTTAACCAGCTGAGTAATCTCAAATTGTGCTTCTGGTAAATTTATAGTTCATCAACCTTGTTGCAAAGTTTTGTTTTTTCTTGCTCCAAGTATGGTGTCAGAAAAAAAATTAGATCTGGACAGATAGGATGAAATTTTCTAAAACCTGTGGAGGAATCTTTTTATATGTTCCTCAGTTTTTGGTACTAGCCAAGTGTGTTGTTAAGAGCTGAAAATGGGGTTGCTTGAATAGTAACGTTCACTGATGGTCAACACAACCAACTAATTTCCAAAGACAAATATAGTGTGTATAGGCTATATAAAGTATTTGGCTGAAGGCTTTGTGTGCCAGCTCAGAACTGGTTTCTATAGCAGACTATAAGAAAATGTATGTAACTGGTCTGCATTTAATGTGGTCGCCCAGGATTTCACAGTGCCCTCCACAAACAATCCCAGAATTTTGGACTTTTCCGTTTGAATGGCTTCTACTATTCCAAGCTCTGCACTTCCAGTGGGGTATTGTATTCTTTTCCTATAGTCAAAAAATGCTGATGTGCACTTTTATCCTGCAAAGAAGTTTAGCATTTGGGTAAAGCAAGTTGATCAAGGAATCCATCAGCAGAATTTTGAATATATTTTTAGATTGTTTGAGATGAAAATAATGACAAACATGAAATGATGTTCTGACTATGAATTGAGTAAAATATGTTTTCTGGATTAGGTGCTGTTGCTGTAGTTTGTGTTGTTGCCTGTTCAGATGAGTGTCAGGAAGAGATTTTGATGTTTGCTGGGTTTATTTCTCAGATGGTACAGTGCAGTCCACCTGACTGATAACCAACTAAGCTGTCTCTTCACTGCCTCCTGCACCTTCACCCCAAGCCCTCTTGCTGGAGAGGCTCGTAGGGGACAGTGGAAGGAGTGCCAGAAATCCCTTTGCCCTTGAGGCTAATTTCATTTTTTTTTACAGCTCTGATATGCGTGTGGGGTCCTTTGATCCTTTTGCTCCCCATCCACGGAAAGCAGCTGCTGTTTTAGCTTGGACACCAGCAAGTGAATTGGAAGTGGTTTAAAGCTCTACCGACTGCTGCTGAAGTAGCAACTCAGCACGTGGGGAATGGGCCAGTTTAAAACTGTTGGCTTTTCTCTATCAGCAGCTCATTCTCGTCCTGTGGCCTCTCTCGCTTTCTGAAGGCACATAATCGCCTCGGGGGATGAGTAGCTGAGTGCGCTGGCTGCCTGCAGTACGTGGTGCTGTGCTCTTTGGCATGGCTTTAGACATGCAGCATCTCTCCAAGACTCCTGTTTAAAGCAGGACACTGAGTTCCCTGCCTGTGGCATCCCACAGCATACCTGGGCTAGTCTCCACTCAGCAGTGGTGCAGGCTCAGAGCCACTGGCAGCTGTCAGACGGCTGTGCAGCTTTGGAGTCAGTGTTTCCTGGGAGCTGTGGCAGAGCTGGTGGTCTTATGGTGATCTGGGGGTCTGCTGTGAGGCAGGTGAATTGTGGAGAGGTGAAGTGCTTTCCATGAACACTTTGGCATTCTGAAATATGTCTGTTTATGTGTCTTTATTGTATATCACTTTAAGACAGGGTTTCCCAACAAGGGCAAGAATCACTCATTGAACAGTTTTCACTGGGGTTTTTTTGAGATGAAAATATCTCAATGTGGTAGGTGATTTCTGCCCAGCAAAGCAAGTTCACCTCTGCAGAGTCAATCCTTGGATCCTCACAGAGGTGGCAATACCAGGTTTTTCAAAACAACTTTTGTGGAAAGTGGAGAGCATTCCCAGCTGAGGCAAAGGGGCCAAATCAGAGAGGATGAGCTGACATGAAAGGACTCCTGGGGCTTGTGAGTCTCTCAGGGGATTCTTTCAATACAAAACCTGTGAGCATGGTCTGTACTTGGCAATTATACAGTGTTTGGACATTTGTGAGCATTCTGTCTTCAGCCCACAGGGATCATTCAGAGCTATGCCTGGTATTTAATGTGTGGAGGCTTAAGTCCTGTTTTCTTATTCAAGAATGGTATAGAGGGTAAACAAAAGCAGTAAGGAGGTGTCAGAACCATGGCACTACAGGCAGTTGGGCACAGTTAGTACAATGGTGCTGTATTAGTAACAAAAAAAATCAATTATTTCTCTTTGTTGATTCATTCCATTTGACTCATCTCTGTGCAAGAACTTCAGTTCTGGCTTAATACACCACTGAGTCACTCCACATCTCCCAGTCCTCCTCATTCTGTTTGTGCTTCTCTCTGGATTGTGTTTGTTTTAGGAGCCACAGTGATGCAGTGTATTTGCTGGCTGTAGGCAGAGGAATTCCAAGCAGGCATGCCAGTTTGTTTGGTTTCAGCCCTTTCCCCATCACCAGAGTTCTGAGTATTTGACAGACATGTTGTCAAATTGACCTCTGCTGCTGCTTGTCCTATGTCACTTGCCCTGGAGCAGAAGCATCTTTGTTTGGGACAATCTGCTGAATGTGATTCTCACTCTTCTGCATCATTTGACTGTCAGGTTTTTTGTCAACGTTGTTTTGCCAGACAGAGCCATGAAAACATCTTGCCATGAATTTGCCTTGTGTACAGGCTGGCCTTTGTCTCTTACGCAGAAACTTTGGCTGCTCAAGGTGTCTAGGTTTGTACCCCTCCAGCCAACTGAAGTGACTAATTTGTCTTTTCCTCCTTGTGTGGAGGTATAGAAAGTTCAATAGCTGTGATGTGAAGGCCTAGAATTGGCTTTAGAAGCTGACATTTGATGATATGTGGGACAAAAATGTAGTAGGACCAAGCTGTACTTCCTGTAGATAACCTGCCTGAGCTGGTATAGGCCTGCCAGAGCTGATTACCAGCCAGACTTGGGAAAACTTGGGATAAGTCTGTTCATGGAGGAGCAGGAAAAAAGCAGCAACGTAATTCCAAGGTTGATATCCACTCCTTTCCAATTTCTCCTAGGGATTGCTGCTGTAAGAAAACAGTTGAGCACAAGGAGCTCTACGGTAATGTGATTCAAGCTTATAGTTCTCCATTAAATATGTTATAGTCTCAAAGTTGGGTAAAACTATTATGGATTAAGGACTTTTAAAGACTATTTTGGATACCACAAATACTAACTGCAGATTCTTTTGTTTTATGTATCTTGTTATTTTATTCTTAATTATTTGTATCCATATAGCAGGTGGCTCTCCAAGGCTCTGTTGTGGGAGTCACTGTATAAACAAACAAGAAAACTCCTAGTCAGTGGATATCCTGTCTCATTTTGCTTGTACGTGCTGTTCATCACTATGTTAAGAGTCAAGATTGTGCCAACAGCCCAACATTTCCAACACAATGTCTGTGAAAAAGCTGAAACCTGGACCACACACATCATTATTCACCTCTTTAACTGTATTGTTATACTGGTGTGTGCTGCTGCATTTGTGCAAGTGTACAGGTGCCAGGATATTCTGTAGCCTATGGTATCCTGTCCCCATGCCATGTTGGTATCTTTGTGACTGTTGTGGTTTAACCCCAGTTATTAAGCACTACACCAGCCACTCGCTCCGCCTGATGGGTTTGGGAGAGGGAATGTGTAATGGCGACTTGGGAAGACAAACACCATCACTCTAAATGTACTCCCTTCCCTCCTTTTACACCAGCTTTGTTGCTAAGCATGAGGCCATGTGGACTGGGATATTCCTTAAGTCAGTTGGGATCAACTGTCCCAGCTGTGTCCCCTCCCAGCTCCTTGTGCACCCCCAGCCTCCTCACTGGTGAGGAGCAGGAAAGGCCTTGGCTCTGGGTAAGCTGCTCGGGGATAAGGGAAACATCTCTGAGTTACCAGAACTGTTTCCAGCACAAATCCAAACCACAGCCCCATTTCAGCTGCTATGATGAGAACTATCTCTACCTCAGCCCAGATCAGCATGCTCTTAGAGGGAATTGTAGCGCTCTTGGTCAGAGCAGGGAAACTTGGCTGTGCAGAAAAAGCCACCTGATATTGCTTTTTAACAACCTAGCCAGAGCTAAGGAGACATTCCAGCTTCAAAGTCTTGTGGTGGTTGTTTCTTCTGGCCTCTGAGATTCAAGGATCTGGTGCTAATTAGTGAACTAAATGTTTGACTTTTATTCATGATGAATTCATTCGTGCTTATTCATTCTCAGAAATATGTGACTGTGAGCTTCTCCTGAGGCTTCCAGGTATCACTCATCTAACAACGCAGTTCTGGTCCACACAGCAGTTCTGATGCTCAGATTTAGGATGGAGACATCATGATAATCATCAAACTATCTGTGTATGTGGGAAAATACAGACCTGACAGGTTGGAGAGGAATTGTTTGGTTTTCACTCTAGGAGTCAAACTGCTTTCCAGCATCTCAGTTTAGTGAAAAGAATGTTTTAGAAATTGGAATTTCATTGCTTTCCTTCAAATTGTGCTGTGACAGTCCTATTGCTTGCTTTCTTGCAGCCTTGGCCTGCAAAGACATTACAGATTCCCTCTCTGCTCCCTCCTCACTGCCTACTTTTCACTATCCCATCCTGCAGTCCTTGTTGTCTTTGGTGTCACATCCTGGGTTTTTGTACTGCCATGTACCATCTCTGCTCCCTGATGCTACTGTGCCACCACCTTCAAAACACAGTCTAATGCAGCTTGATACTTCATTGGTGCAAAACAGCATTAGCTCAGATAATCTTATTTTAGATGATCTGTTTTAGAGAGGTATTTGTGTCTGGAATCCCGGAGAAGTAGGATCCCTTTTTAGCAGTTGCTCACACTAAAGCGAAAGGTCAGAAATTGCCCTTGGGACAGAAATGGCTCAGGAACAGCTTTGAGGACATGGATGATCTCCCTTGGCTCTAACAGTTCTCCGTGTGCTTCAAGACCAATTGTACTTCATGAGCTGCCTAGTGTGAGGCTCAGCAAGAGCAGCCAGGAGAGCGGAGCAGGGACAGCAGTAGGTTTCATTTGGAGCAAAATAAATGAGGCCTCCAAACTTCACACACAGCTGCAGAAAAGCTCCTCTGCAAGCACGGAGGCTGCCTGAGGCCCTCCTTGATCAGGAGCCAAAATAGGGACTGAATTACAGAGATACCCACAGGCAGTGGAAGCTCAGGGGATTTAGCAAGCCAGACACAGTGTGTTTCAACATAGGAAGAAGCTGGCCTTGCTTTTATTTTTTTTGTGTGTACAGGCAGTAGATATTGCCCCAAACAGATTTTGGGACTTCACATAAAGAGAGATTTCCTGAGCTTCCTGCCAAAGGCAGCTTCTGAGACCACAAAGCCTGTGTTTTATTTGATCTCTTATAGCCAAAAGATGGCTGACTGGTTTTATGATATTTTGATCTTCAGAGTGAAAATTTGTAACACGATTCATCCTGGAAATTTCTGGTAGCCTCTCCTTTTTTTTCAGTGCACTTTGGATTCTTGGTCATTAAATGCCTTTATTATCCCTTACAAGAGATGTGTCCTGGGAAGTTTGATATATATGAAGATTCTTTTTTTAATTTTTGCTATCCTTAAGCTGCTCTTTAACCCAAAATTGAGGTATAAGCGATTGTTTTGGAAAAACCTTGACAAAAGAAATCTTTAGACATAGCCTAAAGTTCCATGTTTCAGTTCTGGCGTTCAGTTCTCTATTGTTTGAGCCTCATTTCCCCTGCAATAGTCAGGCAGCTTAATTTGGTAAAAATGCCCCCAGACTCTTTCTTTCAGGCCCAGGATGTAATGATTCTTCATATTTTGTGAGAATAACATCTTGGAAATCACCATGACTCAAATACAGGGGCATGGCAGATATGCAGGCTATTCTTGTGAAATTTTATGGTTTTGTTGTTATTTATCTTCAGTGTAGTGGTAGCACCTGTTAGCAGTGCCAGTGGGTACAGTTCCAGATTGCTGGTCCCCTGTAGCAGAGGTGTTACTTAGCTCTTCCACAGGGGTCTTTGAGTTTTCCAGGCATTCAGTGTGACGGTTTTGATTCCACACGTAAAGAAACTCTAGTCTGAGTGATAAATAACTTGGCTTCTGTCAGAAATCCAGTAATTTACCCTGTTATCCAGTGATAGAGGCAGGAAAATCAGCCAATTCACTTAGGTCCCATCCCAGTCATCTCCATCTGCTAGAATATGTCGAAAAGACAAGCTCTGTCTCATAGATTTTACTGTCTAAACGGATGATTGTCACCTTTACAGTTTGCAGATATTGGCAGTTTCCATGAAGCCTTGTCAGGCACACAGTCTTCCAAGTCCCTGCAGAGTATGTGGAAGCCAGCTGATGGCAAACCTCTTTCCTTAGCCACCTTTTTCTGATCTCTGCAATGCAGCCCATGGACTTCAGGGCTCTGCATGCCACAGGCCAGATCCCAGTTATCCATCTTCATGCTTGAAGGCCACAGGTGAAACAAGATTAATTTGGAGTTTGGAGAGGGGGTAAAAAGCACACACACAGGCTGGAAAACAGTGGCCCACCACCAGGTCTGGGATGGAAGATTACACTTATTTGTTGAATTTGCCACTTGAAGAGGCAGTAACTTAACTTTTATTCCCATACTTGACTCTCTGACATCTTGACTATGCTAGCATGAGGCATGTCTGCTGGTCAGCGATAGTGGCTTGACATTTCCTGTTGCTTTGCTCTTGAAACCATTTCCAAAGGCAGTAGCACATACTGGGCGTGGGCTCCCTAACTAGCAAAGGCAGCCTTTGGTTGCATGCTTGTTGATTTTTAAATGCATATTTCCTCTCCTTCCCAGCTCCTTCAAATGTATCCATGTCAAGTAGATCTGAGTGTCTCCTACTGCTGGCAATGTACTGGCTCCTTAATGTGGCTGCTGGAAGAGTCTGCTGCTTCTTTCATTTCTTTTTAGGAAGAGTGGAAGAAGATCCTCATTCCAGCTGTTTCCTGAAATTTCCCCAGTGTGGTAGTGTGAAGAAAAAGAATTACTACATGGGAAAAGCACCAACTTAGTCCTATGCTGGTGCCAAATGGTGGAATTCAACTGTGTTATTTAATGTACATTCCTTTAAAATGGAGGCAGTCTGGCCCCAAAATCTTGGCTGAGCTCTTGCATAGTTTAGATCATGATTGTGTTAGTGCCAGTCTTGATCTGAAAAAAGTTCTGTCACATTTCTTTTGATTGTTGGTGACCAGAAAATCCATTGGTCAAACTGTGTGATAAATTATTACCCGAGATGGGCTATTCAGAAACAATTTCCTTGGCTTTTGGCAAACAGGTAGATCTTTGCTCTACTGTCTGGGCAGAACTTGCAGTTGAGATCTTCACATTGACAACAGCTACACAAGATCATGCTAATAAGCACTGTGGAGTAATTGTAATTAGGCATTTGAGGGCAGCTTTAAATGCCGTGTCCAAACCAGATTAATCTGTCTGGTGTGGGTGCCAAGTCTTGCAAAGCTCTGCTGGGTGGGACTTCAGTTTGGCCTCTGGAGCTGCGTTCAAACTAACAGCGGCCCTGCTACTGGTACCTGCCCCAGGTTTAAGGTATCACAGGTCTGTGTGTGTGTGTCCTACAGGTGTGACCCCATGTGTGGGGAGACCCTTCTGCAGTGCTAAATCAATAAGTGGCATGAGTGTTGGGAGGGAGGGAGCCTGTGAAGATGGGGCAGCATGCAGGGAATGCAGGCTCTGACTCCTCAGTTCCTGGGCTGGTAACAGTGCCTATGAATTTGTCTTATTTACCCTTCACCCTTCTTATCCTCTTGGCTTCTCACACAATTACAGACTGAGGTTGTGTGACTGTATGAAAGGCATTTCCTCCTCATGCTTTTTTTTTTTAAAGTCAGCTTCAGCCTACCAGCTGCTTTCCATTAGTGTTGCACACACCCTCACTAGGAGGGCAGCACATAATGCTTCAAGCACTGTTGAACAGCAGAAATCCTTCAGAATCACTGTCAGACAGAGGCTTCTCAAAGGAGATTGTAGGTAGAAAGTGTTCTGCTCATTGGGACCTGTCTTCTGGTGAGCCTTCGTGGAGAAGCCAAGGTGTGGGGACAGAGGGGGTGAGGGGGTGTTGTCTAAATGCAAAGCGTGAAAGCTGTGAACAGATCTCTCCACGTGAACTGCTGTTTGCTCTGGGTATCTCATCAAGGGTAGGAGCTGAATGTTGTCTGTTGCTATGGGGAATTATAACCCCCTGCTTGATTCTGGGAGAATATTTCATTATCTAGAAGCTTATCCAGACTTCCTGATAGATACTGTTGCTGTATTATTTGTGAGCCTTGGAAAAGGACCTTAAACTTTCTCAAACTATCCCTCCTTCAATGAAAATTCCAAGAGCAATGTTCATTAACGTTGTAAACTCTTCCCCTCACTGTTATCAGTGAATATCAGTGTTATCAGAATACTCATGCAAACTGCCGTTTGTCCTGTTGTCTTATGCCTATACAGTCATGGGAGGGACCCCATGGGAGATACCAGCTAGAGGCTGGCAAAAACACGTGGGAATTTCCTCCTAGAAACACTACACTCCAGAAGAGCACAATGGGATCAGCTGTGCAAGGTCAAGTCCTGGTTCCTGCAGTCATGTTGGATCGTACCCTTTTTCAACCAAGTTGTTTGTGGAATCCCACACTGTTCAGCATGTTCCAAAACCGTGGGCCTTGAAGTGCAGCTCACTCATCTCATTGCATGCTGAGCAAAGGGAACTTTGCTTGTTGTGTTTCTGATATGCTCAAGGGATGTGAAAATGGAATAGAAATCTTGCTGGCTTTGCTATTGCTCTAGAATTGACTCTGAAATCCTGTTTTGTGGAGTTACAAAGGGTAAGCTTTATGTCACTTGTTGGATTAACAAGTTCATGGATAGTTACCTTGTTGGGTACCCAGAGAGGAAAGACATCAACCACATTTTATCAGAACAAAGTTCTCTAATGTGCTTTAATGAGAGAGAATAAAATTTAACCTGTCAATCAGCTTTTGCTGCAGACTGTAATTGGAATAATAAACCACACTGCATTCTGTGTCTCTTTTAAACCTTGTTTCTCAGGAGAAATAGAGCAGCTTTCTCTAAGGTCCTGCAGTATCTTCAAGCAAGTTCTAGGAGAGGCTGGCTGCAGGGTGGTGGCCTAGAGGACCAGAGGAGGGGCATGCATTTCCCTATGATGATCCAGCTTCTGTGAAAAGTGTGTCTCCTGAAATCTGGAGAATAAGCTTGAAATCAAATAATTTTTGTAGCATGAAGGAAATTGGTCTTTAATAGCTCCAGGCAAAAATTTCACCTCTTTCCCTTGGCTGCTTGCCATTGTCTGTCTTCTATAGGCTATGAAGATGCTAACTGAATGCGATGCCTCATATTCTTGTGTTTATTTCCTCAAGCATTTATTTAATAGGAAAGAGGCTGTTCAGAGCTCAGCATCTCTTTTGATCTTTCTGTCATAAGGCCTTCTGGAATGCTTATACAGAACCATGGGACTGAAACTGAAGAAACACTAAAGATGGGGTAGGAGCTTGCTTGCTGTGCAGTCTTCAAGTGTCCTGCTCCCTTGGAGAGGCAGCAAGGAGGCTGTGTCCCTTTTCTGGGGCTGAGCAGAAGGCGTTTGTCTTGAGCCTTTGTTAAATGCAGGAAACTTGAGTCCTGTACAATGTTAACTTCCCAGGAGGCATTAAATACACAAACCAAGCAGTGAAAGGGAATTGTCTTTCCTTCATTTAGCATTTTCCTACCCTCCATGGACATGTTAAGTCATGTGTTCAGCTGGGAAAAGTGAATGGTCAGAACACCATCCTGGAGCTTTATTTCTTCTTCCCTATCGCTGCCCTCCCATAGAGCACTCCAAATATTTGTCCAGTTGCCTCAGTTTGTAAAGGGGAGACAAGGACGTTTCTCCTGTTCCTGGAGGTTTCTTTTTTTCTCTTCAGGCTCATTAGTTCCTGTAATGAGTTGAAGAGCTCCAAGTGAATGCAACACAGTAGGGTTATCAATGGGAATTTTGTATGGGATAGCAAGGAGCCTAGATCTGAACCATCAAACCAAGTGAGGGTAGTGATGATTGCTAACTGAGTCCTGCTGTTTGCTTTGAAAGTAAAGCTAGCTCTGCAACTTTGCAGGAGTACACCCTAACAATGCAAATAAAGTCCAATAACTTCAGTTTTATTTTTGTGATTGCATCTGTATATGAAGCCACTTAATTCATAGTTGTGGTAATCCAGCCCATCACACTGTGCAAGGAGAGGTGAATGCCATGCTTTCAGTAAGTTTTCAGTCTTTTCCATGGCCCTGTGCAGGAATTGGTGCAGTGGACTAACTGGGCAGGGCCAGCTCTGGCTTTTGAGGCATCTGGCAGAGATTCACAGAGATTGTTTGCCCTGTACCTCTGCAGCAAGAGGCCTGTACATTGGCAGGAATAGCAAATGCTGTTAGAGAGTGAATTAAGAACACAATTAGAAAATTGTAGAATGGGGAAAAGTGCCCACTGTTCCACTTCTAGTGAGAGACAAAGAGTAGGTGTGACTTGAGAACTCTACTATCTCGGCTGGCCATGTCTGCACCTGCTCCCCCACTGAGGAGACAATCTCCTCCATCCCTCTGCTAGCTCCTTCTCACAGATGTCCTATAGCATCTGAAAAGTACCAGAAACACTGCTCTAAAACAGCATTTATTTAACCTGATATTTCTGTCACTGAAAATCAATCTACATACAGTGTTTAAAACTTTGTCCCTAATGGTGTAATGCTTTGAGAGAGCTTCCGGGGTGCCAGCTGATTGAACAGGTTGTCCATGGGATTGATACATCCTGACACTGTGTCTGTCTGCTGTCATTAAGGCCTGGAAGTGGTGAATGTCTGGACGTTCGATTGGTTAATGCCTGTGCACTCTCATGTATTTGTATTGACAGGGTTTTGTCCTCTTTTTCTCCATTACATTGTCCCTCAGGGTAGGGTTTATTGTTCAGAACATTTGTTAGCTGTTTTCTGTAAAGTGCACTGCTACCAGAATTTGAAGTCATCTAATTGCTAACTTTCCTCCAGGTATGTCATCAGGTTTTTAATGGTGGAACTTCCACTTTGGTGTAAATATATGCTTTTTTTCTTGTAATTCAAATCGTTGCTTACTTAAAGCTAGGTAAAATCTGTGATGTTCAGTTCACTGGAAAAAAAGATACTGTGATGAGATATTCAAAGGCACCAAACCATTAAGTCCTAAATGGGACCCCCTTTTAATTGGCACTTGAACTCCATGTGCCCCAGAGAGCTTGGCTATAAAACTGAGTTAATGCTGGAGCTGATTTGACTGAAGAAAGTGCCTCAGAGATGAACTGCTTTGCAGTTATAGTTCTATTTGTGTGAAAGATATACCAGTTGGAAATACATGCTTGCAGTTATAATAAACACTGCAGTTAAATTATCTCCAGTGCCTGGAAGGATTCTGAGTGAGCAGCTGAGATGGCTCAGTGATTTAAATAAATGTTGCACTGGTGCAAACAAAGCTGGGTCTGAAAGCAGCAATTTTTTCTTGCTTTGGTTTAATTGAAGGTGTGTAAAGCAGGAGTTAGAGGTCTAAATGAGCCAAATGCCAGGTCTGCTCACATTCTGTGAAAATAAGCTCGAATCAGGAGACTTGCCAGTCTGTCCTTGCAAATTTGTTGAATGTTTTCTTGGTATTTTATTTCAAATCCATTTCTCTTTCCCCTCAAGAAAAACCTAACACAACATGCATGGTGAATAAAGTTGAGAGGAAAAATTGGAACCAAATTTATTTAATACAGATAAAGAGTCCATGATGACTGATGACTGCTTTAGTGAAAATATGTAGGAAATGCAAACTTTGTCTTGGATAGATGATGAGTCATGGGGGAAAAGGGATGAGAGTTGAATGGTTATGACCATCCAAAAGGAAAAATCTTATAAGTCTTATTTTTTGTTGCATCTCAAAATTGTTAGACAACTGTTTCAAAAACAACCTCAGTGCATGTTAGTTAGGAAAGGTATAATCAGTCCTTGTTGCTGCAATGACTTTTTCTTTGCTTTTTAGCAAGTTGAGGTGAGATTATTTGGAACTACAGTGTGTTAATGCTCTCCTGTGTTCTGTGCTAACAGGTGATGTTAGACTGCATTTCGCCTCTCCGTTATAGCTCCCCTTTCCCTGCCTGCAGTTCAGCAGCATGGCAGATTGCACTTCTGCGTGGCTCATACAGGGAAAGCTCCCTCCACAGCCTGTTTTTCCACAGGAGCCCTGTCTCTTTTACTTCCAGGGCTGCTCTTTTCTCTTTTCTGACAGACAGTCCCATCATCTCCACCTCTGAGTTTGTGCACCTTATCTTTTAAGGTTGTCTGAGAATGTGGGCTCATAGGAAAGTCTCAGTGCTTTTGGGCATGACAGATTATAGAATATGTGGGTGATAAAGAAGAAATAGAGTAGTTTAGTGACTGGCCAAATTAGTATAGTATCACAGTCTTGCTTGCTGTGCTTGACTTGGCAGTATTGTTACACTGCTTCGAGTTGGAAAATAGTTAGATGAGATCTATGCAGAGGGAGCAGAATTTGTTTCTGTGTAATTTCATTTGTTTTTAATGATTTCTAACTCTTCAAGTCCTGACACAGCATATTGGAACTGCTAATTATATCAAACTATCACCTAGGCATCTTCCATAACAAAGGACAGTATTTATGAGCGGCCCTGCTAAACTGTCACATTTCCATTGTTGCTTGACATTTGTAGTGTAACTCTTGTGGTCTGCTGCTTCATTCCTTTGTCTCTGACAGACACCCATTTAGGAGTCTTGGAAAATACAAAGTGGAGCCAGTTAACATTGAATGATCTTAAAACTAGGCTGAACTTTTGTTTTCATCGGGGAGGAAGATGATGCCATCAGCTAATTTGGTTGATCAATAGCCCTGCTGGTGATAAGGTTTCAGAGCTTGTGGCTAAAAGCTGATTGCACTGGATCCAAAATAAATTTGATCTATTGGTTTCCACAAATGTAGCATAGCCCAGAATGATGTTTCAGTGCTGATGC
Organism: Grallaria varia; assembly: GCA_013396735.1. Taxonomy (NCBI): domain Eukaryota; kingdom Metazoa; phylum Chordata; class Aves; order Passeriformes; family Formicariidae; genus Grallaria; species Grallaria varia. The sequence goes on along the minus strand of VWZG01009936.1, from coordinate 1,955,262 downwards.
TTAACTGGTTTTAATAATGCTGACAGACTAGCCTGCTGCCTGCTGTGAGGACACTGTTAAACATGAACCCTGGGCAGCAGAGCACTTACATTTTTTACGGTAGCATGGAGCTGTCACTCTCTAGCAAAGGTTCATTATTCTAAGACTGGGAACCATTACAGTGTTTGCTGATCAAGTGTTAATGACATCTTTCATGAGTGGAAACTTTGATTCTGGTGTCCTAAAAAGAGAGAGGTACTGGCAATAATTAGACTGGTTTGTCAGTTGTGGCTGGAGAAGTGTTACTGAAAAATGAGGAAAAGTTCTGTGGCCAAAGTACAAAAAAAGTCTGCAAGCCAGGCTTGTGATAACCATTTGGGCATGTAGTTTTGGAAATAATCCAGCCATATTCTTTCTTCATGCTGGGTGGGACCATATTCTGCTGTGGCAATGAACTAAAATTTAACTGATGGTTTCGTCTCTATTTCAGTGACTATATCATGGCTACAGGACCCACAGAGGTCACCCAGTCACATGAAACAGGAGAGACAGTTGAAGAGTGCACAGGTAAGCAGTTGTTCCAAGAATGTATAGCTGATTTGGAAGTCAAAATTTATTTTCTTCAGGCAAAGGGGTCTGTAGTGACTTTTGTTTCGCAGTGTTGTTTTTTTTTATTATAGTGTAAAAAAATCTCTATGTGGCTTTGTTTCTTGGGGCTTATTATGGGAAAGATTTTTTAATGCACAACAATGGAGCAACATATCCTGATGGAGTATCCTCCATGTTGTCCCTGCTTTGGTAGACACTGCAGAATTGGGAGCTGAGCCTGTTTGCAAGCCTCTGTCTGTGGGTGCTGTATCAGTACCCCCATTGCTGCCTCATTTTCTGCTTCTAGCCACAGACATTTGTTACTTATTCTTTAAATTAGTGGCATGGTCTGTTGCAAGCAGCTGTGAGAGAAGGGAATAATGGGCAAGAAAGGAAAATATCTTACTTATGAGAGAGACTGGTCTACATCAAAGGATATCCCATTTGCCAGGGTTCTGACTGTTCCTGAGGAGACAGATGAATATGAGGAATAGCATCATGACTGACACATCTTAGGAGAAGTGGCTGTCATACTATTTGATTTTTATTTCTTTTCTTTGGTCAGTGTTTTGCAGTCATCTTAAATGTTTGTGTTCAAAAGGTCATCTTGCTTTATCCTTTAGAAAGGTATTTGCCACCATCAAAATATGATTAGAAGAGAGAAGCAAATGGCAAAGTGGCTGTTAGTCAAACTCTGCATGGCAGATGGATAGAGGTGAAAAAAGGGTAATGATGGATGCTGAACAATGGCTGGCTTCCTAAATTTATAATCTAGTTTGTCACATAGTCTAGCGCTATCCCTGGTAAGCTTGTGTGAAACCTAGGCATGAAAATTTTTTACTCAAGTTCACTAGAAGAGTCACAAAATTGATCAAATCCTGACCCGAGTGACAAGGAAAGCAGGAGATGGCTCGTGATCTGAAGTGTTGGTTCTAAAATACCAGAAATTTTTCTGTCTCTAAATGAACAACAATTTTCAGTACTTCAAGGCTCCTGCACTACTGCCAAGGTATTCAAGAAGCACTTGACTGGACCTGAATAAAGCCATTTTAGGATCTTTGGTTTACTTCCAACATTATGAAGGATTGCCTCACCTCTTCCTCTTCATAACTTTAATTAGCTTGTGACCTAAAGGCTCAAAGAGGCTAAAAACCTCAACTTTCACAGTCTAGTCAATTAAATTGATTTCTTGAGGTCTGCCTTATTCTCTGACTAGTAGCAGAGTGCTTCCACTGCGTGCTGCTCCTTCGTGATGACAGTAACCAGATCACTGACCAAAAGCTGTCAGCACCTATTGTCACCCTTGTTGAATTCCATCATTTTAATGCCTGTTGGCAATATCAGTTGTGGGTTTTTTTAATAAATCTAGAATAATGGTATTTTCCGAGATTTTTGTCCAGGTGTTGGGTTTTTTTGTTTTCATGCATTTTTATTTTTGAAACTGTCTAGTCCTTGAATTTGAGGAAAAAAAATAGAAAATCTGTCCTGACTGCGTCTTAGGACGTCAGAGACCATAGAAAATCCCCAAATTAACTGTTTCATTTAGATATGATCATTGAGCTCACAAATCAGATTTTTTTTTTTTTTTGCTTTTTACAGTCTGTTTTGCACTGGAAGAAGTATTTATCTTTTCTAGCCTGTTACAGGAAAGAACAATTCAAAGAGCAGAAAGTCACATGTTAATTTTCTGTGCACAGGAGACACAAACAGTAAAAAATACAGAATATACAGACTTTACAGAGAAAGCAAAATGCTTATTCCCGGTGCTTTTCTGTTATAGTTGCTTAAATAACAGTTAGCATAAGCAACTAATATTTGGGAAAATTTTTGCTTTTTAGGGCAGTAGCCTTTAGATTTAATATTTTATTTTTAATGCCATAAAATTTAAGATTGTTAACCATAAGTATTCAAAAATCATGAATCATTGCTCCTCAGTGGGTGAAGGGGAAATAAACGTAGTTTTCTGAGCTTGGTTTTTTGTTATGCAATGAAATTTTTCCATTTTACGTAGCAAGATCTGCTTGTATGTTATTAGTTCAAGTATCATAGAACACTCTACCAATTTAGTGATATGTTGAGCTCCTTCACAATGCACTGAAATGTAGGCACCTTGAACGTAAATATGGAATTCTTTTAATGGTGTGCGAAACCAATGCATGGCTGTTCACAGCAGGAAGCAAATATGAGCAGTGTCTGTCTGAACTATGCCTTTTGTGCCAAATGTTCTCACATAGAGCAGCCCCACAGTTTTCATCTGCATCCAACACTAAGGGTCTAGTAGAATTTTTATCTCTTTTTTACATAATAATATAGCACATGCCATCTCTAGAATTGCAGGGAAACCTACTGTTCATCTGAGACAGCTGAAGGCTTGTGGCTAAGAAGAGCATGGTTGAAGAGGAGTTATTGCTGGAGGGGATGTACCCTGCAGATAAAATAAATTAGAGGCTAGAGAAGGCACTGAAGTAACTGATGTGTCTGCATCAGAGGACTCTCTGTTGCACAATGATACCCAAGTGTTGTCTCAGGCCAACTGAGCTTTGGTCTTTGGCAGTGTTTGCAAATCCTTTCTATGTGTTCCATTCTAAAGTTAGCACCACTTCTGATCCAGACAAGTATTTGGAGTAGTACCTTGGCAATGTTAGCCTTTGTGGTAGGACTTATGTCTGTTTCTCTTAAATGTCCTTAGGTTCACTTCTTATTTGTTATTGTGTTGTTGGTTTTTGGTTTGTTTTTTTAACACTCCCCTGGTTCTCTGGAAATACCAGCATCTGATTAAGCTCACCAGTAATACTTGCACAAAAATCTAACTTGATTTCTGTCCGTACTACTGTCAGCTGACCAGTGTACACAACAATGTCCTCGTTTCTCATTTAGACAGCTGTTGAGTTGCAGATCTCTTCGCCTGTGTCAAAGTTTGCCGTTTTGTTCTTTGAGTCATTGGACTGTGTTATCAGGCAGTTGCCAAACCAATAATTTTGGGGAACTGCTTTCATGAAACTTGTTAAACTTTTGTTTTGCCTGTCTAAAATAAACCAGATCAACTTTGACGAGTTTCCTGGAAGAGTACCATGCACATTGTCTAATTGCTGATGTAAAAGACAGGAGTGGTTGGGAGGCATTTCTAAAGACTCTCTAAAGCTCACTCAGCATGCTTATTTTCTTTGAGAGGCTCTGTGGGCTGTGCTCGTTGAGTGACCGGTCCTCTCTTACCTGCTCTCACTGTGGGTACAGCATAGAACTCACTGAGACCTGTGACAGTGTTAACAAATCCAAAAGCCTTGGGATCAGCTCTATAAGATGGTCCAGGCAATGTAACCTGCATATTTTCTGTGCCTATCTCATTCACTGAATGCCTGATGAGCAGCAGTAGAAGATGGAAAGGCCTTCCACTGATGAACCCTCCATAAGGGTGTCACATCCCATTATTACTCAGGTGAGTGGGACTCTGGTGACAGTTTTGCTCTACATGGTTGGAAAGACAGTTTGGTCTCAGAGACAGCCCAAGTCACTTGGAAAAGCACTGTGCTGGTCTTTGCTGGCTGCTGCTGCTCTGCCATGTCACCAGTCCCCCAAGACACTGTAGCAGTGTCCTGGCATGTCCTGACGCCTGGTGCTGGTACTGCTCTGGAGAGCAGGGAGGAGACAGGGTGAGTAGATCTCGGTATCATTGTTTATTTCTCAAAGTAGCCACTGTCTGATGCAGCTGTGCAGTGGCACAGTCTCAGCCCACATCAGGCCCATTGGCAGAGATCCCTACACGTACAGGGCACACACTGAGACACAGCATCGACGACTAAATCATTACTGGGAGAAGAAAATAATTGTGTTGAAATAATGCCTTTCTTATGAAGGAATCCTCCAGCTGCGGGCATTTATTATGCCAACTGCTGTAAAGTATTAATTGAACAAAGAATTTGGCTCAGATATGCAATGATGTTATTGCTCTGTGTATATATTTAAGTCAGTCACAGGAGCCTTAGGACAATAGTTTGGCCCAAACCACTTTGAAGTGACCCCTCAATGTAAGGGTCACAAAATGCAGTACCTGTGTGCTGAAAGAAAATACACCTAAGAATCTTAAAGTACTTTAGATTATTAAAAAGTAAGTGTCAGTGAAGTTTCATATGGTTTATTTTGTTCTTATTGTATTTTCATTTGGACAATGGAAAATCTGAAAACAGATTAACAGTTTTCTATTTGTGTTCTTTGGGGTACTGCATTTGGGACTGTCATGTCCCGCAGAGCAGTCTTAATTTAAATTTGCTCCATTGTCCTTGCTTTTATTTTGGGGAAGTGGTTAAATGTGGAAACAGGTATTTTGATTTTAGAATTTATAAATTATTTTCCCAGTTTCAATCTTTTGGCCAAATTTGAATGTCCTACAGGTGTTGTCTCCTTACAGCACTGAGTAAAGAGGAACCAGAATACAGTGAATATGATCTGTGTTCAGTTGTAGGTAGAGACATTCTCTATGTAAGGGGTATTTTTGCATAAACTGGAACTCAAGTAGACGCAACTATTGTCAACCTAATGTCAGTGTTGCTTTATAGGCAGCAAATATAAGAACTGCAGCTTCACCTTTCACTGGACTCCAGCACTGAATTATTTAATAGGAGCTGACTAAAACTGAATGGGCTGCTCTAGCTTTGAGGCTTCCTCCAGAATTTAAGAGATAACATTCTCCAAGCTAAGCTATACCACCAACTTTCATACATTTTCTTTTCTCTCATCTTGCAGGAAAGAAAAAATCCAAATTTCAGACTTTCAAGAACTTCTTTTCCAAGAAGAAAAGGAAAGAGCCTCCACCTCCCAGGGAGGAAAGTAACTTAAAACCTTGCCAGTCCAGCAGCGATGTCAGCATCGCTGTGCTCGACACTACCGCACTTCATTCACCGAAGGAGGCTGGGTAAGCTGGCAAGGAAGGAAAATAAATAAATAAAAGCAGACCTCTCACAGCAGTGGGATGAAAGCATGAGTTGGCCCCTTAGGAGCAACCTCTGTCCAAGTTTGTGCAAAACAAGCCCTAATGCTGATGAAGGCATTTCAGGCATTTCCTCTTTCTTTGCTAGTGCTGGAAAAGTCAGTGTGGAGAGGAGGGGGAGGGCATCCAGGGGCAGGAGTGATCCAGCCTTTTAGTCTAAAACTGCAAATAGCTCAGATTGTTTTGATTGGTTTTAGTGTTTGAAATCTGTCTTGGGAGACCTGATTAGCAGCAACTTTACAGTAGGATGATGATTGAGTAGTGCTAGTACAGAGAATACATGTGAAGCTGAGTTGCTTTTTTAGCATCAGTAGTGCTCTCTGTCATGGCTGCGTTAAAGAGAAAGAAGTATTTCTGTTTATTATCAATATGTGATTCCTTCTTTAACTTTCTAGCCTAACAACTTAGGAATAGATAACAATCAAAGACCTCTGGTTTTGTGTCACCACCTCGGGAGGGCTGTGCATGTGAGTGAGGTTTACGAGTCCATAAGGTGTGTCCAGAGCAATTCTCAGATCCCTGAGTGATGTTAGTTCAAAACCTGGTCCTTTTTTCAGTCAGTGTGGTACAGGCTATCAGCTTGCACTGCTAACACTGCTTCACTGATAATCTCACCCCTCCAAACTACACAACACTTCCATTGCAAATCTCTGACTGAGTCTGGGCTGGGAGGGCTGGGACAACCCAGATTCATGGTCATGGAACAGTATCAGGTAACCTGTACATCTGTTTTCCAGATCCCCACCCTCCTCATCCTCCCCTGATAGCCACTAAGCCGGGCCTCACTTTAGATTACTCTACACCTTGGGTTGTGGAGCTGCAGACTAACAAAGTGTGAGAAAACACTGGCCACATCCAATGTTTTGGAATGTTTTGTTGGAGGGGGCATTGGATGGATGTGACACTGGCAGAGAACAGGTGACTAGAGTGGGACACGCCTGAAATCAGCATTGCTGCCAGATGCTTTGCATCCAGGGCATTCAGTGGAGCTGGACACTGCATTTCTTCTGGTGGAAAACTTAGAAATGTTGCTTTCTCATGGGTGCTGGTTCCTCCTTGCCCCACCTTTCCCCACTCGCTCCATTTTGTTTATGCAACTGCATCATGAAAATGATCTGGGAATGAAACAACAATCTCCTTATTTTGTTTGTTAGCATAACAGCAACAGAGTAAGTGACCACACAACCAGTCTCCTGGGGTAAGGAGAATTAGTGACTCAGTCAGCCCAATCCAAAAAGCTTAGGGACAGCCGAGCTTACCCCATCAGCCCTTAGATCTGGCTTAAAATCCGCTGTCTGCTCCAGAGGCACAGCGGGTGCAAACTCTTTCTCTTGCCCTTAACCAAATATTTCAAGTCCAATTGCTGTTTAACTCAGTGCTATCCTCTAGTGATTATGAACTGTTTTGCAAGATCTGAGATCAGGAAATGAGTAAAATCCTTCTGTTTTTTTCCCCTCAGAGATAGGATTAGATGGACTATCCAAAAAACTTTGGTATGTTTGTTCTACTCGAAAATCCTGTCATGTCCAGACCCTGCATGGCATAAGCAGACTTTATAAGCAACTAAAGAAACTGAACTACATAGTCCTTTGGAAAACTCCTGCAGACACATATGATACATATGGAGAGATACGAAGAAAGAAACAGATCTTATACTGGCAGTCTCAAGAACAAGGAAACTTAGCTCCTATTGCTGAAGAATTCTAAGTAAAGGAAGTGAGGAAATCCCCAATTAGAAAGGTTAATACATCCTAATGCACACACATTCTTTGCAGTGAATAGAATATGCTAACTAGTAATGAACATATATTACAGTAAATTAAAGTTGCATGACTGTTTTGCTGAATGCAGTAAAATTGTGTCTTGCCCAACTGGAGTATCTTTGATGCTGGAAAGGACTATGAAATCAAGGACACAAAAGGATGAGATGGCTTCATTAACTAATGATGAAATAAGGCAAGTGCCTTGCTTGTGAGTAGAACTGCTGTCCTGTAGATTAACACAGACATTAACCATGACTTAAAATGGCAAGAGGCACAAACTCTGACCTGTGTTGTGAGAGAAAAAGCTCTCAGATTGTCTTTGACACAGCATAAACTTATTTTGCCCTACTATGAGACTCAATATAACTGTAAACTGATTGATTATGCTTTAGAGGCAACAGGAGGGTTAGTCAAGCGGCTAAAGGAGATGTCAAGGAGGGAGATGTGGGAGGAAACAGAGTAATTTTTGGGGGGCTTTTACATGGTGTATTTACTTTATGAAAGCTCACAGTCCTTTAGGGTTTTCTTCAAAAGAGAGAATCTGTGGTTAGGCAAATAGCAGAGAAATAATTGACTTCCTTGAAGGAGGGTTTTGACATGCTGGATTTTTCTTGTCAGAGCTGTGTTCCTAAGCATCCTCTGTTACCCAGAACCAAACTTTCAGAGGCAATGAGCATTGCCTTCACAGCAGCTGAGCCAAGGAATCCTTGTAACTTGGGTTAATGGTTTCACGGCCAATAACAAGAGAATATTCTCTGATGTTTTCCAGTAAAAAACTAGGATGAAAACCCAGTAGAGGCCATCCTTGGGGTCTTTTGGACAAAGTAATGTCCAGATAGTGCCTGTCTGTGCTGGTGGAACTTGGTGAATGAATGATTGGAGTCTTCCTTGTGCTACCCGAGTACAAAATTTGTCCTGAACAACTTAATAGCCCGAGCCAAATAAATCTCACTTTTTACAACTCAGTTAACAGTTGTGGGAATTCATCATTGCTTCACTGGACTGAACACCCAGTGAGCACAGAAACTGAGCACAAATATCTTAGCTGGTTACTTTAACTTGGCCATGGGTAGGTATGTAAATATGGAAGTGGACATTTGTCCCATCTACATTCTTTAATATGCTTGGGATCTGGAGACGTTCAGTATAGAGGTGAACACAACCAGTTTTATTGCTGGACATGAGAGGATTTGAATCAAGTTAGGTAATGTGGCAAAATTAAATGTTCTGCCCACATTCACAAGAAGCAGCAAAATAATCCACTATCTTTGGCAGGTGTGACACACACTAGGCTGCAAAGGTTGTATCCTGAATGCCTCATGCTAGGCACATTGCCACGCAAGGAGGACAGGCGATTTCTGTTTCCCCCCCCCTCCTCTGCACTGTAGACATTTCTCAGGGTGGTGTGCATCCACCTAAATCCCAACATCAGGTCTAATCACCCTGGGCTCCCTCTCTAGTCCACAAAGACTGATCTTGTGTTCAGTGCAGATGCTGAGTATATCTGAAAAGAGAGATCTGCATTCGATCAGCATCCTAAAAAGTGTTTCTCCTCCCTTCTGAGCATAAAAGAAGCTAAAGCAGTTACTACCTTAGACAACTAACGTGCACAAATCTGAGGTTAAGTGAAATGCGTCCCACTCTGGAAGTCTTTGTGATCCTTCTGCCCTGTTGAAATAGTGTGGGGAATGTACCCGGTGCACTGACTACTCTGCCTTCCTTCCTTCCTTCCCAGGCCCAAAGGAAGCATGGGAAACAAAGCTTTATCCCATGACAGTGTCTTCATTTCTGAATCTGCACCAGGAAACGTGGCAGGTGACGTGTTGACTCAGGAAAACATGCCTGGAAGAGTGAAAACTTTGCAGGTGAGAACATCAACCCCTCATTCATGGTGCTGCTTTGTGTGAGCTGTCACCTAGGAAACTAGATTCCTAGGTTTCTAGATTCCTTTGCTCTGTGCCTTAAGATTGTGCTGACTAAAGTGTCCAAAGCCAGATTTACTACTTTTGGATCTATTCTGCCTCTTGGAAACTGCATCTTTGAGCAGTCCCGGTGCTTTCAGCCTTGCCCACATCTCATAGTGTGTGTGTGACATGAATCCAGTTTATGGACTCTTGGAAACTTTCCTTATTGAAGGTGTCCTCTTCCAGTGGGTTTTATATTCTTTATTTCATAGCTACTGCTTTTGGGTTAAGGTCATTTATTTATACTGCAGCATGTCCCTTACAGTGTTATTCTTTAAGTATTATTTATGGTATTTTTTTTGGCAATTCTGGCTCTGATGTTTTCATTGTACATGCTATCACCAGTGACTATGTAAGTGTGTGGGATGATGGATATGTCAGGGTACTCTGACAGCTTTATTTATATGATTATTTTTCTGGTCTCTGCCAGCAAAGAATACTGTATTCTGCTAGGTCATTTCCTTTTTCCAAGGCTATAATGAACCCTCCCTGACAGCTCCCTTATGAACTGTTGGTTATATTAATTGCATTTAAGTAACTGCCCAGCTCAGAACACTGAGATAAAAGTTTAAGGTTTTTCCAGGGACTGAATACAAGATGTTGATAAAGCAGCCAAAGGCCATTGAAATTCTTCCTTTGCTCAGTATGAGCTTCATGTTGCAAACACAATTGCATCACATGGCAAGTAATAGAAGATGCATGGAAGGACTTGTTCATCCATAAGACTACAAAATAGGCTAAGCTATATTTTGTATAACAATAGGAGTAGCAGGAGAAATCACGCTTGTATATGACAGAACTTTGTTGTGGTGGAAAAAAAGCTCTTTTCATGCTATCTCCAGCCCACTGTGCCCTCTCCTCATCCACCCATCATCCTGCATGGTAATGTAATACTGCCAGCACCATTTTTGTAGCTGTAAGAGACAGCCTTTTTCTGTGAGCTTGACTCTTGCCAGAATAAAAGCCAAGCACTAATAAAAGCTGTTACTTTCATAGCAATCTAAATTATCTTCTACCAGTAGAAGACAGACTGGAAATTCAGAGTTTCCCCCACACGACTATGCTGTCTGCATGTAATAAATTTTATAAATGTAAGACAGGTAGTTGTGAAAAGAGACCAAAGCAAAACTGGCTTTCTGCCTTTTCCTTCCCATTAAGTGCACAGGTATGTTGTATGTCTTGTGTTGTCCATATACTGCAGTAAGGACAAGAAATCTCTTTGAACTATAGGACTGGTGGATTAAAGGGTGACACTGTGCTACCCTGTGTGGCTCTTGGATCTTCAGGAATTACATTTTACGTGAATCTTGCTGAATAAGAATTGCAGCTATTTAGATCTGTTTTTCAGAGGTAGAAATGAATGCAGGAAAACACAGAATTAGGCCTAGAATTTCCCAATATGGTTTGGTAAGCAAAGAAACAGAAAAAAACCTGAACTCTGTATGTTTATCTTGGGAATTTTCTGTTGAGATGTTTTCAGCTGAAGGACACAATTTCTGTTCAGACCTTGTTTCCAATCCAGCTTTGACATAGCTGGCAGACTTAAGCCAAGAATTTTAGTAATGGTGTTTCCTGAGATCTGAACGTTTTCAGTTTGTAGGAACATCTGGCTACTTGTGAGTTTGCAGACTTTGTTTCATTTTTCTAGATCAGGGCCTGCCAGAGTATTCTTTTGTGCAACCTTGGAAAAGAATCCCCATGTTCCTCTGCAAACAAAGTTGTTCCTGGCTGCTGTTGTCATTCTTGCTGTAGACAGGACCAGGATGTGCTGCTGGGCAAAATTAACAAGCAATTAATTAGAGTGGACCAAAAAATGGAATTAAATTGGTTTTGTCTAAAAATTGTGACTCAGCAACTTGTGTGGGAGAAGGTGGTAAAAAGCTGTCAATATTTGAAAGGGCTTTGTGAGGGAAAGCTGACCACTTAAACCTGGGATTGAGATTTGCTGACTAGTAATACTTTGTGTGACTAAATATTTAAATTTGTGTGACTAAATACTTAAATCCAGAATTTTTAAAGTTTTAAATTTAAATGGAGTTAAACTGTTGTGAGTTTTCCAGAATGGTGAAATTCATGTCTTTGGTAATTTACTGAATAAAACTGATTTTGACTTTAATTTGATATCAAAATCAGTTTTAGTGAATGGGTCCTTGATAAATGTGTCTAAATAAAATTTTATTAATGGCTATTTTCTATAAATGGTCTGTTACTTCAAGTATTTCTGGGTTAAAAGTGTCCAAAATGTTCCCTATAAATAATGCCATTGAAAGTCTATATTTGAAATTTCAACCACAGCTTCAGTTGCAGCAGAATGTCAGACTTGGATCACCTCCTCTTGTTATAACTGGAAAGAAGTTGGAAGATGCAGATGCTGTTTCTGAAGATGATGGTTTACCTAGAAGCCCTCCTGAAATTTCAACCCTTCATGAAGTTCTGACAGATTCACCAAACAAGGTATAATTGTCACGTCGCCTTGGTGACCACCTGTACAGAAAAGATAAAATCTGTCTGGGTAAAGGCAAGACCTTTTTGCTTTCTTGTGATAAAATGTGATGTTACAGACCAGTCAGAGCAAGAAAAAACTACCTAGCTGGATTGTGGCCTTGTCACTCTGAAGGATACCTAGAAAGTGACCTTACAAATACCTTTTCTGGGTACAATTTTCCACACTAATGTAGACCAGTGCTGGGACTGTTGTGACCTGTATTGTTAGCAAATGAGTAATTTTGGACCTCAGTGAACGTGTGAGCATTTGTAAATTTAAAGATCTTAAAGCAATAAGCCAAAATAACTTTATAAATTATCATGCCTCATGTGGTCAACCTTTACAGCATATCTCATAGCAGGAGAAAGCTTCCCTACTTTGTTTGATCCCAGTGAAGAAATGAAAACTACTGTGTAAGGCAGGAACTCAGTGACCCTTCCTTTATCTTTCCTCTTGTGTTTTCTCATAATTAGCACTGGATATCCAGTCCCAGATAATTCAGTGTGATACTTCCCTTGACTTACCCTCTTCCTTATTTCATCCCACAGTCCTCCAACCCTGTTCAGCGTCATAGCTCTTTGAGTTTAGGCGGGACAGACAGTGAAGATGAACAGGTAAATGGCTACTTTTCCTGCTAATAAGCTTTCCTGAGATGGCATGTATGGTGTCTGTATGGAGCCAGTACATCCATTTTATTTTTGAAAATTTATTCTGCGTATGGTATATTCTAGGAAACATTTCTTCAACAGTCCACAGTGAAGGCAAATGCTGAAAATGTATCTCTCAGAGTTTTGAATAAGAAATAAGGCAGGCAGAAATCTGGTGGTAAGTGGTTTGTGTGAACAGGAGAGCCATCTCTGTGACAAAGTATGAATCTGTAAAGTTACGCAACAAAAAATTGCAATTCAATTCCAGTTCAATGTCCCAGGACTCCAAAACCCAACAGCAGTAATAGTTTAATCCCACCTGCTCAATAGCAGTGGCTTGTAAACAATGACCTGCATTTCTATTATCATGGGAAACAGTTGCAGGATCAACCCTTCCTGATGCCAGGCATTCCACAGGAAAAAGTGGGTTCTAATTTGCAATCTTCTGTGGATGATAAATGACCATCAGAAGCAGCAGGTTCTGCTGTCAGAACAACACAGTCTTTTCCTTGATCAGTTTGGAAAAATTTACAGGGGTTGTATTTTTGGAGAGGAGCTTAGAGGACCTCCACTTGACTGTCTCTGGTGCTTGAAGCTGAATTGAATTCTGCCCACCTCATGCTTTCGAAGCAAACCCAGTTTGTTTATTGCCCTTTCCCAGTGTTAATACAATGTTTGAAAGAGCAGTCAGACCATAGTTATGCCAGTGCCAAAGGCAGCACCCGTCCAGCAGAGCTGATACTACTCATGGGATAGCCCTTGTAATTCGTAAGCAAAGCAATCTGCCATTTAGCTAAGAAGGGGGATATATTTATGGGTCCAGAACAGCTACAGGCACCTTTGGCCCAAGATTTGCAGACCTCCACACAGAATCCCTATTTGAGAACCTCACCGGAGTGAACACAGTTTAACAGTGTGAAGATAAATGGAAAAGAGAATTTGAGCCTAAGCAATCTGAAGTTACACAAAGTGTAGTGGTTTACATTCTAATATTGTACTGATCTTGCTGCACATAATAGTTACTTCATTTCTTTGCTTCACTGGGATTTCCAAGAGCTTCATGCTGCCCAGTAAGCAAAAACCACCAAACTGTTACACTTAAATACTGATGTGGAAATCTTGTATCTGCTCCACTTTCTTTGAGAGAAGATACAAACTATCTTGGTCTGAATCAAAAATATCCTGAGTCCTCAGTGGATTATGGAATTTACCATTTATGTGTAGCAGTAGCTCAAATACTAGCTTCAAGTGTTTTTATATTACATAAACAAAACTTTAATTTTATAACTGAAATACAGAAAAAATTGTATGTGGAAAGGAGTAACAATTATTATATTTGTAAGTTCTAATGATCCTTACAGGTTTATCATTTATCTTGTAGAATTATAACAATAGTTAGCTTATTTACTATCTGTGGTTTTCTTTCTCTTTCACAATATGTGAGTTTTTCATGAGAAGAATCTGTATCTGTCATAATACCTTCTACTGAGGTTTATTTCTCATCTAGCAACTAGAAAAATCAGTGAAGAATAAGGAAGTCAATTTTAGCTGCCTTAAATATAAAAAATACACCTTGACAATTTTGGTAGATCAGAGGGGAATATGTTTTCATTATCTCTAAAACTTCATCAACATACATGTTTTAAATGCCGTGTTGCATCCTAAAGTTAAAACTAAGATCTGAATGCGGGGCACAGTGCAATGGCTATGTGTCACCTTTCTTCATGAATGGAGCTTGTTTGGCATCTCTGTGACATTTTGCAAATGTTCCAGAAAATCCGGTCTATATTTCAGAACAGCAGCAAAGCCAGTCAAACTGCATGTTTAGGGGTTTTTCTACGAACAGCTGTGAAAACGCTTTATTTTGATAGCATGGTCTGAGGTTACTGCTCCTTAACTCCCCAGAGCAGCGTTGCTGCAAGGCTGAGATCCACATCACTGTCTGGGAGACAGTTCTGGGATACTTGTTGGACAGAAGCATTTGATTTTCCTCAAAGTGGATATTAAAAGAGTAAAGTGGTTATTGCAGCTTTCTTAGAGATAATAAGGAGCAAGCATCCATGCTATTTTTTGTGGCTTTTTAATAACGTCTTCCTGAGCCGTCACATCACTGGGATGAGAATGCAGCCATGCAAACGGCGCCAGTGTCTCCTGCTGGTGTGTGCGTGTACTGCAAATGGGTTTTCAGACAGGAGCTGGGAAGGGGACAAGCCGAGGCCCTTACTGTGGGAAAGGATGAGACAGGTGTCTCTCACTCTGTGTAACATAGACCTGAACACACAGAGCTGAGTAATCTCTCTGCAGAGATGACTTTAGGCGTGCATTTTAAAGAGGGTTTATGCCCCAAAATACAGCCACTTCAGACTTCTGAAATGGACCGAGGTAGCAAAGGAGCTGTTCCAGCCGTTTGGGGAAGCCAGGCAAAATGCAGAGCGTTGTGTTTGTGTTTTACAGATACCTTCTGGAGCTTCCTCCAGGCCCATCAGTCCTTCATCCTCTGCCAGTCTGGGGGCCCCCCTCTCCCGAGGCAGCAGCAGTTTCCTTCCCATTGACTTCACCACCCCTGCCAGCCCCCTGGGCTGCCTGGACACCTCAGCAGCCCGGCACAGGATTGCCATAAACCCTCGGAAACACAAAGGCTTAACCAACAAGAATCAGCAACACCTCCAGGTAAGTGTTTTTGGGAAAACAATCCCTTAGCAGGAGGAAACTAATGCATATTTTTAATTATTATTTTAAATAGTCTTAAACTGTTTTCTTTCTTATCCGTGTTCATTTACTTCTTCTGTTGGAGGCAGGAAAGCCACCTATTCAGCACCAAACCAAAAAAGACTTGGAAAACTTCAGTATTGTGGAAACTGAAGAAAAGCACAAGTTTTGGTTTTCGTTATTTAGCCAAAGAGTGGTGGATTATGCTTCATTTGTAAAAACATTCCTGTTTTTTGAAAAGCTAGCTGCCGGTTTTGAAGAGGCCCAAGTCTATTTCTACAAGTCTAGGTCTTAAGTGGAGTAGTACATTACCCACGGTGTTCGTAAATTACAGGAGGTTTTGTGTCTGCTTTCAGTATTCATAAAAGTGCATGTGTGTAAAATACAGTCTTTGTGCATGACTCTGTTAATTAAAAGGTCTTACTGCACTTCTTTAGGTGGCACAGCTGGAAAATGAAGCATGTATTCCTGTAACTCCAGAAAAGAAGGAAAATTCAATAGAATTACTTGAGAATGACAAACACAAAAGTGATTGGGAAGGTAATGAAGACTTAATAATTGCTACTTTAGGTGCTTGAACTCTTCCACATAAGGCTGACAGGACATATTTGAATTTTAAGTATTTCCAAGTTAGTTATCTTTTGGGTTTAAATCATAAAACCAATCCTGGCTGCTAAAGTCTTATGATGGAAAAAGTCATGTATACTCAACACAGTGAGGTTGAAGTGGTGAGCTTCAAGGGCAGCATTAAAAAATAGATGAGGTGAAAGCACCATGTTGAGAGGTACCTGTCCTACAGCTGTTTGGATCTTGTTGGCTGGGAAACTGAGTCCCCTGACACTCAGAAAAAGCTTTAATCTCAGTATTATATCTGTTTTATGTGTCAGGCACTTTGATTGGCTTGTGTTTACTAGGTCTTCCTTTGCTACTCACCCTCAACTGAATAATTGCTAATTGCCAGTAGTAACACTATTGTAAGCTGCAAAACATATGAAATTTCCCCATAACAGCACCAAAATTTTTCTCTTTAACACTGCCTTACCTGGCTGGTGGTAGCACAGGGGTGTAGTGGTCAAGTTGTCACTTTGCTGTCAGGGCAAACTCAGGGCCCAGTGGTGTCACACATCAATTACTGCATGTGCAGACACATCTAAGCTATGTGGATGTTCAGCAGCCCTGTGGGAGCTGCAGGAGACAGAGCTGCCCGTTTTTGAGATGTTGTACTTAAGTACAGAGAATTCTCCAGGTCATTGTAGGCAGCCTTTCTAGGCATATGGATGAAGAAATGTCTAGGGAAATCTGGCTAGTCTTTCAGCTAGGGGTATGCCTGAAAAACAGCTAACTAATTTGGTATATCTGAAGCAGACTGCTACTTTCAGTCATTCCCTGGATTAGGTACGTTCAAACTAAAAACGTTATTAGTCTCTCACTTGGACAACCCATTCCTAACTATGGTTTTAACAGCCTTATTTATCAGTCAGTGGTGTCCAGACGTGCGGCACTCATGTTAAACCACTGTGCTATCTGGAATGAATTGGTCATACAGATGGTGTTTGAATTGTAACCTTCAAGTGCACACTCTTCTCCTCTGTTTGATACAGGGTTGTCAGCCCAGGTGAGACACTGTGCAAAGGGAGGCAGTTCTAAGGAGACACCAGGTGTAAAAACTGCCACTGGTGCTACCCATGACTCTTGTGATGCCACAGCTGTGGCAGAAGGCTCCTGTGCTTTGCTCCAGGAGGTTGCAAGCCCATCCCACATGGACCATCCCTATAAAGCAGCTGCCCTCCTTCTGAGACCTCAGCCCTCTCCAGGGAACCTGGAGGAACACCACAGTGCAAAAGTGTCATCCTCTTCAGATGATTCTGCTGATGAATTGAAAGGACATCAGCAAAATACCAGCACTGAAACACCTGCACTCCCAGAACTGCAACAACTTGAAGGAGCAGCTGTTGCGTCTCCCGAGACGGCAGCAGCTGACTTGTTTAGCAGTGGTGTAGAACCAGAGGCCATAGATATATTGGCAGATGTTACACAAAGGTCCTCACTAAATTCTGTGGACCCAAACATCAAAGTCCAGGAAAAGAGAGATCCACTGTTTACTGGCAAAGTAGAAGCCTGCTTGGGCACTACCGAGAATCATTCCAACCGTGCTGTCTCAGATACTGCACTAAGCACTTCACAGGTTGCAGTAGCTGATTCAGAGTCTTGTGCTGTCATTGAAAAAGTGTCTGTTCTGATGCCTGAAAACAGTTCAGGAACAAGAAATAACAAAGAACCTTGTGAAATTACAGAATCTCAGTCATCCAAAGGCAATACAGTAAAAAACCCAGACACTGCTGTACCTGTCTTGAAAGCAGGTTGCATGCAAGCTCACAGTAAATTGGAAGTATCCTTTAAAGCAGAAACTGTTCCTGTTTCAAAGGGTAACCAACAGGGAAACACATCATGCAATTCTGAAAAACTTTCCATTGGGTGTCTTGCCTCTTCAAGTTTAGCAGGCTTGAAGAGTAATGCATCTTCTGATGATGACAGGAAGGACTACCAGACAAGCAGTACAGCTCCTCACAGAAAAACAGTGGAAAGCAGTCAATCTTCAGATGAAAATGTAAAAAGTCTACAGAAGACTGCTTCTGCTAAACCAGTCCGATTTACCATTGCACCAGCATGGCAAAGATCACTCTCAGGGGGCTCAAATTCAAAGGAAGATTCCTATTCCAGAAGTTCCCCAACATCGCCTACAAGACCAGAGTTCTTTGAAGGAATGACAAAAGAGCACATGCGTTTTGATGCAGTCATCCAGGAAACAGCAAAAACCAACTCAGACAGACTTGATCGAGATTGCAAGGACAGAGATTTGCATTTGAATTCTTTTATGGAGTGGGCTGACCTTGAAATACAGAATGTTGAGAACCCATTTGGGGTCAGACTAAGGAGAACATCTTCTTTACTGAAATACCAGAGTGAAAGCCGTGTAGAGTCTCCAAAGCTGATTCCCTCAGTTGTTCCCATTGCAGCTTCTGCTTCAGCCAAGGAGGATCAGAAATTGATGGGAACAGGGAAGCCACCTCCAGGCCTTCCTGTCAGCACAAAATCAGTTGTTAAAAAACCTGATCTCCTAGAAGACAAAAATCTGCCAAAGGCAAGATCAGAAGAAGTGGCAAAGAAGCAAAATGGTCATAAACCTTCAGGTATTTATGCTGTATTTTTATACAAACACTGTAGAAAACAGTGGTCATGTAAGAGCCTTGGCAGAGTGGCAAACAAAAATGCTCTTGATGAGGACCACATTCAGCCTTGAGTTCATCAGCACTATAATTTAATTGGCTTGATGATTTGGCCAGTCAAGAGAATTTTTGTCTTATCTTAATGAGGAGTGTGTTTCAGCAAGATTAACAATAGCGTAATAACTTAAGGGCCTCTGAAACACTCCTGGTATGAGGTACTTGTGCATATAGCTGGAGTTTCAAAACAGTTTTTTGAAATTTGCCTCCGTTTTGTAGTTAATAATTCAGTCTGCAGCTGCTCAAACCTTAGCTAGGAGTTGCATTAGGTGTGATTAATTTTTTCTGCAATGACTTACTTTAAAATATTTTAAAAGTGAGAAGGCAGCCTGTATTTTACTGCCTACATGAAAAAATCATGGTTATCTCATTTAATCTGCAATGTAAGGATGTTGTTTCAAAGGCAAAATCCGGTTCACAATGATCTCAGTGGGGGTTCTGTTATTGACATAAATGAAAGCAGAGTCAGGTCAAAAAATCCAGAATAAACAGAGAAAAACAGTTATTGCCAAGGACAAAATGATCAGGGAAGGAAATTTTATCTCCACAGTGTTCAAAGGGTATTACCGATGCTGGAGGATTTAAAACATGAAACACTAGCATTAGGTTCACTTGATCTAAATCCCTTCTTTACTTAAAAAATGCTTCTTTTTTAGAAGAAGTCACTCCATATTTGGAAACTGCTACCTCTGAACCAGCTTGGGTCTCCATGGCAAAACTAAAACAAAAAGGTTTCCAGGACCACCCTCTTGCCAAAGAACATAAAGCAGAAGACAAAACTTTGACCAAAGTGGATCAGGAGGAGGTATAGTACTAAGTAATGTTGCATGGGTGTGAATCCTGCCCCAGGTTGTCTGAGTACTTTTGCAAACTGTTCAGTGTCATCTTCATGGGAGGTGTGTTGTGAGCACCACTCAGAGAAAGATTTGTAGGACTGGCCTCTAAAAGCACTGAGACAGCAACTGATGCAAAGTGAGCAAACGTATGTGACTACACTGTCACAGTGATTAATTTCAGAGCTGGATCCTCCTGTATGTTCCCTTGCACTTCTCAAAACTGAACCTTTTCAGAGCTTGCTTACTGCCCAGAATGTATTTATGTAGCCCAAGAGCTGCTTGGAGCTGTACTAGCTTCCTCACTGCCTTTTCCCTCCCTCCCACAGGATGTCCCCAGCCATCCTTGTCTGGCTTTTGCTGCATTTCCACGTTTGAGATGTTGCCAGGGTGAGCTTTATGAATGCCAGTGGCTAGCAGTTAATTGCATCCTTTTCTTCTCTCCTTATGCTGTAGCAAGGGATCTGTGCTAGTGAAAACATACTGGAGAAGAATATGCCTTCCAGCTTGAGCTCTCAGGACGAGAAAACCCAAACGAAGACCAGTGTGTCTGCAGCAGCAGGTACTCCTATTCTTTGCATCTTTACATAGTGGCTACAGTTTATACCAGTGAGTGGTGTGGGTGGCAGGTGATGGAGGAAGATAGATCCATTTTTATAAACAGCACACTATATAAGGCCGGTTCAGACTATAGTTTGTGTATAAATCAACATAATGGCTTGCTCACTCTGCAGAGAAAGCAAGTGAGGAACTTCTATCTCCACTGTCAGTTCATGGAGCAGCATATAAAGAGTCTGGTGATTTATTACTGGCCAAAGTCAGTACTGAAGAATAGCAGTTGAAGTTGGAGAGTGCCCAGAAAAGAACAGCAAAGGAGGTCAGGACTTCTAGACCTCCAGTCAGCCCGGAAATACTGATGGAAGTGGTTTTTGTTTAGTCTAGAAAAGTCAATTCAGTTTCCTGTAGAGGCCAAGACTAGTCTTTATGACCTGTTTGAGCTTAAAATGCACCAGGGGAAATTTAGCTTAGGCATTAGGAAATACCATCTAATAGTAAGAGTGGTAAAGTGCAGAAAAGCGTGGCTTGCCCATGGAGTGTGTGCAGTTTCCATTGCTGGATGTGTTGAAGAGATAAACATGTATCAAGAATAATTTAGGCAGAGTCAGTTTCACCCTCAGGTGAACACAGAGGCTCGATGACCCCTCTCCTGCTCTGTTAGCTGTGTTTCTGTATAATAAAGATGCAGGGGAAGAGTGTGACTCAGAGATCGTGACTCACATTACCTCTTCCAAGGCTTCTGCTGGGCTGCTGCTTATCCCTCCCTGCTTAGTCAGTGTGGTGCGAAACCTCAGAGACACACTCCAGCTAGATATAGATAAGCTGGTTCTTCAGCTGTAAAAGCATATTGTGCCCACTGAAAGCTATTGATTTCAGATACTGCCTGAGAAGATGAGAAATACCCCACTGTGTCAGAGCCGTGGCCTTTCCTGCCCGGATTCCTGTTGCTGACACAGTAGGAGATGTCTAGAGAGAGCACATGCACCTGGATGCTTTTCCCTTGTAATCCACCAGCATTATGAATTATAGTGTGAGAGGTATTAGGTGGTACCTCTCTGCTGCTCCCTGTAGTAGTTGTTTCTAGGACTGTTATCCATTTCTGAATCTACAAGTTCTACAAAATAAGCTTTCTCCCTTACTGCAGGTGGCTGACTGGCTCAGGATGTGTGCACCAGCACAGAGGCTCTGGTACTGGTTGCCAGCTAACTGTGTGTGTGATTAACACGCTACAGCTTTTAGAAAGGGTTCTGTTACAAGCCGGCTCCATCTTGTGGTTTTAGGTGCAAAGTGAGAGATGAAACATAAACAGGCCAAGATTTTTTCTTGGATTAGGTCTTTTCTTTGAAAGGCTGACACAAACAGACTGGATTTCTATGTGTTGAATCATCTAAACCGCAGAAACCCAGCAGCCTTCAGTCAAAATTCAGAACTTCACAAACTCCTCTGCTACTGGTTTACTAGAACTTGCACTCTTTGCGGTCCTTAATGCAGAATTAGGAGTTTTTGTGCACCACCTCTTCCCAAGAATTGGCCTAGTTTCCTGACATTTGATGACTGTTTCCTCGCCTCCAGACATAGCATTTATAGGCACATTGTAGTGTCCCACACCTTGAACATCACGAAAAGCTCTGACTAGTGTTGATGTTTCTGGAAAATACTGCTCCTCTGCTCCTCAGAAAACCATGCCCTATTGTTTGGGAAATGTTCAGCACTGTCTACATGTGAGTAGAAAACTGGGAATCCCAAATGTAACCTCTCCTTAATTTGATTCCCATTTGCACAGCCAGCAATTTGTCTAGTTGAAGGTGCAGGTGGTGGGAAGGATGTAGATTTAATACCCAGAGGAATTATTAATTTGGATCATGCTTTTGGCATATGTTAACTGTTAGCAGCTTTCTTAATGGATGATTGAGGTTTCCTATGTGATCCAAACATACTGCATGCAGTAGCAAGAGCCAGGACAGCTCAAGGTCAGCCAAGTTTGGAAGAGAATTCCAAGACATCAGTTCCTTACTTTACTGAGTGTGTCTGTGTTGTTACTGCTACATGGCAGCCCACGAGATAACCAAGGGAAGTTTCCTCTTGCTCTCCCACTTCACCCTAAGCACTGTGAGGTTGGTCCCAAAGCCTGTCTTCCTGCAAATAGGAACAAGCCACTGTTTTGGGGTTTTGTTTTACCTTGTGCTATTGAGACCATGCAAACAGTTTGAGAGTTGCTTTTGCTTTTTACAAAGAAGGAAGTCTCCCAAAATGTGGAAATTAATTTCCAAAAAATAAAATTTCAGTAACACTTAAATTCCCACATCTTCTTAGAACTTCTGAACATTTGCTGCGTGCATAGAGCTGCAGCCTTCTTCTAATGGATAATACACTTCCTCCAGTATTCTGAAGCACAGTTTACCTCCTGCAAGAACTACCTAACAGCCAGAAATTTTAAAAGACCAGAGACCTCTTGAGTGGAAATAGGGAACTACTTTGGCCTTGCTTCGGAGTGTGACTGATGGAGTTGATGGATATTTTCCATTGATTTCAGTGCAAGCAAGATCAAGCTTCTTGCACTTAACATAGCTTAAGTCCCCATGTGGCCTCTGTTGTGCTGGAGCACAGCAGCCTCATCATACCAGCCTCACATCATGCGCAGGCTGGTCAAGTATGAGGAAAAAGTTTGAGTTTTCTTAGTTTGACTGACACAGAAAAGAAATACTGCCAGGATTGAAATGGATGGAGAGAGCATAATGATGAAAAGACTTGTGAACAGTATCTCAAGCAATGATAGCTGCGTTCTCTGAAGACCCATTCTGAGCTGTCTGAAGACATTAATTTTGAAAAATTTCAAACAGCATGAACAGAGGAAGCTTTTTCTAAATAGGCACTCAAAGCCATATAAGGAGCATTATCTGTATTCCTCTATCCTTTGTGAGGATGACAGGCTTCTGTTAGGCTGCATCAAGAGGAACACATACCCCCACCAGAGTCCCACCTAAAAAGATGGCTTAAAAGTCCAAGAATATAAAGCACTGGTTTGGTCCCTATCTAGTAGTTAATAATACTGCTGCAGCAATGTTTGTGCCAGCAGTGAAGACTGAAAGAAAGAACTCTAAGTCTTCTCAGTGTTGAAAAACATACCAGTTACTTTTAACCCAACAGCAAGCCTGGGGTAATCCTTGTCCTGCAGATATTTTTCTTCCATTTTCCTGTATACTCAGGATTATTATTCCTAGATTTTCTTGCACTCAAAGAGCAGAATTAGCCAGTGGAATTCCTTGCTGTGCACTGTAATGGAAATCAAGAGTTTGAAAAAACTAAGAAATAAATTAGCCAGTAATATGAATTAGAAAAATAACCGGGACTATAGTCTCCACATGCTTGAAGAATTTTGAAGAATATCCTCATTTTTCAGTGCTTAGACACTTGTCATTGGGACTGAGAAGATTCTTTTATGAACGTATTACTCACTAACAGCTTAGGTTCGATTTTCCCATTGCAAGAGCTGGTCCTTGCCATGGCTGTAGCTGGACCAGATTGTGCCAGAGATAACCAGTTTAACAAGTTGTCTGACTCAGTTGTGAGTCACAAGCATTTTGGTCTCCAAACCCATTGCTTTAGAGAGGGGAAATATTATTGGCAGAAATTGAGTCTTTAACACTTAATCTTTCTGATGAGTGATGGATTATCTTCTTGTTGGCAGGAAAAGCTGAACCTATTTCTCAGGAAGCATCTGTGATTCCTGCTGTTGAAAAGGCAGCAAAGCACTCCTCTAACCTGCCAGTGACACCCTGCACTCCTGCTGAACCACCGTGGCTATCCCTGGCCAAGAAGAAAGCCAAAGCGTGGAGTGAAATGCCCCAGATTGTACAATAGCAAATGACAGGAGCATCCTTCTTTGTATTGCCAATAGCTGTGTTAGCTCCCTTTAATCCCTTCTTTACTGTGACCATTTTTTTGAGACATGAGAGCCTTAAAACTATTGATCAGACTGTTGTATGTAAATATACAATGAAGAAATGCCATTGCAGGCTTAACTTGATATATTAGGAAGCTGAACATTTCCTACCACCAAACGCTAGGAAAACTTGATTAATTTTTACATCCTTACACATCTGATGGTGATGCTCCAAGAAGATGTGCTTCAGGCTTTTGAAACATTTCTCTAGCAAAACATGTTTTTAAAATTTCTTTTAAAGAAACCTTTTCTTTTAAAGACCATACAGTATTTTGTGCAATTTCTTTGAGCTAAGAAATTAATGTATGCTATAAAATAGATACAATGCTGGGCACTGACGCATCATGACTCATGGGCATTGATGTCATCACACTTCTTTCTCTAATGCTCTGGGATGGGCAGTTTGACTTTGCTTCAGATTGTAGTGGATCTGCTTTGCGATAGCTGTAAGATCTAAACACATTGTGAGTTGGAGTTATTTTGGCTTTTGTGTGGTTTGAAGTCGCAACACTGTGGGTCTTGTGCTTTGCTCATAGATACCCCCTGAAATGGCCCAGATCCACACACCCCTTCTCTCCCATGCACTGGAAAACCATCACACTGTAGGGTATACTCTGCTTTTGGTTCCACCTTTAGAAAACTGGGGTAATTTAGACATTCCGCTAAAAAAATCTTTCCATTCTTTAATTATGGCAAATAGTGATTTTTTTGTGTGTGTGTGAGTCCTCAGCCAATTGTCTGTCTTAGAGAGCATGTTGGGGATAGGAACTCTCTGCTCTTTAAAAGGTGGTATCTTGTTTTCAAGAAATGCCATGCTCCATGTTCATGTGGGTGTGTATTTAGTCAGTTGTATTTAATAGTAGCGATAAAAGGGGCATTGCTTCCCTTCCTGTCTTCTCAGCCGTTAACCAGTAACTCAGTGTCAGTCTGAGAATGTGCAGCTGGGGCAGGATTATTCTCTCAGGGCCTGGCTTTGCAGTCACTTAAACTGACAAAAGTTTTGCTATTGACTTTGAAGGATGCAAACATTTGAAAAGGAAGCTTTGTAAAACGTTAGTGGTTCAAGTGGCAGTGGCACTTACTGGTCCTTTTCAGTTCTTGCAGCATTGCACGTTATACAGCTTTTGTTTACAATCAGTGTAAAATCTGAAGGCTGACTTGGCTGATGGACTGTTTTTAGCTGGAGAGTTGGTAGATATTTTTAAGGATAATATTATCTATTGGTAGGATTAACTGCAAAACAAAAACCTTTGGTTTCAGATGAACTCAAGAAAGATTTTAATTTTCCAGTCTTGCCCTGAATTTAATAAGTAGTTCTTGAAATTTCAAAACAGTATTAATTAGGAGCTAGACTGTGATTTTTAAATGTTTTTTTGTTTTAATATAGATGAAAACTTACCCAAGTAGACTTGTATGTCTAGATGCCCTTTACTCTGGACTAACACCAGAAAGAGTAGGAGTTTCACACTGGCTTGGTAATCAAAGCCTATTTTATTAGTTGTTTTTCTCTGCTTTAGGAAGCATATTGTCTCTGACAAAGAATTGAAACATTTGTATTTCTCTGTGTAATGTAAATGAACATACACAGCTTTGATTCCTGAAGTTTTGTACAGCTGCCATCCCATCAGGGGCTTACTGACCCTGTAAAATATGGACATTCCTATATTCAGCAAACTCTTTTCTCTTTTTATTAATGTAGATTGTGATCCTTCCCCCAAAGCACTGCAAATACTATAATCTCTCTTTTCCTGTGTTTGCTTTTGATCTTAATATTGTTCCTGTCTTTTATGTTTGGTCTATATATATGGTTTTGTAATCCTTGTCTTGAAGGAACCCCATTTGTATTCCATTTCCATATTTGATTTGCTATTAAATGCTGTTGCCAGTGATGATGGTATAATTTCTGGGGGAAAAAAAAGTGGGATGGATGGCCTTCATTCATTAAGGAAAAAATAAAGTAGAGGTCCTTGGTCAATGGTCTGTCTACATGGATATACTGCACAGATTTTCTTTTGAAGTGATTTTGTGTGACCCAAGACTGATCAACATGGCTGGTCAAACTAAGAGTTTTTTCTAAATCTAGCTATTTATAAGTATCACCAGAGTGCTGATGGCTCTCCTTTTGTTCTGGAGTTATTGCTCCTTCAGTGCAGGGTTGGCTTGAAGGAATGTTGTAGGAAGCCCTGAAAATACTTGTTTGAATGTGCTCAAACAAGATGCTCTAAAACATTCTGGGTGTGCTTTAAAAAAGAAGGAAAACACCAGAGAATTGTGTGATGTCACATTTGAAATTCCCTTGCATTTTCATTTCTGAAATTAACGTTTTCAAGTTTCTCTCTGCAACTAAGAGAACAAAAAGCATGTAGAGAAAAGATCCAAACTGAGTCTCATAATCACAAGAGGTTTAAAGACGGGATTTTAAGATAAATGTTGAAATAATAGTGATTTATTGATGCATTTATAAAAGTTGGTAGCTCTATTAGTATGGTTTTGAATTCCTGTTGCCCTAGTGTAATTTTCAGGTGACAATTAGTAAAAATAACTAAGCTGATTTTAGAGGACTTTTTTCTAGGCACAGTCTTTAAAAAGAAGCTGTGTTGAAGTGCAGAGTGCATTGCAGGATGTCAGTGTGAGGTTTGGTAGCTCAGGCTCTGCGGTGGAGGATCTAGAAATCTGTCCCTGAAATTCCCTGTGCACAGTCCAGCGACTGGGCTTGGCTTTGGTGCTGCTGTGTGACAGCAGAGGGTGCTGGAGCCTTCCCCGAGCGGCGCAGAGCCTGCTCTGTGTTGGAGAGGGCAGATTTCAGTGTGTTTGTACGTGCACTGTTAAAGTAAAGGGAAAGCACCAAACACTGGCCCCTCTCATGTTAAAGTTTGGATAGAGAGGGCCCCCCTAACGAATTACATTATGTCTATTTAAGGACTGTGGTCTAAAGTAGTAAGTGTAATTTTTTTTTAAAAGTATTACAGCAGAAATTCTAAGCTTAGGAAAGCTGTAACTCCTGAGTTTGTGCCACCTGCTCTGCTAAGTGCTTTTGAGATCAATACAGGAAGGATATTAGCCTTTGGAGACACTTTGTCCTTTAGAACTGCTCCTGGAAGGTGATACATCTGAAGGATACAGGTAATGAGAGATGTGATTAGCAGCCTACTAAAGAAGGCAAACATTTCTCTTTGTCATTTCCCCGAGAGTGTGTTGGCCTGCCTACAATTTTATTAGAGATTTATTCAGGTTATATGATTTGACAAACTTGTCTTATGGGCCGTTACCAAATTGTTAGCAATGATAATGTGAAACTTCTTGCTTTTTGGGGAAACTGAGCACCTGCTTAGAATTCTGACCTTGATTTCTTGCTTACTGTAGTTGTTGAATTCTGTCTCTTTTATGTTGTCAGGAAGTATTGCACCCGAAGCATCAATATTTCGTACAGGCTACAGCCTGGGTTAGTTCTTGGTGCAGAGGTTCACTAAAACTTCTGTTTTTCACAGAAGATGGATGTTTATGTATTTTATGGAAGTACACAAGTGAAATAAACTGTAATTTCTGAACTTGGAATGCAAACCCATTCATCTGCCCAGTACAAAAAGGTTGTTCAGGTATTTCCAGCTGGATGGTTGAAGGGGCATGGGCTGGATGACAATGAATGACGGTTCAAATTGAGAAACAAAAGGCTTAGAGTGGGAAGCTGCAATTACTCTTCCATAGTGGGATGGGACTAAGTCCACGGAAGGGTACCGAGAGGACCTTTGAGTGGTGGCTCTTCATGCGTCTCTTCTCTCTGCAAATGAGGGAGCAGAATGTGATGTGTTCTTGTGAATGACTGGAAATACATCAGAGGTGCCCACTGCCATTCACAGCTTTTTTTTCCCTCACTTCTTTCATTTGATGTATTTTTCACTTCATTTGGTCCAGGAGAGGTACCACTTCCTTACCTTGTTCCTTGCTCTGGACCACCCAAAGCAGGTGAGCACCACGACTGCACTGCAAATCAAAACCAGTTGGTCAAATCCACAGCAGCACAGCACATTTGTGTGGTAAAAATGCAGCTTCTCAAAAGTGAGCTAAGCCAAAGTTTAGCAGCTTCCTCTGACTTGAGGGGCAGATTATTGACAGAAATGTGAGATGCTATTTTTATTCTTATTGTGCTAGGAGTGATTTTAAAAGCAATTATTTTAATAGCTTTTTATTTTTTAGAGGCAGTTCAAAGAAGAAAAATCTAGAGGCAGATTATCTAAACAGGATTATTAACTGTCAACTGTTAGACTCATCTGTAAACCAACTTAGTCACTAAACAAGAAACAAGAGTGGAAATGGCTGAAGTGTGGAATACTTTATTTATATAATTTTGTGTGATGTAGAAATCAAAAGGCAGCAGGAAGGGATTGATAAATAAATAACCTACATGGAAAAGGTTGTTTGGTACCTGAAAATCTTGTTCTAGCCTTTTTCTATCTGCCTCAGAATACTTCACTTCTCTCTGTAAACATCCTTACTTTACATTTGTGGGATCAAACCCAATTTTTACTTAACCTGGTTCGTAGTCATCCATATTTTACAGAATTTGGATGAAAATCTGACTAGCCCAAGATCACATTCTTGTCAATACTGGCAACTGTAGTTCATTCTAACCTACATGCTGAAGCTTCATTTTCCCTATTATACCATTCTGACTCCAAATTAGTTTTTATTTACAGATGTTTTCCCAGCGCAGAAGGGTGAGCTTGGCTGCTTTAAAAATAGAGCCTTTCCACATTGCTTAAGAATATGTTTCTGTGGCATTGAGGTAACTTTTTCCAAGTTACACAATAAGTTCACTGTAGCAACTGCAGCAATGTATGAGAAAGGGTTGAAGTCCTGAGGCTGTGTTGTGTTTCCATAGAGTTTAAATTCCATGCAGCAGACTTCCCTAATGGTGTCACTGACACTGCTGAGAGCTGACAGAGCAGGAGGAGATGCTGCTGGCTGGCTCTGTGTGCCATTCAGGCTGTGCTAAATGCCAGCATCACTGGGGACGTGGGCAGAGGGGGTAAAGTGTCGGTCATTGAGAAGCAGTGGAGGGGTGATGTGCACCCCAGAGGTGCAGCATTTTACCAGTTGTGCCTGTGGGATGAAGTAACTTCATTGGACTTTGTGAGCTGTGGAAACAGGTTTTATTCATACAGGAGTAAATACAGGGACAATGCTGTCACCGCTAGATGTACAAATTAGGATATCTACATTAAATTAGAGCTGTGTTTTAAACACAAGAGGCATTTACTCAGTTTGGATCCTGACTCATACGTGTTTCAGAGAGGAGGAATAAATATCTGTTTTAGTAGAGCATTTCATTTGTAAGGGGAGTTCTGCCCACAGATGAATGACCTGACCTGTAGCTGCATGAAAAGAGATCAGAACGGTGCCTCATTTTATGTTTTAAGTTCCACTTTGAAAGAACAATTTATTACATAACCATCCTTATTATTATGAGCCCCTAGAAAAATAATTGTCTCCTTACTTTGCATTGTTTATAAAATAAGAGCTTTGACTGTTAGAAGTACTACATATTGTGGTAGAATAATTATGGGGAAATATACAGATTGCATGTAAAATGTTGGAAGTATCAACATCACTTCTTATTTGTTATTTATTTAATAGTTTCAGAGCATGACTTGCTACCCAAGCTCAAACTCTGCCAAGTACTCTAACATGGATCAATATGGACTGGGGCTTGGACTGATCCCATGGAGCCTGTCAAAAGGTAGACTGCAGGTCTAGTCCTGCTCTTGATTGGACACACTGGAAATTCCATTTGGCTCCTTTTAAGAGACGGTTAGCAAAGTGGAACAAAAGCTTTCAGAAAAGTAGGTTATATTTTTGATAGTCACGCATATCATGCAAATTCATGCGGGTTGAAATGGCATGGGCTGACATGACAAAGTGTAATATTGCAGTCTCAAGTCCAACCACTCTTGGATAAGGGGAAAGTTGGGTCTTACCACTTACCTCTGGGAATCCAAGCCTGGTAGCCAGGTCTGTGTGGGTCTGGGGCTGTGATAAGCCTAACATCGCTAGGAGATGTGTTTGGCTCAGACTTGCTGGGTGTGAAGGTCTTCCCTTTTTCCCAGCTAATGCACCCCACAATGCTGTTATCTGACGGATCTGATGACATCAGTCAGAAGTTCCAAGCAAATGCATCTTCTCTAAAGCAAAGATTGATGAGTCACTTCTGAGAGCCCATTAAATCTAGATGAGGAGTAGCTGCTCTGTTCAGTGCACTTGCATCTGTGCCAACAGGCGTCCTCCTCTATGGCACTTTTGGCTTTACGTTCAGACAGAAGCTCCCTCCTGCAATACAGTGAGAGAAAGGTTTGTTCAGTTTCAGTTTAGGGACTCTGGTGAGTGAGCTGCAGCCAGTTGTTATCCACACAGGACCTCTGATGTGTTCCATGGTATGTTTAACTAATTCCTGCAGCACAGGTGTCCTTATGACTGTACACCACTGATTTAGCCCAACATACTAGATTCACATGCAGCAAAAGTCTCCTTTGCAATTTCACCAAAGTCACTGGAATTGACCAGAATTGGGTGGAAATGTAATTTGTTTATGCTGGTTTATATCTTACTCCATCCTTTTTCTTGTGGATTTCTCCTTTGCAGGCAGTAACTCAAAAGTGAGAGCATACAGGCACACTGCCATGACTATTTCATTTTTAGACCGTTTAGAAAGACAGTTTGTGTTTCTGGAAAGCTAATGGCATAGCACAAGGGGCTAGGATGGAGGGCTGGGGTGCCCGGATCTCTCTGAGAGCCTGTCCCCCTTCCTGCTTCACCTTCTCTGCCCTGGCCAGGAGTCTGAAACCTGGCTTGTGTGCAATGGGGTGAACCGGGAGGTTGGTATGCCCAGCCCAGCCCTACTCTGGGTACCTGAGTCCCATGGTCTGAGCCAGCCTCGAGTTCCTGCTGCAAGAATGCAGCAGTGAGCAGTGCCCGTGCTGACCAGGAGCCACTCATGCTCTTCCCAGCCAGGATCAGTGGCTCGGCTTCCTGCAGACACTCTGCAGGCGGCTGCATCTCGCAGGTGCAGAGCCTTGACATTTATTTGCTCTCCCCTAGTGTTTCCCTTGCTGTGCTGATGTAACCAAGGCCATTGCATAATAACTTAGTCTTCAAAATTACTTTCTCGTAGCTTTTACCCTGTGAAAGAAGTCGAGCCAGCAACGCTGGTGGGGTCCAGAGCCTGAGCTGCTGGAACATCTGATTCCTTTGCCTCACACAGGCAACTTGTCAGTCTTCTCTCTCTGTTTAATAATGGGGATTTCAGAAGTGTGCCCACACACTTTTGTATTGACTGAACTGATAAAACCAACTATTTTCCAGGCAGAGCTCATATTTTTGCCAGACTTTTGCGTCTGTTTTTACTAACAGTATGGTTCTGAAACCGCTGTACTGCAGCAAAGATTTTTTATTTCAGGGAGTGTCTTAAACAACAACAGACTTTATGCAATTTTCCAAAGAAATGTAAAATAACAAATATTTCAATGCTAAGTGGCACTTCAGGCTTTCTTTCAGATCTTAGGAACAGCTCTCTCAGACAGGAACAAATCTGCTAAAGCCAATGGAATTAGTTTGTTCTAAATAAGATTATAATTGGGCCATTCTGTTTCTGCATTGCTCAAAAATAAATTTCAGTAAACAACTTAAGGTCAAGTCTCCTCCTAGCTATGCCAGAACTATGGTGATGTTGGGGGAAATTGCCCCAAATTCAGAGTCTGATAGTCTACAGTGAAAAAATTATATAATAAGTATCTATGTTTCCTAGTTAGCTCTTTCAGAATTTGACTTGTAATTAACAGTTTTGTCTTCCTAAGAACACTATTTCATTGGCTTCCTTGACTTTCTCAATGTCACTACAGACATTTCTTCCTCTGAACTTTCCCAAGGTGGCAGTTTTCACAGGCTGACCACAATTACATCAGCAAGGTGGCACCAGACTGGGTACCATCAATGTCACCTGTCCTGCAGCTTTACTGACGTGATGAGGTGCCTGTGGTGTAATGGCTTTTAGGTTAGAACTGACCAACATCCACCTGACTCTGAGAGGAAAGAGTACAAACTCACATCTCCCTGCAAAACAGAGTGTAGGCATTTCCGTGGGCATTCACAGCACCCTCTTCAGTTATGTTAGCATTGATGGTGGCCCCCAAGTAGAAAGTTACATTTTGAGTTAGATAGAAAGTTCTCCAGAGTTCAGCAAGAATTGAGGTTTTGGTTCTGTGTGTTGTGGAACTCTTAATTCAGATGCGCTGCTCTGGTCCAAATCAGGATCTGAATTCCCCCAAAGCTTGGGGATATTTGGAGGAGTATTTTTGGTTTTAAACCCATGCAATTTTCTCATTCTTACAAACAGCGTTCATTTGCACTCACTGTTAATACACAGCCTAATAGCAGAAGAGCTGCTGCTATCAACACATAATCATAAATATTTTCACTAATAGCCCAAGCCTGACATTCTGACTTTAATTAATCTGATTATGTTTAATCATAAATTGTAGTAATGCTTTGGACATATTTTTTAACTGGTGAGGCTGCTAATCAGTTTTGCAAAATTGGCGTTCACTGGGCTAGGGATTTACCTTGCTTGAAGGCAATATTAATCCCTGGCTAAAAAGATGACTCTCTTTACTATCTTTTTATTTCTGGAATCATCAAGCTAACTTTTTTCCTTTTTCTTTTTCCTCCTGTATTGCAGTGAAGTATATTGATATTCATTTGAAAGATAATTTATGGGGAATGGTTCACCTACTACATGAAAAATAGTTTTGAGGAAGGTCTTAATTTATTTTGGCTTTCTGAAGTCTTTGATCAGTTAACAGCTGTGTGCTAAAAGCACAGAAATGAAAGCTAAATTGATAGACCTGTGACCTTTTATTGTCACAGAAACAGCAAAGTGCCTGTGTGTCTAATGCTGACAGGCCAACTTTGTCTAGCTAGGAAGGGCTGAAAATAGGAAGCTGGTTTCCACTCTGGTTTCCCAGAAGAGTGTGTGTGTTAGGGCTCCAGGGAAAGGCAGGGCTTAGACATAGAGCTGTTGCCTTGTTTTTTAGAGGAAATCTCACTTCTCTCTTACCTGATGCCTTGTCCAAAGATGTTTCCTGTCATGTAAAAGTTCTGCAGGTTTGCCTTTGAGCACTGGTTTTCTGTAGTAGCTTGTCCAGCACCTTTTACGGTCTGGTGAGACATGGCTTTGTGAGACTTGCACATCCCTGCAGGACTTGCGGATGGTTAACTTTGACCAGTGTGAAATGATGGTTTCACATTCAGTGCCTTTGCTGAACTATCACTGATGCAAACTGTCTCCACAGAATAAACCCAATGTAGACTTTTCTTAAACAACTGAGGAAAAATTTGGTCTCTGGCAATGAAATGCCATTTTTATTTTAGGCATCTCAATGTATGAGTGAGGAATTAATCTGATTAGCACATTTGCTAGAGAAATGAACCAACGGGAAGGTGAAAATATTAATAAAAGTTAGTTGATTTATACTCAAACTGGCCTTTAAATTCGCGATATATGCTGTAAGAACATGCTTATATAACCTATTTCTATTCATAAAGGTTTATGTGGGTCTATATTGAATTATGCATTTAAAATTAATCCACTGAGGCAGCCCACTGAGATGCCACTTCTCATTTAGTAACTGCATTAAGAACTTAGTGCTTCATTTAGAAACTGTGAGAAGCTTGCTTTGTGCTGTGGAGAGGAACTGGCCTGCCAGATTCAGACTGGCTATTATAGGGGCTTTAAAACAACCTTCTCTCTGTCTCTGTCTTTGAGTTACCAGTAAAACTCTGTTCCTGACTTGTGTGACCTGACTTACGCAGCTTGACTGAACCTGACAGACCCAACAGACTTGGGTCAGATTTGTAGAAGAGATTAATGAAGATTTTTGTCATAAGTTGGCAACAGCTGATTCTGCCTTTGCGAGGCTGTGGGGACCCAGAAAGAACAGATGCACATGTTGCGTTTTTACACCAGCAGCTGTAATTTAAACTTTTAAAGTGTCTTGTTTGTGTAGCTTTCTAGTTCCTCAGATACTGCAAAAGAGTCAAGAGCTCTCCTGGATGTTTACATGGATTTTGTTCTAAGAAATCTTTGACTCTTTCCTGATTTGTATTCTCCAAAGTGCAATTTTGCTTCTAAAATGGCTGCAAAATGGTATTGTGAGGCTCTGTGTCTGAATTAAACTTTTTTACGCTAAAAATAAAGGCATACCAGTTCTGCATATCCGCACTGTGGTGTAAAATACAAATTGACGTATCTACGTGGCCTATCTTGTTGATCATGAAAAATGATGTTGTGGGAATGACTGCCTTTATTGACTCTGCAGACCTGTTGTCTTCCTATTCTGATTTTGGTTGTTGCTGTTTTTATTATTAAGATAGTGCTTTGTGGCCTTAGTTTAAAAAAATTGTGAAATACCTAGCAAGACTTTTCGTTTGTATTTCTTGTTCTTTGAACTGTGCTCATACTGCTGAGGTGTTCAGGGGCCTCCTGAGCATTTAAGAAGTTAGTTTTGTGAGTACTGAAACAGAAGGGGTTTGCTCACGTACAGAGTTGTGCACCTTCACTTCTGTATTTCCCACTGCGTTTGTCCCCTTGTGTTCTCCATTCCGTGTTGCAGATAGTGCGGAGCCACCTGGAAGCTCAGCACCTTCTGTGTGAGTGAGAGTGAGAGTGAGAGTGTGTGTGTGCACCTTCATGTTGGGTGACTGGCTGGCAGTTTCAAGTTTGAAATGAGGTGGGAAAAAATGGCAAATAAGTTGGTTAAAAATCACTCACCCAGTAAAAAACTTCTCAGAGAAGGATCATATTGTAAGTGATGATTCTGTAGAAAACCAGGCTAAAAGTATAAATAAGAAGGACATTCCCTCACTTTTACATTCTGTCTCCATTTGCAGTCAGCAAACAGAACAACTTGTTTGGTTTGCTGCTTTATTTTTGTGTGAGAGAGTTAATATGTGTGATTTACTAGAGGGAAGCTAAGTTGAAGAAAAGGATTTTTATGTAAGTACAGAAAGTGCTTATTCCCCTGATAATTTTTATCTGCTATGGGATTAAATTCCATAGTCAGATTCAGCTGCTATAAAAATTTTGTCTCTTGCATGTATGACTGCGCTCTACCAGATGAGAGTTGCAGTGCTGCAGGGTGTCATGCAGCCAGGACTTTGACTACCTTTAAATAAGATGCAGTAGGTAAGGTAAATAACATTTATATATAATGACCTTATTTTAAAATAGCCTAGCCTTTGCCAGATCTATGACAAAATTAAGATTGATATCCTCAAAGTTATTTAGGTGTCTCATTAATGCAGCGGAGAAATGGATGCCTGAGTATTTGGGAACCTGAAGTTAAATTAGAAAACAATTAACATCTTGAGGAAAGTATTATATAAGAGTACAATAGATCAGAAATAGCTTTCTTTAGGTCGCACCATTTTCAGGATCCCTTACATATTTATTTGTGTTTAGATTAATGGTAAGTAAGATCATAAAATTAAACATTCATTTTAATATGTGAAAAGCAACTGGTTGCATAACTGTCGAGTTATGAAACCTGTATTTTTGTCCTCTGCATCCTGAACATCTGTGGCCTATATTTAATTGTAGTTTTCATCTTCAATTTGAAGAAACAAGGTTTAGCCTGAAGACAAAAGTGATCTATGTAGTGAAATCAGCTAAATAGTGTGGCTGAGTCTCACTTGCTAATAGAAAATGCATTTTTATACATGTTCTAACTTAGCAGTTTTATTCATTTGATAGTTTAAGTACAGTTAGAATACTCGGCTGTTCTGAGCAATGTGAGGAATGGAAGTATTAAGACATAGAGGGACTGTAACTCGAGAGGAACAGGAGCATAAGGACAGAATGTGGGGCCATATTGCAGCATCAATTTTTAAGCAGAAATCTGTACTGATTCCAGTAAGAAGTAATTCTGATGAAATATTGATGGAATGATGTGATATGGCCCATGGGCAGGAAATAACGAAATGTGCGGAGTAAAGCAAGCCGGTACAAGTAGGGAAAACAACATGAAATGCAGAACCAAAGGGAATGAACAACCTCAGAAGTAACATTTCCAAAAAATCTGGTGCATGATGTAGAAAGAAGGTTTTACGTAGAGTGGCAGCATGTAAATGTCATCACCTTTCAGGCAGGTTGGCAGCTGCAATCTGTATTTTGCAGTTGGTCCATATAATGGACCAGATGAGATTTCTGTTTCTGTCAATCTCCTTTTTTTGACTTGTAATTCAAATCCAAATGCTAATCTGCATTGTGACTCAGAAATCTGAGTGACATCCTTACCAAAGGAAAAAAAAAGATGTAACCTTCATGTGGAAATAGAAAGGTGAGGTTTGAAGAATGTTTCTTAATCCTTTAAAATGAAGGTAATCAAAAGCTTTGGAGATATTTTTATTCAGTTTCCTCCTACGTTATTGTAGCTCTTAAATTAAAGGTCTCCATAGGCTTCTTAGCCCACGTCTGAGTTGCAAATCAAGATGTCTGCAAGTGTACACTGATGAAAACAAAGCAAGTAATAAAGTTTCAATTTTAAAACAAATTCTGCTGTTTGATGTAAATCTTAAGGTTCTCAGGTACAATCTTGATGAGAGATCTTGAGGTAAAATGACAGTTTGCTCCAAACACAATATGATTTATTTCCACAAAGGTAAGGAATTCTAAACCTCCTGTTTCTCCCTACACATCTGATGAAATAGATAGTTGGTCTGCATGGCTTGGGATAGGCTGGTCATTGTTCATAGTCATGGCATTGAAGATCCCCATCGATGAGGTGTCCCAGGTAACTGAATTGAAGGTGGAAATATTTTCATCTACTATTAAAATGTAAATCAACTTGCATCTTGCCAGAGACATATTAAGTATTTTGAGAGTTTTCTAACACATTGCCATTCATTTCCCCACATTGAATGTGTAGATTAAAAAGAACACAAAAAAGGAACCCTTAAAACATACACCAATAACACATGCATATTTATGCAGCCAGCAGTTCCCTTGTTTAAAAAGAATGCTCTAAGAATTAAATTTCACAATTTTCTGAAATAGCAAGGACATTTAAAGAGCATCTGTGGATTAGTCTAAGTTTGTTCTATGAATTGCTTGAAAAGGAAACAGACTCTTCCTAGGTATTGCAACAAATTGTTCCCAGCACTTCAGCTTAATACAATAAATGAAAATTCAGAGGAAGGAACACAGTATTGGATGAACCTGCTTCAGAATATTGGCTCAGGCCACAAAACAAGTAATTAACAAGCTGAATGAAGCATTTAAGCCCACGCCTTATCATTTATGTAACTAACCTTTGAGTTTTGGACACACTGGTATGCTGCAGAGAAGCCTACACAGTGTTTCTTTTATGTGTGTGTATTGAGCAAATGGGAAATGCATACCCTGCCATTTGTTTTTCACATTTTCAGCACTTATCAGAGTTCTCTGGCTGAGTGATCTTATATTGCAAAAATGTACGCCTCTTAGTCCTTTTTTCTGTAGTGCAGTGCAAATCTAGACGAGCCTCGGGCTAGTTATGCATGTGGGGGGATGTATTCTACTTTTAAGGGCGCTTTTGAGCTTGTTTAAAGCATCATTAGTAGCACTAGAAAAGAATTAATTGAATGCCACTTTTCACCAAAGAAGTGAGCAATAAAAAGAGTGACAGGGATTCTGCAAACTCCTTGTTGATGGAGGCAGGCTTCACAAACAGCTTTGAAAATAAACCAGGAATGCTGTGAACCAATGAGGTCTGAAAAGACATAGTTTCCATCCTTGCCACACGTGTTTTTCCCATCCTGAGAAATACCGGCTATGTTAGGAATGTTGAGACTGCTGGTGACAGCACCAGTTTCCTATAGAGCCCTCGAGATAGAAGCAGAGTGAAACATCACCTCTGCACTTGGGGAATGAGTCATTTTGCTTATTAATGCTCTCACTTTCATCTCTCCCTCCTGTTCTTTACCCCATCACTTTAAAACCAGACTTATCTGGAACTCTTGTAAGACAAACATCATTTCTCCTTGGCGGGAGGAAAATAAAATAGCATACTTAACATGGTTACATAACACACTGCTATGCATGCCTAAATTGAGGTCATTTTGATTAATATATTTATCTGGTGTGCAGCTGTAACAGGAGATGTAATTGTGATTAAAATAACACAATTTTATTTAGTCTCTTTGCCATAGCCTTCACTTTTTGTAACTAGTCTCCCCAAATCTGATGGGAGTTAGTTGTTACGTTATAATTAGTGC
The DNA here is from genome assembly GCA_013396735.1 of Grallaria varia. Lineage (NCBI taxonomy): Eukaryota > Metazoa > Chordata > Aves > Passeriformes > Formicariidae > Grallaria > Grallaria varia. Next base: position 1,917,224 of record VWZG01009936.1, on the reverse strand, counting down.
CCCTGGGCTACGGTCCAAGACCTCCAAACCCTGGAAAATCATTAGTGTGGAAATACAACTTCCTTTCTTCTTTCCTCTGTCAGAAGTTAGGTAAGAATTCTGCAATAATTATGTTTATTAGAAATTATCCAGTAACATACAAAGAGAAGGAAGAAAGAGAAGAGAGGCAAACTGTGGAATTCCTTAAAGTTGAAGACATTGCTGCATGATGGAGAAAGTAAAAAGATGAGATGAGTGATAAAGCCAGTTGCAGTGAGCCAGGAGAAAAAGCAGAGCAGCACGCTGCAAATGTCTCTAGTATCATCTGTGGGAACAAGTGAACCGGTAGGATCTGCTTTTGGAATATGAGCAGATGTATTTTTCTTTTGGGATGTTGAACTGCCATTCTTCAAAGTTCTGACGCATCCGGCTCTATTTCGGTTTGATGACTCCCAACTAGACACGTTAGGCGGCTGCTGCTCAGAAGCCAGCATTTAAAAACACTGTGTTTTTCTGTTCAACTCTTTCTGGCAAAAAAGCTCGTTATTCAAGTGCTTGCTCTAACCTTTAGTTACCCTGGTTGCATAACTGGAAAGCAGCATCCCACCATGCACTTCTGTGACCCAGTTGTGCCTTTCCAGTAGTGACTTTATGAGTTATGAAAGGTGTGTCTGCCACATTGCTACAGAAACATTTACTCTACTGACCCTGATTTCCTAAATATTATATAGTCGTCGTTCACTAGGAAGTAAAAACAATATGAAAGCATGTGAAAAAACCCTAACTTTGCAATGCCGAAAGTCCTCATGTATGCTCTTTAGCCTTGATAGTGTTTGGGCTTCTCATTGACAAAAATACTTGTAGAATCCATTTTAAAATCATTAATGCTTCAGTAATCTTTCAAAATGAATTTTAGATGGTACATTCAGTACTAATAGTCACAGTACAAATCATTGACTCATCCAAGGAAGAACCTGAATAACAATTGCTTTGTTGAACTGATTTGCAGTCTAAATTGTGATGTGCAAGCATTCACATTTTCTAGACTGTCTGCAGACTTGCTAAAATCCTTCCACATTATTGTGTCATCTATTACCCTATATTCTACTCATGATAAACCTCCAGGTGGATGAGAATGAATTTCTCATACGTCAAATGGAGAAAACTATCACTAGAGTTACTTTCACAAAATCTTTCTGTAGCTCACAGAAAACACAAAAAGACATGTTCCTGGTTTCTTTTCCATCACATAATACAGCATAAGTCAGTTATATAAAGTCATTTACATAAATAGCTTAATTCTCCTTTCATTTATATGGAATTATAAATCAAGAGCAGATCCACTGAAACAAAAGATGATACACTGGCATAAACCCGGTATTGACAGCATGTGCAGACTTTCATTATACAGGTTTGTTCAGCCAGTGGTTTTTGGGCTGTAACAATTTGAAAGCCGTCCTATCCTGAGATGTAAACTGTTCAATTCAATGGCTAGCCTGCATAGCAAAGCTGGCTCTTTACACCAGTGCCATGTGTTTCAGGTTGCCTCTGTATATTAAATTTTGGCATAAATACACAATTTATCTGAGGAATTAAAACCATAACTTTACAGGTAAAGGCAGCCTGATGACATTGCTGTTTACTGGTAGGCATGACTTTATCTATTCTTCTACTGTGTAAGTTTCAGAGAACTTGGTATTACTGACTTCTGATAAGAACCTGTTTCAAAATCAGAAAGACTTTTAAAAAAATCCAGTCCCAGCACCACAATAGTTTAGTAATGCAGTTTCTAGTCTTCCTTTATCTGTACATGTGGCCAAGAGATTGATTGATGGCATTCCTTACCTTGTGTTTAGTTATGAGTAGCATGGAACAAAGACCAGGCAAGCCATAACTCCTACAGCAGAGCTAAAGAACTGTGGAAACTCAGAACTCAGCACAGCTTCTGAAGATAAAAACTGTTGCCATACATTTCACCCAGTCATAGAGGACCACAGCACAGTGAGAGATGTTCCAGGATTTTGTGGCATCTCATTCACAGAATAAAAAGCATATTAGAGCTGACTGATATTTTCAAAGCTGTGGCAGGTCACACCAGGAGCTCTCCTGTGGCACACCCTTCCCTTCCCTCAGGATGGTGCACAGCCTGGATCACACCCACAGTGAAGCCAGCACAGGGTCTTATGTCAGGGAACTGGGAAGCAAAGGTTGACTGGAAATAGCAGTTTTCCTTGAACTGCTTTACATGATAGAGATCATCCAAAATTGCTAATGATAATCTTAACATGAAGCATTATGTAAGTGTAGATGACTTCAGCATATTTCAAATATAATTTGGATCAATCTGTGTAGGTAAACTGCTATTAAACAAGAACACAGGGAGTAAGAAGTTGGGAAATATTTTGCTATCCTATATTTCATTTAAATTCTGTTTTATACTGCATCTAAACCCCACTTTTTTTATAACCACTCTTAAAGCTTTCAAAACTGAAGTTATTACTTAAAATCAATAGTTTAAATCAAGTTTCCCAAGCAAAGCTTCAGTTTTGACTTTTTACTATTTCCTGATGAAAAACCACTTCAACCAAAGCACTTCCTCTACTTGGACACAAAGGTACTTTGTTGTAGGAAACAGCAGCCTTGACATAAGTTGCTGACTCACCACATACAGCCTTAGCTTATATTCTGGATTCTAAAATAAATGCGCAAGTTTACATAGAGAGACCAGGAAGCAAATCTATGACCTCAGCAGTAGCTGGGGCTTAGGCAGCAAGTCACAAACAGGCTACATCTTGCTTAAAGGACAAGGCAAAAGAAGCAGCCCATACATATGTGACTTGCAAAAACTTTGCAAATCTTCCTATTTTTCATGAACTCTTAATTTTATGAATAAAACTATTTTCTAGCTTTCTCTGTGAAGTTGATGACTTTGATAACCCTATGGAACTTCTTGTTAAGGGGTCATTACTGAAAACAATCCTCTCATCACCATATAGATGCAGGTTAAACATGGCCAGCATGTACTCTTGCCTGAGTCTGTAAATGAAAAGGTATCCTGGTCATAGTTTTAATTTACATTTGCTTTACAGGCTGCTGTGAAGTGATGAATAAGAGGAAGCAAAGTCCAGAGAGGTGCAGGGTAGTGCCATGAGCCAGGCCCTCTTCAGCTCCCATTATTCTTACTTTACTACAGCAACAAGGGAAGGGGGAGAAAAGAGAAAAAACAAAAAAAACCCCAAACTAGCTGTACTCTTTTACAAATTCTGAAGTTTGAACAACTTAATTTCTGTGGTTTGGCTTCTTCACTTGAAGTGTTGTTGTGTGACTGCAGGAACTACTTGTTCTTTTTTCCATTGTCTAAAACACCTACAAAAAGCAGTTCCTCTGTAATATTTGTTCACCACGTAGTTCTTTGTTATGCAAGCCAAAGAGTAAAGAACACAAAAATTTTAATTAGGAAACAACTCAACACAGACTTTGTTGGTACAACATAGTTATAAGTACATCTACAAACACATACAGGTTCTTTGGACTATGATTTTTTTAAAATGTATTTTATATGACAATGCAAACAGATCTGGAAAAAACAAATTACTTCACCCTTATGTAGAGGTAGGTGAACAGCACTCTGTCCAGTGATATGAGAGTATAACTTAAGTTTCATTTCAAGTTCATTACAGTGCACAAAAGGATGTTTTACAAACAAATGGAATATACAAGTCCACAAAACTTTTTATTTAAAATGGCTTGATAGATATATTTCCGGCACTCTTGCAACCACATAGCTTGATGGAATTAAATTGGACAAGTATATGGTTCCAAATTAAGACATCTTACACAGATAGTCTTCTGCTCCTCATTTTTGTACTTCTCCTGTTCCTCATCAGGGAATTACAGAAGCTATTACATTGGTTTTGCTACACTTCTGCTCTGTAAACCTTTGTTCTGCAAATTGAATGTAAAGATTAAAAGGTGCATATGTCTTATATTTATAAAATATATGGCTATGACTATTAAAAAGCTCAAGAATGGCAATAACAGAATACAGGCACTTCTATGTGAGGGTTACTTTAGACCTTATGAAACGCCAACATTAGTAAGCACTTCACACGATACCTGGACGAATAAGTCAATGTAATACTTCAGGTTTTTATTATCCACCATTTTAATCCTGTCTAAGCAGATTAGTTTATTCTTTCAGACAATATTTATTTAGCAAAGTGTTTCAAGAGAATGACTTTGCTCAAACTACCATTTCTTTGTAGTTGTAAGACTTTCAGTGATTTACTGAGCTTTGGAACAAACCCCAGATACTAAACTACATGCTGCACTAGTTACAATTTCAGTTGTGAAGCCAACAAATTAAATGAGAACTAAGCAGGGGTTGAGAAGAGGGATTGAGTTCATCTGATGGAGGACTTAGGGTAGGGCTCCCCATTTCCTCCAAGTGCATTTAGGTCTGTGGGATTTTTATGCACAAACCCCCTGTAGTTAATTTACACTTTGTTTTTTTAAATAAGAGTTTGTGAACATGTTCTTCATTCCTAAACATTGCATTTAAATACAACTCCTGTCTGTCATTGATTTAAACATCAGTAGAACTTCAGCACCAAGTAGAAATCATTAAAAGGAAAATTTTTCACAATGAGAACAATCAGCAATTGGAATAATCCCTCCAGGGAAGTGTTGGATTCCACAGCATTGGACACTTGTAAGATTTGGCTGGATAGGGTGCTGGGACATCTTGTCTAGATTAAGCTTTTGCCAAGAAAAGTTGGACCAGCTGATCCTTGAGGTCCCTTTCAACCTGGAATTCTACAATGAAAAGACCATCTAAACCAGAACTCAATTCTATGAAGCTCTCTCTCTACAGTGCAGATAAAGACAGACCAAATCCACTTTTTTTTTTTTAGACTAAAACAATCTTTGGATTAAGAAATCCATGGTTGAGGTGTTCTGTCAGTAAGCAGTCATACAGGACAGAAGGGCATGCCAAGCAATAGATCATCCATTAAGTATCTCTTATTGCTATAAGGTAATGGAAGATAGGATATCAGCACTTAAAGAAAAAAGAGGAACTTTTACAACTAACACCAGAATGTCACTTAAGACTAAGCAGAAATGGCCTATCACACCATTTTATCATTTCATTACTAAAGCTGCTGAACTACTTTCTAAGCAGCCTATGCATTACTTATGCCCCCACAAGAACAATTAATCAATATTTCTGATCACACAGGAAATATAGAAGTTTGAGTCATGATTTTTTTTTTTTTTTTTAAACAGATGAGCAGGACTGGTTATGGAAGTGGGTTTGGTGTCTAGAAAAATGTGAGAAGCTTAAATAAAAATACACCCCAATTAATATTTTATCTGATCAATGCTGTTTCTATAATTAAAGTGAAGGTATTTTTAAATCTGCTCAGCTGTTTATTTATGCCTGTGATAAATGTTGCATTTACATCCTTGTACTCATTAACACAGCTGAAAAATAGTGATACTGTGGCATAACTAGAAAATTCTTTTGTTTTTAAACCTCATCACTGAAACTTTACCATCTCAATCTATTGAAGGCTAAGGCTACTCCTTGTCCAGCTTTTCCTGGACAGGTTTTGTTCTCTAGCAAGTATCTTTCTCAATATTGTTTTTCTCTTCTGATGGAATGTGCAGACTTTAGCCATTAATCCAGGATGCATGGCCATAGAGCAGCCCCAGAACGCTCCTGTACATGAACAGATTAAGTTTTTGATGTGTTTGATCTGCCGTGCATATGCAGATCACCTGTTTGCATTACATGCAGCAGGTCCAGTGTTTCCAGGCTGTAACAAAAGCACTGGGTGTTCCTGATGCAAGGCATGTAAAGGAGTCTCTGCTTTGGAAATTTTTGCAGCTTTACTCAAGGCTAACAGAAAATATAATATTCACTTTTAAAATCAAAGATTCTTTCCACGACAGTTTCTAAAATAACAAAATAGGCAGAATGAGTATGTAGAAGACATAGCATGCAGCAAAAAGGGATAATGCCACCAGTGAGAAAACAGTTTAAATTAGATATTTAAGTTCCTTGTCTCACAGATAACAGTAACAAAATGACAGCATTTTTTCCTATGGGAGCACTATGAGGCCCTTATGTTACGCGATACATAACAGTTTGCGGAAGAACTGCATTTAATGCAGTTTCCCTTCCAAACAAGTAGAAATCACTTCATTATTGATTTATGAAGACAAATGCCATAGCAGGTGTCAGCTACTGTAGACTTGGTACTGCTCAGAACATGAAGGTATTTTTATACCTTGTTTACAGCGTGTCAAGTACCCCCTGTGGAAGAAGTGTAGCAATCTAGTAGTGAGGAAAGAAGTTGCAGTATTTCTAGAGTGGCTCAATGCAAACAGGATACATATTCCATGGGCATCACAAAGGTGAAACATGTTTTGGTTTCCATTCATTTCTTTGGTACCCTTATGGAAAAGTTCTATAGAATTTAACAAAGATGAACAAATGTAATTTTATGAAAAAAGTAATTTCCATACTGTTAACTAATAAATATTTCTGATGAGATGGAAAACCCCAGAAAAATGACATTAAATTCTACTGCATTGTTTCATAAAGGCATGAAATGGCAGAGTACTATCCTGCATAAAAAAACCCAAAGCAATTTGTAGCATTCTGTAACATTCTCACTTCATCCCAGCTTTTGCCACTGAAAAGAAAAACAGTAGCTTGGAGAGCTCTCACTGAGATCAGTGAAGTCAGATGGAGGTAAGAGCAGAAAGTGGTATGCTGTAAGCAACAAAAGCAGTAAAAGAAGTATATGAACTGTTGATTTTAGAAAAAAAAAAATCAAAACCAAGATACTTCCTATTCTCATTTCTGCCCTATTTTTACCTGCTTTATAGCTAGAAGTAATCATGATAACATTCACTTGTTTTCCTTGGGAGTTAACTATTATTAGCAACACTACCCAATCTCTTAAGAGAAATGCAATGGCTGGGTAGAGATTTGAAGCTAACAGAAACCTGAAGATTGGGGTGAAATAAATAGCATTTATTACAACATATTCCTTCTTATACGACACAAACTGCCCTCTGAATCCTACAGTTCAAAATAACTCCCCCCCTCCCATACACACACTCCAAAGCCAAATCTCACCAAACAATTAAAAGAAATAAAACTCATCTTAACAACAACAAGAGTTGATATTAAAAAAAAAAGCCTATGTATTAACCTACAATGAAATTACACTAGTACGTCCAGTTTTCTCTAGGATAAGCCACTTTTCATATATTGCGGCTCTTTCTTCGCAGTTGTTTGCAACAATTGTCCATTTTTGCAAGAAAGAGTTCAGATATAAATTCAACTTCAAGTTATCCTCCATTCTGTGAAAAATTAGGGGATAGATCCTTCTGTCATCACTATGGTCAATTCCCACTGACAGTAACCGATCAATACTTGAATTTATCCAAACACTTAAACACTCATGCTCAAGGTTAAGCATGTGCTTGACTGTTTGGTTGTATCAGGAACCCAGTCACAAGCATAGGATCAACCTCCAACAACTGTGCTTGAATTATCTCAGACATAATCTGTGTATTCAAAGACTTCAAGGCAGGATGTTTTGGGGCAAAAAAAATCCTTCTTAAACTACAGTAGAACTGGGGATGAGTAGAAAAACATTCAAAGTATTTGAACACAAATAACTGAAAAATTATCAAAGCAGTTGCTTGTGCACTGCAAGAATCACCATTTTTGTCCCCAGTCATAAATACAGGGTAAAAACACTATAAATAAATAGAGCAGCTCACTTTCCTTTAGTGAATGAACACATAAATAATATACATTTTGAAGCAAAAAATCATAGTGCAAAAATAAATTATCAAACAGAAGTTGTGAGCATTATTTTACACAATGCTATATAAAACCTGAACCATTTGAATAAAAGACTTTGCAGTTCACTGAAATAATGCATTAACATTATTATTTCTGCTTCACATTAAACTGCACAGTTTATCCTTTATCCACTGAAAAATAAATTAAAAAAACCCTTAAGATTTTTAAAAGGTTTATGGCAAACAAGATCACTTTTTGTTCTATCACATTTGTAGTTAATTTAACAGTGCAGTGATTGAATAATCATCTCAGAGTTCCAAATGGAAACTATTGAAGTATCCATAAACATCTCTTGCTCTTTATAACTCATTCTCTTTGAAATTCAGGCTTGAAACACATCCTGACACTCAAATCTGTAAGACATTATTGCAGTTAGATGAAGTTACAAGAGACAGTCTACAGTCAAGGACTGTGGGAGCAGTCACAGCTCTCCTCCTCACCATCACCGTGATCTTGTACGAGACATGAATGTAAGGACACGTCTGATGCCATTCAAGCGGTCTTTGAGGGATTTCATGGCAAGGAATGGGAGCTGAGCTCTGTTCTCAAGTGGAAGGACAGCCAGGACCCACCAGCACCAAGCTGGCCCATTGGGGTTAGCCTGCAGTCAAGGGATTAAAAAAAAAACCACAAGTCAGGATTCATACAGATGACAATGTCCTGTTTTTGAAGATTTAACTTTGAAAACACAGTTTGTTATAGCAATATAGCCAGCAGGTCGTTTCATTGCCACCCTAATGGCTTGCAATTATGGGTTCCCCTGAAACAGATTACAACCAAGTTGCACCTTTCCTGAAAATCAGATGTTGAAGCCGTTTCTACTTCTAGCAACAATTTACAGGCTGGGCCTTCTGGATTTTTAAAAATATATTTTTTGCTATGTTATTATTGACCCAGCTCTTTGGGATTCCTGCATCCCTTCTCCATACTTTATGACATTTCTTCATAATTAGCCTTTGTTGTTAAATTCTGTTATTTTAGGATGCCACCATCTGCAGACCTTTAACAAGAGAATCAGGTTTCCTCTTGCCTATTTACTCTTGGTCATTTAATTGGGGAAGTAGAGTAGGCAAAAAGGCATTTCAGTCTCCTAGGATTAATATAGTCAGATAAGTAGTCTCAGAAAGTCATCAACAGTAAATATGAGCTTTTGTTCACAACTTTGCTACCACTGGTGTATGGCAACAGCACTTAGAGACTCAGCTTAAGCAGGGTAAATGCAGAGTATTCATATTTTCATCTTAAAACACAATGCCTGCCAGCTTATCAGATATCCCTGCTATTTCTGTCTCTAAAAGTTACGTAAGCCACTGATTCTGGGTACCTGTGGGTCAGGATCCTTAGCTGGCATTGGACCAAAATGACTGAGAATTCGACTTTTGAGTGCTTGCTTGAGGGAGTTAAACCACATATATGCCTGATCATAGACAGAGTCATGGAGAACAAGTAATTCAGCATACTCTTGTCCTTGCACCTGAAATGAGTAACAAGAAGAGGAAGGTCATTGTTAGCTCAGTCTGCATGTTGGGGAAGGCATGGTATTTTTAGGATTTTCTGGGGTAAGGGAAGGAAAGAGGGAAAGAAAAAGGGAAAGAAAAAGCATGCCAATAGAGTTCTGGGATAAACATTGAAAGCTCATTTGGTGTTCCCCCTCCTGCTTCCCCTCCTCAATCCAAATTCTTCACTTTCTTTCCCTATGTTCTAAACCAAAGATATGTATTTGCAGAACACACACTTTCTGGATTGTTATATAAAAAAAGCCTTTGCATAAACATCATATAACAACAGAAAAGACTATGCAAACCTTTTCTAAAAAGAAAAGAAATAGAACACTAGTGTAGACATTTTATCTTCCCATTACATACAAAAGGTCTTAAGAATTACTGAAGGTTATTGTGGACTTAAACTTGCTTCTTCTTACCTGAAAGGGAGTTTTCTAACTGGCTTCCATGCAAATTGAGGCAGGGTCTCCCTCTACCGTCTTATAAACTGCAGTTATTCTGTCTAGAAGAGCAGTGAGACCTCATCCTGGATTCACTTAGCTTTGTCCTCTGCTAAAACACCTCTAGGAAACACAGTCTTCAGTACATGGGCAGTATGTGGTAACTATTGTTTCCCACCTTACCCATGAGTACTTACTAAATACCACAAATTTGTTTTACTAGAAACTTCTTCAAAAAAAGACTCACTGAAAACATGTGCTTAGAACATCTAAAACAGTTTACATTTAACATTTCTAAATTTACCTTTTGATCCTCTATGTACTCAATATCTGCTGTATTATATCCATCACGCTGGCTGTGCTGGATCACCTTAAATCTCCTCTTGCCAATGCTGTCTACAACAGACCGACCATCAGCAAAGAATTCAACATTTCTTATCTCCAGAATGCAGCCATAATCTGCAAACCTATTGAAATCAGAACAAAAGCAAGTCAACAAGTCTTATTCTCTCCACCCTTAGTTCCACAGAGCTGCCATACAGCCAGTCCCTACCACAAAGTTATTTACCAATGTCAGCTCATTTCTATTGTTCATAGCACTGACCTGCTGCAGTTCAAATTATTCCACAATTGTTTGCAAAACTATCAGGAAGATTCAGGCTGTCTAATCTGATTAAATGCTAACTGGATGTTTCGGAATACAGGGAACATCTTATGAAAGTTATACAGCTCAGAAGAGCTCTTTCTCCATAACCCTAATATGTTCAGTCAATTTGTAGAGAAGGGCAAGTGCAATTCCGAATACTAGAATTATGGAAGGATTGTGAAACTTATAAAGAAAAAAAGGTTTTGCACAGTTTGGGCAGATTTTACTTGGTAGGTGGGTATTTTGTGTATGTCATACTATTCATGGTGTGGACTTACCCAGGAGGTACATACCATAAAAAGAAGGGAGAAAAGCTAAATTCAGAGACAGACACTGAGGTCAAATTACCCAAAACTGACTGTAAATTCTCAATGTACATACTCAGCCAGGCTTTATGAAGGTTCTGTTACACCTCTGCAGCCTCCAATATATTCAGAACCGTAAGGGTTTAAACATATTCCATAATTCAAAAAAGTAAACCCACCAACACACCTTACTGCCATTTCAACTAGATTTTTTGTGCTTAAAGATTCAGCAAATTTGAAAAGAGTAGAAAATACACTTCTTTTTCATGTATTACAAGAGGTCTGCAGCTCAACTTCATACGCTGCACCCTATCCATGGGTGTTTTGAGAGAACAGTCAGTCATATTAGTGAGAATCCAAATGACCAAGACAGAAACTTCAGTCTTCTCAATGACTTTAACCAGAATGATTAGGAAGAAACTTTCTCTGCTGGAAAACTACCACAGATATTACAGCCATGGACCTTTCTGCAGCTTTCCAAAGACACTGGCTCCAGACTAAGGGGGTACATCACATGGTCCAACTGTGCTGTTCACTCACCCCTTTACAGGGTCGCTGATGCACATCCCAAATTGTTTGGTGCCAGTCTCCATGCACCTTCGAATCATCAGGCGATAACATGGCTCAAAGATGTGCAAAGGACACGGGACTGTAGGATAAGCCATTGTGCAGACAAATATGGGAACATTCTTATTTAGGCTGTGAGAAAGAAAGGACAAATCAGATATGACATTTTACCAAACCACCACCAAGGTCTAAAATATGTAGTAACATCATTTTAAATTATTATATCTTTAAGTAGAAATTATAACATCTTTAGAATAAAATTCTTAAGGGAGTAAGTAAAAGTTTCCCCTCAATTCACTAGATATTATATTTATATATACCACTTAATAATAGAAGAATTCTTCTTTATGCATTGATTTTGCTAGTGGGAGCATTAGTGTACCTTTATTATTGCTTTTATTTACTTTATTTTCCATAATCTCATTTCTTCCCTACCCGGTACATTCCAACCCCCATCCTGTCAGACTACTTCCACCTATTGTCTCGCTCTGTGCCTTTCACAGAGGTCCACTGAAAGCAACCACATTGCTTTATACATTGTTCACAAAGCAACCTTCTGGATTTCTTCTACTTCTCTTTGTTTAGCACAGTGTCCAGATTTTGTGCCCACTCAAGCTCAGTTTCACCTAGACCCTGTTCTCTGAAATCACACAGAAAGAAGCTCCTTCATCAGCACCTCAGCCCATTGTCCCACAGTAGCCTGAGCCTTTCACAGCTAAACAGGAGTAAAATTAGAGGTTGGATTTTACAAAAATGGATTACATACTTGGAAAGCTCTGCTATTTCCTCTTCATAAACCTTTCTTCTTTCAGTGAGTTCCTCTGGAAGATATCTGGCTATTAACTCCTCCATTAGCACTGTTTTACAGTATTTTCTCATGGCCAAGCACTGCAGTAAAAACACACACAAGCAGTTACAGATAATGTCCCACATTTCACAGTGCATGGTGCCTGTGCACATGGGAGCCATCTGTTAACCCCATTTCCTGATGCCTGTGGTCCTGTGATCTTTAAAGATTGATCTGCCACTGAAGATTTGTTTCTTGAACTATATGTTACAGACATTTTCTTCAGAAATCTGGAAACTAAAATCACCCACAGGTTTTCTAAGTACAGGCCTAGTCCTAAGGTTTGAACAGAGACTATCCATACTTGGTAACTCACAGGAGCATTTTGAAAGTCACATCCTTCCCAAGTTACGCAATATTTCTTTGGAGTTCAGCAATATGAAGGGTTTCTGAAAGTGAAGGTGTCCCTATGCCTTGCACTTGAACTTAAGCTGAGAAAATCCAAGCATTACCTCCGAGAGCCCTTCCTTGCACAGAGGACATTTTGGGTTATGATCCAGGCATCTCTCCAGACATTTGAGACAGAAGGTGTGTCCACAAGGCGTCGTGACAGGTTCATAGAAGAGCCTGGATTGGAAAATCCAAAAAACAAAAAGACAACAATATCGTGTACCAAAGTGAAAGAAAAAAGCTGCATTCATTCACTAACTACTACAGTGGATTCTTGCTTCTTATTTCTTCGATCAACTTTTGTATTTATTCAGCATACAGACTTTCTTATTGCCACCCAACATGAAAGGCAGCCCATGAACTCTGACTTTGGTGAACGTGAGGGACAATATTGTCATGAACTTCTAACAAGCCAGGATTTAATTTTCCTCTATGTGAGCAATAAATAGAACCAGAATTTGAACCACCTGACTTTGCTGGTGAAATTGAGCAATACTTGCACAGCTATTACTGTGGAAACCATGTGATTACTTGTGTATGTAGAGCTAAGAACAAAATACCTATTTGCAGTAATAGCCCAGGCATCAGTGATTGCAGCGAGCTGGGACTTGGCAGTTCTGAGTTAACAGCTTAACTCAAAGATCATTGTTGTTTTTTAAACCTTCAAATTACTGCTTTTCTGAAGAATGAGTGGCACTAGGTTCATGTTTCATCTAGAAGAATAGTGAAATATGTAAGGCCAGGTCTTCAAAGTATCATGGCATCTAATCTTTACCTGGTTCAAGTACCTCTATGACACTTATTTTCATGTAAGGATTTTTTCCTTATTATGACCATGTGATATTACAAAGTGATGTTTCCTTGTCAGTAGTATGGATGACTTTAATAGAAACAATTCAAAACTAAAAGCTAAATTTTTTGGCATATACTGTATTTTACAACATACTGTCTAAGCATTTTAAAGTATCAAATATTAGTCTAATTTAAGCGAGTTGATAATTTTCCTTTAAAATACTAGTTTATCAAAACAGTACACTATGTTCTATTGAACATGTGGAAACCACAAATATGTAAATCCACATTTATTAGCATATTTAACAAGATGAATGTATTGAAGAATGTAAGTAGCTCCTAACAGGACTGCCATAGACAGGTTATTAAATGTCATTAGTTACTGTAAATATTGACATTTTAAGCTATGGAACATATGAAGAAGTATCTAAAATACCACACCTATCTTATTGCAACTTGACTATACAATTGAAAACACTTGCTATTTGTTTCATGAACAGAAATGTCAATGCACCAAGGCTACCTTAAGTGCTTAAACTGTGTAAAAAAACCACTGAATTGTACAATGTTTCAGTAGGCACTGGACTGTATGTGTCCTTATTTAGTAGTGGCTGACTTCACATAAAGACAAGAAACTCCTGTTAGGATGCCAGAGTCTTCTCTAGCTATCACAAAAGCCACAGCAGCTTTTCCTAATAACTCTAAGGGAAACTGGTCTGAGCCTCATGACTTGCAGAGCGAAACACTCCACACCAAGATTTCTCAAGGCATCATTTTAAGCTACTTTAACAGCAGAAACTAAATATTTGCTGCTGTGGAGTAATGCTGCTTCCTTTCTCACCAGTATGTTGCTTTGACTATTTGTGTTTTCTGCTTGCTGCGGGAGCAAACGTAGATCAATCACATTCTGGCCACTTCATCAGACAAACAGGTTAATAACAGCTCCTGCAGTTACTTGTGAACAGGTCAGTAGGTTACTAGGTAATTAGTCCAAAGTATCTCAGGAGCCAAATCCCTGAAATACTTCTGAAGAACGCAGGAGGAAATAACTATAATCAGTCTGCATAAATAACAAGAAAGATCTTACGACAGCTTTCCTTAGCACAAGCCTTCCTTGTATGGTGATGTTACAAAACTAACATCCTTCTAGATGTGAGGCCTGGATTCGTGACTGCAATTACAAGCTCAGCACCCCCATCCTCTGTACTCTAAGGGAATCAGTAATCCTTGGGCTAATTCCTTTAAAAATGTATTGTAGTCTGGCTGTTTCTGACTTAACATACAGCATGAGAAAGTAGGACTAATTAATTTTATTAAAAACATATGAAAAATGCTTTGTGGGCATGATGATAAACATGAAGAATCATTAAACCAGCTAAGACTAATTGTGTGGTTTTCTGTCAGAGAAAAGTTTTGCTCTTTGGAGTATCAAGTGTTTTGACAGCTGTATAAACTTTTGGAACACATTTCAGCTGTAGACAGGCAGAGAGAGAGAGGGCAGATTTGATTTATTCCAAGCAGAAGCAAATCAGACAACAGCAGTTGTTCTCTCAAAGGATTCAGTTTGTCTGGAATAAATTGAAGCCCTCTCCTCCACATACAAAAAACCCAAAGCAAATCTAAATTTCTCAAAACACATGCCTTCAAAAGTAAATCCATAAAGAGCCTATCTGCTTTTAAGAATTTAAAATGTAGTGCTAAACTAACCCCAACATGCATTATTGATAAATCTGGGTACTTAGGAAAAAAACAAACCTAAGCAACAATCATTGCAGTGAGTGAAACATCTCCCCAGTATTTCTTTCTACATCTCCCCAGTATTTCTTTCTAAGTCAATAACAAAACCCCACATGTGTGTTTGCCAAAGTTAAAATGTTTTTTACAAAAAAAGGAGTAAAATAGATGCAGCTGACAACTCCTACTTATTTTATTAAGACATTGCTGCCCCCAAGAATAACTGTTAATTGGAAGAGATCTTTAGCAAATGGAGTGACAGCCTCAGTAAAGTGAGGAACATGTCTCTTAAGCAATAGAGGAAAAACATGCTCTTGTTTACTTGCCAGATCCTCCTATTGCAATAGCAGCAACACAGTACTTCACATGCAAACTCAGAATATTCATTGGATGTGGTCCTTTTAGCTATTTTGTGCTTTTTGTAACATTATCAACAGGTCTACAAATTCCAGAGGCCAAACCATAGGTTTGTGCTCCATGTGTGTGTCAGGGGGTGGATGTGTGTAAGCAGTAAGAGCAAATTTTCCAGACACCTTCACTAACATGCTTAACCCTCACATGACTTATGTGTCCTTTCCAAAATAATGACTACCCTAGAGCCCATCGAAGAGTCCTTAGTTATCAATAGTGCTCAGGACCAAAGGTCTAGAAATACACCACTGGATTATAGCAAAACTAATTTCAAGTCTGAGGCAAAAATAAGTACCAAGTAAGCTAGAAAATCTGTAGGTCATAAGAAAAAGACACAGCTTGAAAGCTAAAGACATCCGTGAGAAAACAACACATACCTCATACACAGAGAGCAGTCCAAATCTGATGGATCCACAACTTCAAATGGAGTATGTTGTCCAGTACTATTTCCCTTGGTATCAACTGTATCTATCAATAAGTAAAAAAAAATAATGTATTTGAACAGAACTATGCAAACAATGCTATTCTATGTATCTACAACATCTGATATTTAAATGGGTGTTGTATATACTTGCAACTAACAGAACCATTAAGCATCAAATTCAGCCTTGGCACAAATCCTCACACCTCCCCTTAATTTTGGTCACATTATACCCACTTAAACAGGGTTGAATTTGGCCTTGCTTTAACAATCAATGTCAAAACACTTAGTGCTGAAAGTCTAAAGTGAGATAAATTCTTCTGTCATACCATTGTAAATACATTCCACAGCATGAAAACAAGGCCAGGTATAACAAACAAATGGAATTTTTGCTTTTAAACTTCTAAAATTGATACAGAAAGCATTAAGACTATGCGCAACATTGACGTTCCTTAAAGATTCAAAGCTCTGCTGAGAAACAAGCACTTGACCCAACCTTCTTAGACCCTTTTTTGACTTTTCTTCCCCACACACAGGAAAGATTCCACATTGTGCCTTGATTCAGCGAAAGAGAAAATATAAAAGGCAAAGTGAATTTTGGACCTTCTTCCTCTGAGTTTTAAAAAAGCGAAGTTTCCAAGGATTGAATGCCATGGAACCTATCCTGTGTGCAATTAAACATACCTTTCTTCATCATTTTGCAGGGTACCTCAGCATTTCGCAACTCCTCTGAGCAGCACTTCCTTTTCAGGAGGCTGCATTTCTCAGAAATGAGAAAAGTAGACTCTGGCATGGAGGTGAATTTGTTCTCCTCCTCTGGGCAGTCCTTTTTGCTCTCTGTAATTTGTATCGACTTCCTCAAACTACCAGAAGTAGTTACATTTGGTTCCTCTTGAATAGAAAACCCCATTTTCTGTTCCACATTTACCTGTGTGAAGAGAGGACTGACATTTGACCAACAACCTTGGTAAGGAAAAACCCCAAACTTGTCACAAATCTTTAATATTATGGATCATCAGGAAGAACTTAGTAGGTCAAGAAGAATGAGTTTGAGAATAGGTAATTCAAATTAAAAAAAAAACAAAACAACAAAAAAACAACCAACAAACAACCCCAAATTATTTCCCCTCCCTGCCACCTCTAGCACTGCATATTTTCAGCCTTTTTGTGTGGCTTTATAGCTTGAAGGTCATGAAACTCAATTCAGGCAGAAATACAGCTAGATCTCAGGTTAAAGATATTGTTATGACTTAACCTATGGAAAAATGCATATTGTTTTTATCTTAATGATAGTATCAACCATCAGAACAACCAAAACAATGTAAGTTTAAGGAAGCAGTATAAACACAAAATTTACAAGAGAGAAAATGCACAGAGCTTCCTTTTGCAAGACAGATTTCTTTAGCAAAGGATAAACCACTTGTGTTTATCCTGTTATGGCTACAGTACATCACCTGTCAGCTTCTGACACCAACTCCCCAGATGAACTCCAAAACAGATACTGTGGATTGTGAGCAGGAGCTGTGGTGATGTGTAACATGCAGAAAGATGAGTGAACTGCCCCTCAAATGACTTTGTGAAAGGGTGATGCAAAAGGATTTGCTGTTAGAATATCCCAATAGCCTTTCCAGAAGGCAATGTCATTGATTGTTTCCTATCGGTCTCAACAAGGCTGCTCAAGACCTACCATTTTTGCTTGTAAGGACTAGTGAAGTTTCCTCCTACATATGCAGTATAGGCAAACCCCATCCCAAAGTTCAGGTTTCTGTGAAGCAGAAGTAGTGGTTCTTACAAACCCATGAATGCAAAGCTCCAGAGCCATTTGCAAAACTACAGCTGTGAATCCAAACTTACGAAGTAGCTGATATGTCTGACATAGCTCTACAGTAACCTCTAACTAGTGTACGGACTGAAGGCAGAATGGTTTTGTCACTGACATCACCAGTTACAGGTTCAAGTTGAAACTGTAGATTTTAGCATTTCACAGCTTTTGAGGGTATCTCAATCCAATCTTCAGAGGCCTTTTTCCACTACCAACTACTTGAAAGACCTGAAGACAGTTACAGGAATAGAACCTACTCAATTCTGACAAAATTTATCAGAACAACAGAAGGCTTATACTAAAGAAAAAAACATCAAATAAGGAGACCTTCAGTGAGTCAACCCTGTTTTGTATGTTCTGAAACAGCAAAAATTTGAGAAAATATATCTTCCTATCTCCCAGAGGCAAAAGGAGAGAAGGCTTTCCAATGTGAACACAAAACACACAACAAATTAAGAACCACACATCAGACTTGATCTTTACCTTGAGCAACCTTTGTAGATTATGGCTGGTGCCTCCAGATCCCACTGAATTTAGGAGATTCCCCTTTAATCTAGAGTGATGTGACAACAGCTGCAGGATATCGGGTAAGTGTTCCTGAGCATTTCCCGGGATGAGTGAAAACAAACTAAGTAGAAGCTGTGATATAAAACAGAACACTTCACTGCTTAGTTCCTTCCTTGCAACCTCTAAATGAAAAAGCAAGCAAGGGAATAACTGAAAGAAGCACCCTTGATTTTGTTAAAATCATTTAGAGAGCCCTTTAGACTAGAGTAGAAACAAAAAATGCAAGAGCTAAGGCAATACAGGCCAAACAGACAGGAAGAAACATTTTCAGAGTTAAATAAGACCATAAAGCTATTAAACATTCTCTGTGATGTGACACACACGCCTTTTTGTCCTGCAGTTCAGAGTTCACCAGACATCACTACCATCTTTCTTAAATATGTTTTTTTTTGCTGCACATCAGAAGTTTTCACTGGAGTTTACTAGTACAGAAAGCACTCATCTCACAGGCTTAATCCAAGATCAGTTGAGTAGATGTCTTTGACACTGTAAACTGTAGCTATTTTTAATTCACTTATGTGGGAATACAAAAAAGGTAGGCAGTAGAAAAATGCTATTTCTTCATTTGCTAGAAGAAAATAAGTGAATCTGTTTCAAGTAGCAGCTTGAAGCCCCTTGTATGGCATAGCTTATCAGATGATTATTTAAGGAAAGAAACAAAGCTGAATAGAAGATTCATGCTTCAAAAACTAATTTCAACATACTACCGAGGTGATCCTGCTGATGCATGAGGAAGCCACATGACAGCAAAGATTTCTATTTAAAGCCAAAAAGGATTCCACAGGATCACACTATGTCCAAACTAACATGGGCAAACAGTTAATACAAGCAGAACATCACAGCGGCACCCAAAGAATTTGGTAAAACATAGTATGTCATTGTTATGCAAACAACCTTGGAAACGACCCAGTAAAACATTACATCATGGATGAACTCTGTGTCTGATGAGTGCACGAGTAATTCCTTCAGTCATGAGAAGCCTAGTTTTTCTCAGAACCCCACTGCTCAGAAATTAAGTGTCTTGGATAAGGCTATTTGGAGTCAGAAATTAGAAACATATCCGTTTGTTTCTTGTCTTTTTGCTCTAATGCACAGGAAGTCTCCCAGCATGACTATGAGCACAAATCATGACACAACAACAATGAAAGACTGCATGGAACACACTGGGGAAAAAACCAAAACAAAACCCTCAAACACCAGTGACAAAAGTCTCCCAGGAGACTGAAATCTCAACCATATATAAAATGAGATAGAAATTTAATCCCACTACAGCCATTCAGGTTATACTCTGTTACCTTCATGAACAGTGCTTTACTGTAAGAATTCTGCTTTTAGAAAGCCTTGCATGTTACAGTACACAGAAACCCTAAAGTTCCCATGCCAACAGTGATGGCAAATGGGGTACATACACTGTGGTAGAAGAAAATTCAATGCAAGGTAAATAGAACTATCATGGTTTTATTGCCATCACTGACACACTGAGCCTTTTAGCTATGAAAACAAAAAAATAGTTCAGTGTCAGAATACTGATTCACAGGAAATCAGAATTTTGAGGAGTGTGCAAACCAGAGCAGAATTCACACACATCTTAGGTAGCTACTGAAAAAAAGTCTCACTGCAGAAGATCTGTTTCATTGCTTATTTAGCATTAATTATTAGCAACCTTAGAAAACTATTTTAAAACAGCTCTTTCTTTGCTGACTGCTTCCTCTTTCATGCTTCCTTCACACACTGATACTCTGCACAGCACGACTGGCAGTAGGAAGAAAGCTGCTGCTCCCAAGTGGAGTTTAATGAGTGCTGCGTGTTGCATTCTGTCAGTCAATGGCCTCATACAACATTCAACAGCAACTCCCCCTCTTCTACACTCCACCACTGGTAATAGATTTCTAGGCTAGGAATCAGATTAGAAATTTGACTATAGAGAATCACAACAGTCTGTGGGTGGCAATTTTAACAACTCAGTTTTACTTCAGATTTGCTGATGTTAACACCCTGACTTTCTACACTGTGACTGCTGACTGTGTTTTCTTTCTACCTTCCTATCTTCAAGTAAGCAATGACTCAAATGTGAACAGGTCTGGATTTGTGCAGCCCTTTGTACTTATGAGAGAGAGGGGAAAAATAGTCTTATCTTGCTTATGAAAGGCCACTGAAAATAATAATGCAGTTCCAGATGATTTAGAGAACTCACCTTTTGTGCCTCAGACTTAGCTGTCTTGTTCCCAGTATCTAGAGCAAGGCAGAATAGAAACTCTCTTAAAGCTTCTTCTGTTTTCCCCAGATTAGCTAATGCCTGTCCTTTCCTTAGGTGACCCTGCAAGGAAACACATCCATAGCTGCAGCCCTTTTCCTTTTGTCATGAGTATATGCAATGAAACCACAATGAAATTACAAAAGATCACTCTGAAGAATAAAAAGTCAAGTAGGAAAAGTCGCTATCACCATTCCTTACACCTAGACACTACCACTCTGGGTTTCTAACCATAATGATCCTGAAAACTCCTACATGTAGAACCAAGATATTCTTTAACTCAAGCAATGACACTCACAAGCACCTGAGCCCAACTGATCTTGGAAATATCTACTTCCCCTACATTACTCTCCTAAAAGAGTACTTTTGTCCTTGTAGACCAATACAAACACAGCATTCAGTTTTTAGAGAGAGTTCATGAACTTGATACTCAATCAGGTCAAAGACAATAGCCTTAGCTCATCCTCCAGGATTATTACTCTCTTCCTTTACCTCAGGAATCTCAAGAATATCATGGCTAAATGTCTGCAAATCACAGGAGTCCAAGAAGCTCCAGGACTTAAAGCTTCCCTCAGATTCAGCAGTCTGATCAATTCTAATGTCAGGATAGTATCAAGGTTTTAAACCTAAGTATAACTGGAGTCAGAACTTACTTTCAACCAGTATGGCTGGAGCCTGCATGCTGTTTCTGCATCGTGCAACGCATCTTCACAAGCTTTCAAAGTGGAGTTAATCTGGGACCGGTTGCTATATAGTAAGTGGTCATTTGGAGCTGTAAGAAATAGAAAATGTAAAGTAAAACAGAAGTTAGTTACATAAGCTTTACTCCTTAATTATTTTTTAAAAAACAAATGTTGGTGCTTCCAAGTTGCACAAACCCACAAAATATCCAGTTTTAAAATAACTATGTGCTAAATGAAATCTGGAAACTTCTTTAGGCAACTCCAGACAAAATGTCAGCTATGTATTATATAACTGCAGGGAACATTGCATAAATAAATGCTGAGACGCTCACACAATAAATTACCAGCGCTGAGTGAGGATCAGATGGTCGGTAGAAACACACAGGAGACATTTAAGGTAGCAGGAGGAATGCTGGCATACTGTAGGGATGAGTTTCAAAATTTGTAGCACCAAAGTTTTTAAGTGATACATAATCTTTTCGTGCCATAGCTCAACATAAGAAAAGTGATGACTGTGAGGAATCAGATAACACTACACTGATCACCGAGTTCCACACGGCGCGTTGTGGCATCGAGACACAACGTGTGCTGAGAGAAGGCTGGGTACTTTTCCGGAGAACACTTTCTCATTTAAGTGAAATTCTTACCCGCGATACCCTGCCTTTAATTTCCACTTATTGCGTGCAGCGCGCGAGTTGCTTTCCCTCAAACTGCACTAAAAGGAGCGCGTCAAAAGTTCTCCCTGCGCAGCGCCGCAGGCGCTTCCCGGCGAAGGGGCGGGAGAGCCGAGCGGGGCCACCCGGGGTTGCGGGAGCCCTGACACGCNCCCCCCCCCCCGCCGCTCCGTGAGGAGCCGGACCCCGCGGCCCCCGGCGGGATGCCCGGGGCGCGGCGCTCCGCTCGCTGCCGGCCCCGCCGGTTACACAACGGCGCCGGTCGGGGGGAGCCCAGCCGGACCGCAGGCTCCGCCTTATGCAACCGCTGCTCTCCTGACCCAATTTCACCGCGGGCCGATGAGCCGCGACCCCTCCCCGGGGCGACCCCTCCGGGGCTCCCCCGACACTTGTCCCAGGGAGCGGGCGGCGGACGGGAGCGCGGCCGCGGTACACCCTCCCGGACACGGGGGCTGCCCCGG
This sequence comes from Grallaria varia, assembly GCA_013396735.1. Classification (NCBI taxonomy): domain Eukaryota; kingdom Metazoa; phylum Chordata; class Aves; order Passeriformes; family Formicariidae; genus Grallaria; species Grallaria varia. The sequence goes on along the minus strand of VWZG01009936.1, from coordinate 1,894,841 downwards.
GGCGAGCGGAGCCGCGGGCGAGCCCCGGGAGGTGCGAAGTTGCCCCTGCCGGGGCGAAGGGAGCGCATCCCCCGCGGGGCCGGGCACGGGGGAGCCCTTACCTAGGCTGACCGCTTCGTTGTACTTCTGCAGGGCGGCTTGGAGCTTCTTCTCCTTGTAGAGGAGGTTCCCTTCGTGCCGGAGCTGCGAAGCCTTCACTTGGCAGGGGAACCACTTGGCCAGCAGGTTGCTGAGGATGACATTGACCCGCAGGAGCTGCCCGGCCGCCGCGCCGCCCGCCTCCTTGCACAGGACGCAGCGGGACTCAGGCGCCCGGTCCCTCTCCAGGCACTTTTTGCAGAACGTGTGTCCGCAAGGCAAGGAAACGGGCTCGAAGAGGAAGCCCTGGCACTTGCGGCACCTGAAAACGTCCCACTCGCGAGGCGCCGCGGGCTGTCCGGCGGCGGGCAGCCCCTCTTTGATCCGGACGCTCTGCGCCAGGCACTCCACGAGCTTCTCCAGCTGCTCGGCGCGCAGCTGCTGGTGGCGGGACGCCAGCTGGTACAGCGGCAGCGCCTCGTGCAGCCG
>VWZG01009936.1:1694115-1894246 GCA_013396735.1 Grallaria varia | reverse complement strand
CTGCCGCCCCGCGCCGGGAGCGCCCCGCGCCGCCGCCGCCGCTTATATAAGGGCGGGCACGTGATGGCGGCGGCGCCGCTCATTGGACAGCGCCCGCAGGTTGTTACAAAACCAGGCGGTTTTGTAACGCGCCGGCCCCGGCGCGGCCCGGCCTGCCCTGCCCTACCCTGCCCTGGGCGGGCTCACCTGGCCCCTCAGACTCCCCGGTCCCCTCAGAACCCCCAGCCCGGACCGGGAGGGCTCACCCGCCCCCTCAGACCACCGGCTCTTTCAGGATCCGCGGCCTGGCCCCTTGAGGACTCTCCAGGCCCCTCAGAACCCCCGGCCCCGNCTCGGGCCCCAGGCCGCCGCCCGCCGCCTCCAAGTTCTGCGCCTGCAGAGCGCCCGCCGCCAGCTGCAGCACCAGCTGGGGCTCGGGGCGCGGCGGCGGCAGGTGCGAGCCCATAGCGGCGATAGCGGCGGCAGCGGCTCTAGCGGGACGNGGCTCACCTGGCCCCTCAGACTCCCCGGTCCCCTCAGAACCCCCAGCCCGGACCGGGAGGGCTCACCCGCCCCCTCAGACCACCGGCTCTTTCAGGATCCGCGGCCTGGCCCCTTGAGGACTCTCCAGGCCCCTCAGAACCCCCGGCCCCGGGAGGGCTCATCGGCCCCCTCAGGACCCCCAGCCCGGCGGTGTGTCCCCCGCCTCGGCGGAGGGAATGCAGAGGGGGGGGCACGGCGTGCTCGGAGTCCGCTTTGACGCTCCGGTGAGACGCGCGACTCTCCGCCGTGTTCCGGGCTCTGGCGCCGCCGGTAGCGCGGGAGAAACGTCGGTCCGAGGAGCGTTTTGAGAACTGGGAGTGCCGTTTGCTGCTGGAGCTGGAATTGTAAAGCCTTGTGGCTACACAGTTAATCGTTCTCTCTCAGGGAATCTACCTAGTGGCGAAGCTATTTTGATGTCAGGTAATCGTGCATTTAGGGCAGCTAAGGAAAATACTGGCAGGAAAATGTTGTGTTTATTTAGTTGCATTGTTTTTATTTGTTTACGGCATGGCGTGTTGCATGGCTCCACCTGTCCATGCCCGGTTCTAGACAAAATGCACATGCCTTGTGATGGATCCCTGTTTTATTCAAGACCAGCTGTGCTGACCCTTTGAATCTGCACATTCCCACCAATTCTTGTTAGACGAGAGCATCGCGCTAGTTGTGTAACTGTCTGTGCTAAATGTAGCCTAGGGAGAAAATCACCTGTGCTGCTATCGAAAAGAAACAGTTGTTCTTAAAGAAGTTGTCTGATGCTTTTCGTTTGCAGTTTTATGCATATCTACAGTCACCAAAAATGTCTGTGTTGTGTTATTTATGCATACACTTTCAAATACCCTAAAAATATAGGGCACTTTTCATGCTGTCTTCAAATCCACTGCGGAACCTGAAACTTCTGAGGATGTCCTGTTACTGGTACTACTGGCCTGATCATGAAGCTCAAGAGAGGGGATGAAGGAATTAGTTTCCATTTTCTAAGGGAAGTGTCTGGACTTCCCAACTTAGACTGTGTGAGCTAAGCAGGTACTAAGGGACAAGCCTTGCCTATGGAGCTTGAATAGACAGAAGGAAAGATGGAAGAAAGGAGAGGCAATGTGAGTTTTGTAAGACCTTGTCTAGAGAGGATACTTGACAAACTTTAGATGAACTTAAAGAGGAAAAAGTAATTTAAAGGTGCTTAAATCCTGGATCTTAACTCTTAATAATATACACTTTGAATTAATGAGGGCTAATTTTGCGATGTTTATGTGTCCATGTGTAGGCAACATTATGCTTTTACAGAAAATCAGAGAAGTACCTGGAAAGAGAAGCCAGCCATCAGACCTTTCGATTGTCTTTGATTCCTATCATGTGGAGACATTTTGTAGCTGGCCCTTGTCCATAGGGTTCTTGAAACTTAAAAAAAAAAAAAAGAAAAAAGGAAAAAAAAATATAAAGTTCAACATCTAGCTGTTGTTCTTAGGCAAGTCCTGTAACAAGAAATTGAAAAACCACTGGTTTCAGTACTTCTTTCTGCCATCACTTAAATCAGACCATAATCCAAAGTATAGCATAACTTGACAGCAAGTAATTCAAAGAAAGGCAGGACAACTGAAACTCTTAAAATTTCAATCAAGCAATGCTTCAGAACAGTTAAAAAGAATAGTGATTGCTTGCTAACATCGACTTCTTGTTTTCCAAACTTTCATGTAAGAAAATCTCTTGCTGTAAAAGAGAAAAACCCTTAAGAAAAGAAAGAAAAAAATGCTTTCTTGTGGCCTTGAGGTCAGCAGTTGTCTCTGTTGCAAAACTATGGTCTCGGCAACCCCTCGGTGTGTTATTTTATAACCATTGTCCTGAAAACCACTATGAGTCAAAGCCTATTCAAGCGAGAGAAAGTGACATAACCACTGGTTACCAGTAGCAATGCAGTGACAATCTATCAGGGATATGCCACCGGTATTTACATAGTTACATAGCAGACACTTAAAGAGATAAGTCGTGGTATAAAGGGGGAGTTTCTAGCAGCACATGAATTCAAGATAGGGAAAGGGAATATATTATCATAGAAAATGTAATCAGCGTTTGTGTTCTGAAAGGAACTTCCACAGTTCCTATTTGCAATGTCTGAAAGCATCTGCAGGGCTGGCTGATGGTCTGATCGCTCTGGACTGAAATAAGTCTCGAAAAAGCACTGTGAAATGCACTTCTGGGAATTCTCTTCCACCAGCAGGGACATGGCTGAAATGTTTCAAGGGAAAAGGGCAGCTGTGCTTATGAACTACTCCTGTGTTGGAAGCTGTGTGCTTAGGAGGGTTCGGAACACAGACCTTTATCCCAGCCAGAAAACAGTTAAGACCTTATCATGGATGGCCTATGGGTAACAACTCTGCGACTTTTTAGGGGAGAAACCAGCTGGCTCTGCCTCTGCCAGTTCCTGGTATGTGTGTGGTGTTTGGTAAATGTTAGTACTTGGTGGGGTGTGACAGGTACAGACTGACCTGTACAGTCACTAACAGCAAAATACTTTAAACCCAAGATACTAATTTACTGTTCACTAGAAGTCAAACAACTACAAAATATTTAATTCTGACATCAGGCCTGGCTCTGCAAAGACTTTTTTTAGCAAAAGCAGCTGTGTGAATTGAACATACATAATATAAATATGCTGGGGTGTTTTTATATAACACATCCTGAAAGCACAGAGTTTTCATACATTCATACATATATTCATGGATTTGGAGCAGCAGTAGGTCATGAGGTGTACTTGATTAGAAAGCAAAAAAAAAAGAAAAAGTTAAAAAAGCACCCTCCTGCCTACCTGCATTGTTCATGAGATCAAGAACGGATTTATCCTTCACTTAAAACAGAAGTAGTTAAAACAAGGAGGTGACTCACTCTGCAAAAGCACATCTCCCTTGTATGGTTTTTCTACAAAGGGAGGTTTAATGTCTTCCTTTTAATGACAGTGAGCATAATACTGATCTCCTTCCAGCAGTTAATGGCTGGCATAACAGGCAGCATGAGAGCATGACTACATGCTTCAGCTTTCTTCTGGATCTATAAACTGATTCAGGCTTTGAGACCACAAAAGACAGCAATAGACCTGCATCTTTCCCCTCTCTAACACAACTAACCCAAGTGTGAAATTCCACCCCACCAGTCACACTGACAAAGCTCCTTCTCTAATGAAAGTAGGGATGTGAAGTGTCACATCACAAATACAGCCACAGATGGCTTTTTATTCTCAAGTGCTCTGCCCACACTGTAATAGTCCATAAACAAGAACAGATTTGGACTAATGGTCCATGCAGTTGAGGCAATTAAAAAAAATCACCAAGTGTGAAGCCTGACCAGTATGTCAGGAAGCTGCACTAACTTACAGATAGGGAACAGGAAGGGAAGACATATGAGTTCTGCTGGGTTATTTTGCCACTGAATCTCTGAATGACTTTTGGCAGCTATCTTTACCTCTCCCTTTGCATTCTGCCTACTATGACTGCTCCTTCATGTACGGGGTGTCTTTGCTATCACACACATGATTTACATTGACAAACAATCCATTCCAAGTTCTATTTTAAATCTATTCTGGCAAATTAATATTAAAAGAAAAGGCATAATGTTCCATATACTGTAAAGGAAATTAAAGAAGAAATGTAATGGAGAAGTTTATGTTCATATGCCATGGTTAGAAAATTGCTAGAATTCAGATGCAAGGCACCAAAAATGAGAGCAATGCAATCACAGGGGTTTGTTTTACAGGGAAAAATACCAACAGAGCCTGAGAAAGGTTCTTGTTACCTACTGGTCCATGAACTGTGTAATAAGAAAAAAACCCCAGTGCCCTTCCCACACAAACCTCTGCCTGCCTAATTGATGACTGACTAGTGATCAGCTTGACAAAACCTCAGGACTGACAAAACGAGCATCCCACTCAGGTTGTATCTTTCACCACATGACACTGGAAGGGGAATTCACAGCATGTCCTTGAAGCATAAGAAAACCTACAGCAAGCTGGGTAAAATAAATTCTGTTCAGCCATATCCAGATTCTTAGAAGGTTACTTCTGTTTTGGAATGAAAGGAGTACAGTCATAAACTCAGTGGGATTCAAATTCCAGAGTATTTTAATCATGAAGGAGTAAGATATTTCAGCATTGAACAAATATTTAACATGTACTTTGCCATGAAGTTCTGAGATACCTAGCAGTACTTTAAAGACCCACATTTTAACAAAACAGAGGAATTATCCACTATGCAATCCCACTAGCTATTTGGTTCACAACTTCTGTTCAAGTACCCCTCAGCATATGTGTTAAACCTCCAATTACAGCAAACTCCTGCTTAATGTGTGACAAGACAAATTTGAGACTAAGTGGTCAAGAGAACATGAGGAACCCATGTCAGGGCTCCTCATGTTCACACAGTCAGGAAGCCTATCCATTCCTGGAGAACATAGGCAATTGCTGATACAGGAGAACAACTGAATTAATATATTCTGTCTAGAAGATAAAGGTCTTCATGGATTTTTCTACTCTGTAAAAAATTACTTTGCAAATGACTTGAGCAATTGAACATTTTATCCCCATGCAGCATTCTGTTTGAAAAGACTTGACTTAGACTCAGTTTGAGCTATCTTTGGAGTTTGAAACCTTGTAAACCTAAACATCCAGAAGGGAAAGGTTGTAGCAAGGACCATCATGATATATGTTTTATTTCACAGCTTGTGATAATGTAATTCCAAAAAGAAGATGAACAAGCTTCATGTAGTAATTAACACAGTCCACAGTCCACCTCAAGTTACAGGAACTAATATGCTTTGTTGTTTGGTGTGCCCTAAAGACAATAGCTAAGATGCATCATGGATCAAAGCTGGAAGTATTGAGGAGTCCCCTATGAAGCAAATGGGACATGCAGCTTTTAAACAGTTTGAAATCGTGGCTGATGGTTTATTTGAAACTACAGGACACATTCTTGCTTGGGTTTTAAAAGCTTTCTGGACCAGAGCTATTCAGCTATCTTTAGATTGGTACAGACTGCTGTTAAAGAAGTCTCCTTTTAAAAAGTATGACAAATAAGTCTTATTATGCTTGTTGTGATTTTTAAAATCCAAAAGCCAAGTCATCCTTTCCTACACAAACATCTGTGGGAGTCTAAAAGGCCTCCTGAATCCACAATTTTAATTTCAGTAGTTTTCTGCAAGGGATGAGGAAGATAAAGGCAAGTTCTGTGATCACAACACATGAAAAGAGAAGTATGGGTGGTACTATTGAGATAGAAACCCTGCAATTAGCTAGAACAAGCCAATGCTTAACAGTGGCAATAGCATGTGCTTTCTAAAGTACACCTGACAGCCAGATAAAGCATCCAGTTCTAGGGCCCGCAGCCTGTGCTGTCTTCACACTATTGCTCACAGCCTCCAGATCTTTGCTGCTGGGGAAAACTCACTCAGGCAAGGACTGAGGAATGCATCCCTTCTTGGCAAAACTCTTAGGGACATACTTGTGGTCCCACAGCATTTAAATGAGACTTAAAACATATGTGTCAAGTTAAGGCAGTCCTTCCAAGGTTAATTCATGGGGCAAAGGAATAACTTAGAATAGACTATTTCAATTGTAAGGGAGGGGCCTGCAATGACCATCTAGGTCAACTGCTGGAGCAACTCAGGGAACTTCAGCCTGGGGGCTTGGATATCCTCGCATCTGTCTTTCAGCCCAGAGACTGCAGGCAGCCCCTTCATTCTGGGGTCTGACCTGCACAGTCTATGGCTTTAGTGGAGTACAAGATCACTGCCTCCCACTGTTTGCCATCATTGCAGGGCCAGAGGTTTCTGCCTAGTCATGTCAGCTGATTCCATTTGAACATATGGGTAGCACATGAAACAAGCAGGCATTTCCAGTTAGAAACCTATGAGATGACTGTTACTTATACCATTATGATCAACCAGATAAAGACTTAGACTGCACTTTCCACTTCTGTAATTCCATGGAATTAGTCCTGGAAGCTCAGCTGGTACTTCTTCCTTGATGCACAGACTTCCAATTTTCTTCCAAATTAGCCTTTAAATATCTGTAGTTATACCTTAGTCACTTAGTGAGAAGCCAGACAACAATTTTACTTATGCAAAACTCAAGATTGCATTTGTCATACTAAAAGGCAGGAGCGGGTTTGTTATTTTATTTTTTATTTGAAATATCGCAGAACTTTCTTATGATACATACACATTTCTGGGGCTTCTGGTAGCAGACTTTCAAAAATAATAAAAGTGATGAATCATAATCAGAAATAAATGACTTACATCTATTAAGACAGTTATTTAAAAAATGTTTTGATGAGTCACGGAAAAATGCTCACAAACAGCATTATATTTTTTCATAGATATATTTTTTGGTTTTTCTAAGTCTTACAAAAAGAGCTTGTGGTTTTAACACTTGAATTGAAAAAAAATATTTACAGCAGACATCATAAATGCCACACTGAAGTTCATACAGGCAAAGTGGTGATGGTCCCCTGCTCTGTCATTCACAAAACACGCTGAGGGTTCCAGGCCTCTTCCATACACTCCCAATTTAAAAGTATTTAGTCTTGGATCTTCAGTATGCTCCTCTTCTCCAAGTCATTCATCTCCTTCAGTATAAGGGCAACATTGTATCTCAGTTCTTGAAACTTTGCAACTGGCACCTGAAACAGAATATTCAGTTTAGAAGACACAAGACCTCTCAGGAACTTTCACTAGGCCATGTCTATGGATAAGGAACATTGCAGTGTCAGCACTCTCTCTCTTAAAATACTTTTTTTTTTTTTTTAACTTTAGACAAAAGATTTGAGGTTAATAAAATTCAGTTAATTCAACTAAATTCATGTGGAAGAGTGAGAAAAACCTGAAATAATGGCTACATAGTACATTTTCTGTACCGCCTGATGGGAGAAAGGAAGTACTACAGGATATAAACTGAGGACTGCTGTGGTGGAGTAACAGTCATGGATTGGAAGGAAAGACAAAGACACCTGGAAGGTTGTAGAGCCTACAGAATTCTCAAGCAACAAATTCCAGATACTCTGCTTGTCCAAACTTGCAAGAGGAAGGAATTGAGACTTGAGGCAAGAGACTTGGCAGCAACCTCAAGAGCAAAGGGCACTGGGCATTGTCAATGCGTGGAAAGCAAAATACTTTGATTAAACACACAAACCATTTTCAACTGTGCAGGAGACTAATGGACTCTCCTTCATTATTTCAAGCCTGAGAAGCCAAATGGATGGAAATCTGTTATATGTTAAGACAGAGACCCACACCTGAGCGCAGTCACAGACAGACTAACACAGTGCAGTGCACAAACACACGTGCTCACACAAGTGTCCATTGCAGTATAGCTGGACTCAGACTGCTCTGCAGAGCACTGCCTAACTTACTCCGCTCCTCTGACTGCACTGAAGACAGCAGTTGTTTTGACAAAGACCCTTGTCATCCTTCTGCCTGCTGTAGCACAGATACCAATTTTGTGAGAGGAATCCAACACCTGATTTGCAATTTCCACATACATCAGAAATGCATGAAAAGGCATCATGTCCTTTTCACTTTTGACATATATACAAGATTCGAAATGTTGCAATTCCCATCACTTTTGTAAAATATTCAGTTAGAAGTCACACTGTGATTAAAAAAATCAAACAGAGACCTAAGAGTGTAACTTCTTCCTGTGCCATACACATTTTAAAACTGTTCATAACAGAATTCTGGACTTACCATCTTACATAAGCCCTGATAGTTGGCAGGACATTCTGGACATGCCCAAATGAGAGGAAACTAAAGAGCTGAGGACTATATTTGATTGCATACGGTACCTTGAACCAAACACTGGTTTATCCCCACTAACTGTGGGAAAACCACTTTTCAGATGCAGAAATCGTTTACAGCCACAGCCTTGACATTCAGATCTAAGCAGCAGCAGCAGCAAAGAGCTGATTCTAAGAAAAGCACATTGTTTGCTATCAGATACCAGCACTCCTATGTGTTCTGGACAAACACACCTCCACTGCAGAGTAGCAAAGGGTCTTTCACGTACTTACAACAAAAAAACCCCTAAAATCAAACCAATATAACCAGCAAAAATGGCACCAAGACAAAGACTTGACGTTATAAGCCAGGAAATAAAGCCACAGATCTAAATAGTAAAGAATATATACTAGCTTTTATTCTCACAAGTGAAACTTACGCTGGTGTAAAGGGTTAACTTGAAGTTCATGGCATCATTTAAGTTCCATGGAAGACCTCAAAGTGAGTGTCTGGGATGCTCTGAGCTGGACTGTCCAGAGTGGTAAATCTGATCTCCTGTGAAGTGGCACCCTTAACATTTTGCAATGTAGCACAGAATTTATGCCTTCCACCACAGCTGCTTTTTTGCACATTTTAACTGTAACATCAGTCCACCTCTTTCAACCCACAGGGCTTTGGTGCTCCTTCCAGACTACTACTAACCCAGGAACTGAAGCCAAAATCTGTACAGTTCAAATGTAACAATGTCTGCTGTGCACTGAATTCCTGTATGCACCACCATGTTATTTATAGCACAAATAGCATTCCTTTTCAAAGGTTAAAATCATGGAAGAGTTTATGCCATCTTCTGGCAAGCCTTTAGGTACAGTGTCATAAATACTGCCACTGACTAATTCTGAGGTAAAAAACAAAGATAATTTTTCTTTTTTTTACTTTCTAGCAGCAAGAACAGTACTGAAGAAAAAGAATAAAACTACCTCTGCCACAGACAAGAACGTTACCATTCTCTGCCAAATGCAGCAAGTGCAGAGGTGTATCATACATTATATAAACTACCCCAGTAATTTTCCTGCCCTCAAAAGCCACCATCGGGTCTGAAGGTTACAGTTGATAATAACCTCAGAATTTTTAATCAAACAACATACTGTGTAACAGTGCTTTTCAGTAACTAATATTCTTCTAAAAATAGATTTCAGCAGAATGTGTGTAGGAATAAGGTATGAAATGATTTTGGTTGCTGTTTCATTATATACTGTATGTGGCTACACTGAACATGAAGGATTCCAAAGCAAACCAAGCAATGGTAATGCATTGTTTAAAAGAGCTTTAATACCTTAAATAATAATTCCACTTTCTAAATAAAACTTCAAGTGGTTTCTTTTTTATTTATTATGGCAATCAGACTTACTTCAAAGCGATGAGCTGTCCCATCTGAAAGCTTCATCATCATGAGAACGGATGGTTGAAGTGCACGGGCCAGTGAACTGAAATTATTTACATTAATAGTATTACAGCAGTAGACATCAGCAGTGTGATGAGTCCAGCACTGCACATTAACCATTTCAGATGTTCATATAGGCTTTACACAGAACACGAGTAATTTCAGTCACTGAGTTTTTACCTGTCTGGCTGGAAACTTATGAACATAAGAGTCCTATCCAATTTATTTCAGTATTGAGACTAAACATTTCTTTAATAGTTCAGTAATGGCAAGATTAGGAGCATTTTTGTTTTTACATAATCAGTTTAGTGGAGCTACAATAGGGATAAGAGCTAATAATAATGCAGTTTTCCTATACAGTTCACCATGTTGCATTAATCCTTTCCAGCCCTTCATACCTTCAACTGCCACTTCATTTGGGTAATCAAGCTCTTCCAGTCTTTATTCTAAATTTGCATGTTGTTATTTCATTTGATGACCCAAAGAAGGGAAATGGGTCCTTGTGCAGCTTCCATCAACTGACGTTGCCAAAGCCTGCTCAGGTACTGACAGGCACTACAGCCAGAAGCCACCATACCTCACTGCAGAGGCTGTTGCTGGATGATAAACAAGAAACCCCAGGGGGAAGGTTAACTGGAAAGGAAAACAAGAGGAAGGAAAATAAAAAAGGATGTGTTGTTCCTGTGCTGTTCAGAAAACAAATCATAGGATTTGCTTGCACCTTGCAAACACTGTACCTGAGGATGTTTATCTGGACATTTTGCTCTCTTACAGGTATAGATTTTTTTTCTGCAGTGATACCTGTGTGGTGCTTACAGCACTGCTCAGCAGAGTCACCTGAACTGGAAGCTTGTGGCCATTACAGTTCTCACTTAGAAGCCTTTTTTCTTGATTTCAGGAAGATAATCCCTGATTAGTCTTAGGGCTTGCAATTACAGCAGCAGAGAATCTGCACTCTCTCCTGGATGCAGGTATTCATGAATGCAATATGAACTTACTCATGCTAACAATTTATACTGCTAACAAATACTGGATCATCTTCTAATTTTTTTCATCTCTGTCTGTCTTGGTTAGAACTAGACAGAGACCAAAACAACACAGACAATAGATTTCTGTTTTCTTCTGGCTCTAGCCAAAGATCTGTCCCCCAGCTGCCTCTGCTGTGGCAGATGGCAAGAAGCCACTCACTGCAGGTACAGGCAGGATGATCACAAAGGCCTTTGCTCCTGTTCTGTAAAAACACCTGAGAGGTAGTACAATGACCAGTTGCATAACTATGGCAATGTAAAGGTGATGTTCTGAAACCTGTCTTTGTAGAATCTGCAGCAGACTGTACAGGGGATGGAAAGTCATTTTAACATGTGCAACATACAAATGATAATCTACTTGAGAAGCAGAACAGATGATTTCCCTCTCCTGTTCCAGTGAAACCAAGAGCTTGCCTGGCTGCTTGAGGCACAATCCATTTAATTTATTCCATCCATCTCTGAGGACCTGTGGATTTTTATCAGCTCTGTTAAGTTTTAAAATGACAGACTCAAACTTCGAGTGAATTGTTAACAACAATAACATGTATATACACTGACTTCTACTCTGTGCAGAAAATTCCACCCATACCTTACCATTTAATGCTACATGCCAATCCCTAACAGCCAGATATATTTTAACCCTCATAACATTTTTAAGCAGCCCAAGAAATCAGTTTAACCTTAGGGAAAATAATTTCCAGGGACATGCACGATTCTCTTTTATACCTTGTGGATATTGCTACGTCCACTCTCCACTTGAAGTCCTGGATACCTGGTAGCCTACTTCTTTGTATCAGAGCTGTGCCTTCGGAAGCAGGACGCCTAAAGAGTAAATCAGAAATGGTAGACTGAAATGCAAATTTGTAAAAGAGAAAATACAATTCCTCAGAACAAACCTGTCTGGAACTTGTTTCTCTCCTACATCTGTCCTCATTTAAAGAGGTCTGAACGAGTGGAGGTATTGTGGATTTAAGACAGCTATGCTCAGATTATGCCCTTTTTCTATGCTTAACTCAGGTCCATGTTGAAAAAAAAAGACCAAGTGCCTATGTAATTCCAGTAAATTGATGTCACTATAAAGTTTAGTTAAGAGTCATTGTGGTGGCTGGCATATCTATTATTTCAATTATATGCAACTGTGAGGCATAGAAAAGAATCTGCAAATGTATCTTTACCTTCATGCAGATCCAAGAGAAACAAGCAAGCAGGAACAAGACAGATGACTTCAGCAAAACAGTCAGATAAGACCACTGTAATTCTTCAGCAAAAGGCATCCAGTACTGGCAAACAGCAATGTTTTAAAATATAATAATATCAGAGTGTCTTTTGACGCATACTTTAAAAAAATCAGTGGTTCTTATTAATTCCACATAATTTACAAACTTTCAATGCCTTACGTAATGTTCACTGCCAAGCCCAGCACGATTTTCAAGATTTTTGCCTAGTCTGATGTGAAAGAAGCCAAGCACTTAATTTGTTACTCATATTACAAGAATTAGGCTGATCAAGCCTTAGTTTACTTCTGTTGGGAAATACAGTTGATGGCAGTTAAACTTCAGATGGTTGACAATCTTTAAAGTTTTAACAGCATCTTAAGCTCTGAGTAACTAAAAAAGCCAAATCTGATACAAACATATAACAACCATTCATTTTTAGATAGATATGCACAAATCATTTCAGAATGAGGTCACTGAGCTGGTTCATTCAGGAGCTAGACTTCTGGACTCTGTGTTACTTACCGTATTTTTTTTTCCTAAGCATCTCATGTCCCTGGAAGTTATTTACGGTACATTCCAAAGCTACTACAGTAGTCCCGCTAAGGGCAGGATAAGAAAATTTACATCCTTTATCCATGGTGCTAGACATAATCTAATTACAGACTTTACATCAGAAGGGAATCCTCACTGAACAAATCAAGGACTGTAGGAATGGCACTCTAACACCCCTACTTAGATTCTCGTGTGGAAGTTAGCCGGTGCCTTTAGAAACTGCCCGGAAAGATTAATGATCCAATAAGGTACACAGGACTGGCAGGCTGAGATCCTCCAATACTCCCACTTTTCACAAAGGTGATATAAGGAAGAATTTATCCTTTTGGTGGGGGGGTTGGGTGGTGTCAGAAATGACACACATTCCTAATAGTATGGTAAAGGAATGAGCAAAAAAAAAGGAGATCAGCTGGTTCTTACTCACTGTCAGCTCCTGGATAGGAAGTAGGTCACCACAGCTGGGTGCAGCCATGAGGAGCTGGAGTCAAGAACAGTCATTAGCAGGATTAAACAGTAAGAACAGACCTTTCCCTCAGTGGAGAGCTGCCAGAGTATTGCTTAATTTAGAGAATCCCTAAAAATAGCCACACTGCCAGTGTTCCCTTAAGACATGCTAACTCCCATCAATGGAAGACAAGTCCATTCAGTGCAGCACCAGCACTCTGGGAGAAGAAAGGAGTAGAAAAAAAGGAAGATGTTCTAGTTAGCAATAGTGGGAAGGCCAGCAATGGTGACCTCCCAAACAGAGTTGAAGCTTCTGAATATTGTTGGGCAACAGCATTTCTGTGGCCAAATATGAAGCTTTATTTCTGGTCAGGAACATTCCCTTAGGAAGAGTCACAGCTTTTATAGCTCAGTTTAAGCTTCTGTCAGGACCTTCCCAGCTTGGACAAGACTGCAACTGGAAATGCAAGAATCCTGTAAGGATGACAGAATGTGCATAGTCGCCAACATACATACAGAAATTAAACAGGCTGTTAATCAAGCCATTGATTTCTAAGAGGAATAGCAAAATGGAGCAGAAAAGACTCAGTGAATCTTATATCTAAAACCTATAGCTTATAATTACATTTTGTAAACACTCTGCCAACAGCTGCAATATACTGTCAGCACATCGTGCAAAGGCAGAAGTCAGAACAAGTGAAGGACCACGGATCAGCTAGAGATCATCTGAACTGTATGTGGAACCAATGATACACCTGGTGACAAGAACATCTGCCACAAAATGTAACATAAGTGCACTTGAAAATGAAAGATTAGAGAACTTGGAGCAGCAGCTGATCTAACAATGTCAAAACTAAAGACAAGTTTTGGATGGTTCCCTATGCACATAACAAGACATGCCTAGTCGGTCACTGAACAGGAAAAATGAGTAAACTGATATGTGTGAAATGCTGACAAATGGCACACAGAATTCACCCTCCTGGTAGAAACTAAAGCTACAGTATTGGAAAAAAAAAAAGCAGTGCATTCATTACTACCATTCAGAAAGGGGGAAGTTAGGGTTATCATTTTCCTTGAAAAAAAGTTTTAATTTCATGCAGTTATTTGATGGTGTCAATGTGGCAAGTTTTTCTTTCCTTTCACTCTTTGTAGCTTGATGGAACTGTGGGGACACAGAAATACAAATGTCAAATACTTCAGAGCTGTTGTTCAGTGAACAGAATTCCAAAAATAGGATAAGATGCCAGGAAAAGTATTAAAAATGGATTTTTCTGGGTTATCTAGCTCATACTGAATTTTTGATCAGATGCTAACACATCTCTTACCATCACAATCATATATATTTACAACTCAATAAGCATATGTATGATTCAGTGTTACATTTCAGATTATAAAAGCAGATCTGTCTAGAAATCAAATCTGAGGTGCACTTCTCTGGTCTCAAAACACAGAGCAAGATTACCCTGGATAATCACAGCTTTCAAAATGAAAAGCTAAATTTTCCAGCATCGTGATTTCACAATAGAAAACAGACAATCATGCATGTTTCAAATTACATCTAAATTTATCTTCTTTTTCCACTGCAAACAATATTTCCACTTTGCAACCATGAGTTTTGCATTCTTAACACCTATAATTCAAACAGAAGAGCAAAGATGAGAAGATTGAATTTATTTTTACTCCAAGAACCTTTAGCTGAAAGCCAAGATCTTAATCAAGGAAATGAAAAATATTTTTAACTTTGGTAGCAGCATTCAGACCCTTGTAAGGGTAACTGAAATACCACAACTGTGACTACCAGGATCCTATGCAAAGAATCTGGAGCAGCATTGGGTTAGTGATGCTATGTTCTGAGTGACCTCAAGTTTGAAGGAGGAAAAGTTGGAATCATAGAATATTCTGAGTTGGGAGGGACCCACAAGGATCACTGGAATCCAACTCCTGGCCCTGCACAAGTTTTGCCCATACAAAATGTTCAAGACATTTCTAGATGTAGAATAAGCTAAATATGGTTGAGCAGAGAATCATATCAAAAAAGGGAATCCCAAGAATGGACAAAGAGACAAGCTATTCAAAAAGCTCTTAATTTAGTACTTTCTCTGGAGCTATTATGGAATACTGTTTAAAAATTAATTTCAGCTAGCAGAGCACTTGATATACATGCCATGAAGTCACCCAGTGTGAATTCCCAATTCAACTGTACATTAAGACTTGATGAAATGCTGTCTGAGAATGCTGCTATGAACCACAGCAAGTGGAATGCATATGTGGCTTGCCTCTCAACAAAGCAGGACTGTCACTTTTGCTCTAACTTGCAATGATAATGATGGCAAAAATACTTAATTCTGCACTGCATTTTTCATTTGTAGGTATATAGAATATTATAAAAATTATGATCACAGAAAAATTGCAAGTTGGCATAAAAGCTACTTAATGCATATATAGCCCTACATGACGGACATCGTACTGTGCTGAATCAAAATCATGGGACAACTCTTGTTCTCATTAATTTAGAAAATTTTGCTGTTCCTTCAATAGGCAAGGGATTTGTGTCAGCAGAGCTCTGTGCAACCCTGCTGCCTGCACAATGCATGACATAAGAAGACACTAACCTGTTACCAAATACTGCACTGGAAAAGTCCACAATGAAATCTTCTGGTATCCTGAAAGAGAAGAACAACAGAAAACAGTTAAGATTTTGTACTCACTTTTATATGGCCTTACCTAAAAAACCCTAGATTTATTATAGAACACAAAAGATGCGTCAACATTTCTATCTTCCATTGCTTAAAATTGCCATCAACCCTTACATAAGCATTTCAGTATTGATTCAGTCAGGGCTCTCAAAAGTCAGTCTATGTTTTTATATCAAGAACCCTACCTAGTACGACAACAGTGAGTTTCAAAAAACCCCAGTATTTGCTTAACTTTTCTCAGTAAAGTCAAGAAAAAAAATTACTGATGGCACTGACAAGTGTACAAGGCAGGCCAGCAATGCATGCTTTCAAAAATCCCAAACCTACACATTTCACTTCACTTTCACCTGAAGTGTAATGAAAAGAAGGCATAAGGAATCATTCCCTCAAAAGTAAAACAGAGGCCCTTGTAGCTAAGACTCCTTATAAAAGGAGCATATGTAACATGGGGACTGGCCAAACAGACTAACTCACACTCCATCCAGCCTATGCCTTTCCACTCCTTTACTATTCCTCTGACACTGCTGTTGCCTTACAAACAAGCTGCTGTTGATTTTCAGTTCAATAGATCAGGCTGTGAATTGCAAAGACTACAGAGCAAACATTCTCCATTCAGCTGCCTTTGCCACAGGGACAGTGACCTCCTACAGAGAGGCAAGTTGGACAAGTGGGAGAAGTAACTACTGCTGCTGCCACAGTTGAATCCAGCACTCATCATGAATCACT
This sequence comes from Grallaria varia, assembly GCA_013396735.1. Classification (NCBI taxonomy): domain Eukaryota; kingdom Metazoa; phylum Chordata; class Aves; order Passeriformes; family Formicariidae; genus Grallaria; species Grallaria varia. The sequence continues at coordinate 1,877,868 of VWZG01009936.1, read as the reverse complement.
GCCCAGAGACATTACTCAGCAGTGGTATGAGATACACAGCGGTGTATCAAAGGAAAATCAAAGCAAACAAGGAAGTTACCTGTTCTAAACAGCTTATAGTGTCTAATGATGGGAAAAAAACCCAACTCATCAATTCACCCAGTGGGAAGATGAAACAGCAGTTATTACGGCTCAGATCCCTAATGGAAGAAGTGGGGTTACACCACTTTTTTAAATGCTGCTTGGATAAAAAGGGATTCTTTTTAGCAAGTGCTAGAACAGTGCTTTTTTGGCTGCATGAGTCTGTCTTTCAGAAGAGACAAATCTACTTCTGCAAACGTGACTTATACTTTCCACGCAAGTGTATCATTTAACCCAATCTGATGATGACTGGATATCCTCTCTGTGTTGTGGAATAGGTGGAGAGAGGGGGCTGTAATATGATTACTATGGTATCTATCACAATACTTCCTCAACTGTAAGAGCAAGTGTTACCAAAACAAAAGCATTATCATTACCTTTGAGTTTGCATTACTTTTGCTGTGAAGTCAATGATTTTGCTGAAAATTCTGTTCCTGGCTCAAGCAGCTTACATGAGGCCAGTCATACACTAAGTAGATCAGACAGAACAAGGCACAGCTCAGCCTGAGCTGCAGATGGCAATCAGTTTACAAAGGAACAGTCTGAGGAAGGGACTCCAAGGGCAAGAAATGTGTCTCAATTCCATATTATTGGCCTGAGCCATAACATTATTAAATAACATGAGAGAGGAGGGAAAAAAACTGCACCCACAATTTAGAGTGAATTTATTCTCACTGGCTCAGCCACTCAGGCTAAGAAATAGGGAATATAGAGTGGCAACCCTTTGAAACCAATAGTACTGATGTAATTAATCAGAAGTGGGCACTTCTCCCAGTCTCCACCAAAACTAAAAGCCAACACCAGGAAACAAAGAATTACAAGACTTGATATGGGTGGAATTAGTTCAAGATTCAGCTTTACTGAAGTGAAACAAAACAGAGAGAAAGAAGCTAAAAACAAAAAAAAAGATAACCTGGTGCAGAGCTCAAAACTTTTAAAAGAAGACACAAAAAAAAAAGGGAAATAAGCCATTATTCTGCCTTAAATTGCAAAATACCTGTCCAAACACTGGGTGCCAATAATGCCAAGACACTGCTGTTCAACCAATTATATGTGTTCTTCATGCATTTGATCACAGGATGACCCACAGGAGCCACTGGAGGAGGGTAAGTGTCTGAAAGTAATTAGTAAGTGCCTTGAAAACATGCAGGCATTTCATCTCCAAACCCAAGTGCTTTGGGAAATGTAAGAAATTACATTTCCCATAGGAACCAGATGCTAAAGGTGCTACCAAATTTACTAAGTAACATAGTTTGAAGTAGAATAAGCTATTTAGTCTTCTAAAAGTTTAGCCACAAGGTGAACAGAGCCACTCTCATGAAAAAAGACTGTCAGAGATGCAAGTTAGGAAGAGCCCCAATACTGTGAGAATCAAGGGAGCACAGCAGCAACAAGCAGCACATAAAACACACAGGTCTGCAAGCAACACAAATGCAGTTACCTGAACTACTGCTGCTACACCAGTCACATTAACCAGGGCAATAAGATAATAAAACTTCTCAAGATATAAAAGACATAAAAAAGATCATCTGGACTGAAAAGTGTCTGAATAAAGCACATGAATAAACCATACAGTAAGAAAAAACCTGCAAAATAAAATTATAAAAGTGTAATGTGATAAAATGTGGTCAAATGACAAGGACAGGGACCGGGGAGTCTCTATTTCTAGACACAGTCAACCTGGCCAGTGACTTCTGGTACTCCTACACCAATTTTCTCCACTGCTTGGAACAGGAATACTCACCCACCCACAGAGAATTTGGCATGGAGCTTTTAGTGCTCTTCATTAGTCCGTAATTAAACTAAACACATTTTGTGTGCACCTCAAAAAACACCAGCTCCCACTGGGTCAAAAGCAATTCATCAGTTTCTTACTGACCTACTTTAACCTGGGTGTGAACTCCATGATGTGGCAGAGCCAGCAGCTTGTATTTTAGCTCATCAGACAAAAGGCAAGCCAAACTCCAGCACTGAGCTGCAGAGAAAACTGCATGAACTAGCAAGGCACCTTTCATCATGGCGCCAATTACACCTTTTGCTGATTACACCCCAATTGCATCTAAATCTGCAGCTTTAATTTCCCTGAAGTTGCTCATGAAGTAAATGATGCTTGTGACTCTGCAGAGTCAAAGAATAAAGCCAATGTGCAAGTTAACAGACAAATAAGGATGAAAAAAAGACAGAATTAGAAACTTATCTATTTCTCCTAGGTAGCAATCAGAATGCTAAAAATTGTGGGGAAATAGCATTTTAAAATAATTGAGCCTTGGTGTGGAGGTTTCTCTACAGATGACAACATCAGCTGCTATTATTCTCTCACTGCTACTGAACACAGAAATAAGGGAAAACCTATAAATATTATTAGCATCTGATATCTATCTTTTAAGATATGACCTTCTATTCAGAGATACTCTGGAGAGACTGATATACAGATTTTGGCAAAGCCTGTAACAAAGGTTATGATTTTTTGGGTAATGGGCAGGAGAGATTGTAGATGAACAAGGTGGTAGGGTTTCATGAGTAGTATATTGTTGGCCTTTCAAAGCAGTGAAAAAATAGGGCACTTCCATAGCTTCTGAAATGTTACCACTGTCTTACCAAACATGTTAAAAAATATTGCAGGGCAAGGTGGGGATGGCAGAGAGAAGATCATTCACATTTGCATAACCTACATTGCAGACCAAATTAGACCATTCTCCTCAGCATGTGAAATTCACTGCTCATGCTCAGTGCTAAATCAAGTCTTACACAACACCTGGCTTTATGTGATGTTTGGCAACAGATGCATTATGTGTTATTTACAGGTAATTTTTGTACCAGCTTCATTCTGTAAGAAAGTTGATGTAGGGAAGAAGTTACATAAATGTTATGAAAAAACAAACATTAAAAAAAACAGGCAATAACAGGCATACCTGAGCTCCTTCAGGTCTTCCTTAAAAGCCTAGAAAGACAAGGGAGGTGTAATTTTACATGATGTAGCATTAAAAGATCATTTCTTACCTAGTGAATCGAGTGATTACTTGCTTGATATCTCTCACCAAAAGTTTTAGTCTCAAGTGCCAGTAGTTTTGAAAGAACAGGTGATATATTGAAAAGAATTTTCCAGAGTGTTCAATCAAGTGATTTAATTTTAAAGATGTAAGTATTTTGGAAGCCTTTGTTTTGTAAAACAACAATTCTGCCAACAACTCTGCCACTACTCTTACATAGCTACCCAGAACATGTTCTTCTTTTAGAGTAACTATGTGACCTTATTCTCAAATACGTTTTGCAGTAGCTTGTTTAAACTATGACAACAAAGGAAGTGGCAAAAGGTAAGGTCTGAATACTAAAAGTATACTTCCACTATGTTTCCCGCAATATGGGAGCATTCCCAGTATGTCTGATTAAATATGAAACAGCACCTCAAGCAGAGAGGTGCTGGAAGCCCAGAAGTGGTTCACTCACATAAAATGAGAGAGGAAAAATCTAAGGTAAAGGAACATGAAAAATGAGAGAAAATAGCACAAAGAAGGGATAGGGTTGGGAACATGACAGGCATCTACATACGCATGCCACACATCCACAGCATAAGTGGAAATTGCACTTTCTTCTAATTTCCACTATATTGTCCTGGCCATAAGACTTTCTTTCCTCTATGGCAGAAATATGAACAAAAGGCAGACAAGCAAATATGAGAAATGATAAACATGGACAAAATGAGTGGCATGCAAATATCAGGTTAGAGTAAGAGAGAGTGGTGATGCCTATGAAATAACACTTTGCTACAGTTTCTTCAGGGTTTTAATTTCATAGTGAAAACAAACACATACAGTAAACAAGATGCTGAAGCAGAAAGAGAGCAATCTTTTTCCCAAAGCTTAAATACTCTTTCAAAAAAACACACTGTAAATCTACTCAAGTGAAATAATAAGCTTAGATTTTTAACAGTTTCTTCCAACAACTTTGACTTGGAGTAACATTTTTATGTGCAGCTCCCCACCCTGGCAAATAGGATTTAGACGGTAACTCACGTCTGAGGCAGCTTTTAACTTATCAGGGCTCCAAGTAGTCCCAGAACTTACTTCTTGTTTGTAGGTTGATACAGGGAGTCTCAGTGCTTCTCGGAGAAGGGTATACATGCCAGAAATGAGGAAAGCAAGTTGCTCTTCTGAGAGATTAGCATTTTCTGCAATCAGCTTGACAGATTCCTTGCAGTCTTTTCCTTCCAATGCATTAATAGCAACTGTGAATAAGAAAGCGAAGCAAGACCTCTTTAAAAAGCGGAAGACCTGGAGACTGTGAACATTCACATAAACATGTCTATGATTTCACTTGACTTAACGTACTTTTACGCCAAAATTAAACCTAGACAGTCAGGCTTTCTGGTAGAGCTTTTTACTCTCCGTGGTCCCTGCACTAGATAGTAAATATGGTTCAACATCTGTATTTACTTCTGTTCCAAATGCATCTGTCTATAGGTAGCTTTACTACTTTCAATCATTAGAAGGAAACTCTGGATACATTGTTCCACTTCTGACACTTAGCAGCAACACTTTGAGACAAATAAGCTACCACACACTGAGTCCTTCTTGACGCAAATCAAAAAGAAAAATCCTGACAGGATGTTAGCTGAGAAAATGTGTCAGGGTGGCAGCATCACATCATGCTGGGCAGCAGCTGCTCTCCTCTCAGGTGGCCACAGATAAGCTGTGCTTTCGCTTTGCTAAACACCTCTTCCATTAATCCGTGATTATTTTACATGCCGTAATTTACTCAACTGAGCAAATCTTCATTTTCATGGTTAAAGGTGCCTTGAAAATTCTCACCACAGGGAGAAGCCTCACAGACAAAAATGAAATCAAACATTGTCAATCTTACAGCCCCAACTTCAGCAAGAAACCTGCACCTTGAGGTTCCCATATTGTCTCCTGCGCATTATGAAGATGCCCGTGGGGTCTCTGATTGTCACACACAACCTGACAGTGACTGGTCCTCTGGCTGTGGAGCACAGGGACAAGAGAGGGATGACTTTAACAGGACTCAGCATGAGTCTGGGGCAATCCATATATGCAGAAATCTGTTCCTCATTCACAGAAAACAGCTAAGCAAGCCCGTCATTGTATTTAACCATCAGCTCTAGCTTCCTGCTGGGAAAGGCGATGGGAAGCGCCACAGGAACTGCAGCCGCAGCTGTCACAGAACCACAGAATGTTCTGAGTTGGAATGGTCCTACAAGGATCATCGAGTGCAGCCCTTACCCTGTCCAGGGCCATCCCCAAGAGCCACACCATATTACTGGGAGAGCTGTCCAAATGAAACTTGCACTTTGTCAGGCTCGGTGCTGCGACCACCTCCCAGGGGACCCTGCGCTCAATCACCGCATTGGCGAAGACTCTTCCTAATATCCAACCTAAACCTTTCTTGACACAACTCCAGGCCATTCCCGGGGCCCTGTCCCTGGCCCCCCCAGAGCAGAGATGAGTGCCTGCCGCTCCTCTGCCCCTCCCGAGGAAGTTGTGACTACAACGAGATCTCCCCTCAGCCTCCTCCAGCTGAACACACCAAGGGCCCTCCGCCGCTCCTCACACGGCTTCCCCTCAGGGCCCTTCACCGCCTCAGCAGCCCTCCTTCGGACGCTCTCTAACAGCCGTCCTTCCCTTCCCCAGAGGATCCACGGCCTCCTCCTCGGAGAGCGCGGCTGCTGCCCAGCGGTCCCGGCCGGGAGCGCCTCCCGACCCTCCGCGGGGGCCGCTGCTCGCTGGGCGGGCATTACCTTTGAGGAGCTTTCGGAACGTGTCCTTGGCCAGGTCCTGCACGCCGCGGGCCATGGCCTCCACCTCGGCGGGCACCCGCGGGCCAAGGAACCCGTGGCCGCCNGCCCCTGCGGCCGCCGCCATGACCGAGGAGCCGTACGAGAAGTTCCTGGCGCCCGAGGAGCCGTGCCCGCTGCTCTCGCACCAGCACCCGCCGCGCGGCGGCAGCTTGAGCCTAAGCGAGGAGGGCTGCCTGGACGTCAGCGATTTCGGCTGCCAGCTCTCGTCGTGCCACCGCACCGACCCGCTGCACCGCTTCCACTCCAACAGGTGCGCTGGGGGGTGCCGAGGGCCCGGGGGGGTGGGGGCCCGGGCAGGGCTGAGGGGCCCGGGCCGGGCCCTGCTTCGCCCCCTCTGCCCGGGCCCGCCGGGTGTGGGCGGCCCGCGCCGAGCGCCCTGCGCTCCGGGTTAGTCGGGGCTCGGCTCAGCCTGTTACAGCCGTCCGTGAGAGCCGGGTAGCTTCTTTTAAGATATGTTTAATTCACAGAGTCACCGACTGGTTTGGGTTGGAAGGGCCCCTAAAGATCGTCTAGTTCCAACCCCCCTGCCTTGGGCTGGGACACCTTTCACTGAGCCGCCTTGCTCCAAGCCTCATTCCTTTCCGAATTTCTTAGTTTTTGAGATTTTGGTAATTTTTGAGTGCAGCGTGGCAGCTGCAGAGTGATGTGTTTATAGGAATTAAAAGCAGGCCTTGCACGGACAACAGGCAGACCTGTAGAGGTCCAGAATGCGTCAGGCGGCTTGGTGACTGCACCGACTCCTGCAGAAACATTTCCAGCCCAAGCTACTAATTCACGTCAAATAATTCTGCCTGTAATTTGTAGAAAAGGTTTATTCAAAAAATTTAAATACAGCTCTACAAGAAAATCCAATTGTACGTATAAAATGAAATCACAGTCCTGCTTTCCTAAGAATCTAATTCTGCTAATGCATAGTATTAAACTTGAAGATAGCAATAGCATTTTTTTTGGAGAAAGTCGATGAGCTTTCACTCATATGTATGGGGTAGTTCTAGATCCTGTTCCAAACTTGCAAGATACCTTTACAGGTTATTAGTGTTTCTACTACACCATTATGAAAAGTGAATAAATAAGGTGATCTTTCAGTTGAATTTGTATGAAATAATGGAAATTGCACTTTAAAAGTGTTGTTCACAAGGGCAAACTCCTAATTGTAGATTCTTAAATGATTCAGCACAAAGAACCTTGATCAAATACGACACGTTTTTGTGATAGGGTTCTTAAATCATAAGGCACAATTGTGATGTGAGCATTAAGATATATTCTTAGCTTATCTGTAAGACAAATGTGTGATAGCCACTGCATTTGCATTTAATTAATTTTGTGTGTTTCTCTTTGTGTTGCCTTTCACTGTCCAAGTGTGTTGCTCATGTTTGCTCATTTTACAACACGTGGGTTGGTAACTCAGGGATCTTGAGGGGCTGTTTCACTTCTTTGGGCTAGGACATGCACTCATTAAGCCATTGCAGATGCATGCCTCAATCTGTGGTGTTTGCACAAGGCTTTCTATTTTTTAAAGTTACGACTAATTTTAATGCAGTTCCCACTTGTTGTTAAACCTCTTCCCCCAGCAAGCTCAGCAGGGACCTCTGGATATGAGAAGGCATGGGCTGACTGCCTGTACCTGGATTATCTGTGTACTCGGTTGGTGGTAGAGCCCCTGCACCTCAGCCTTTGTTTCCATGGATCTAGAAACTTTGTCCACTCTATCTTTCCTTTCATAAGTAGTTCATGAATTCTATAACTGTAGTCATGCTGAGGTGTCTGCTGTGTCACCACACCCATGTTCTGCTCTGTACCAGTGGACTGTCCTGCCCACAGAAGTGTGAACCAGTGAAACATCACACATCTGTGAGGGATCCAGAAAGGGAGGGAGGGCAAGATGATCTGAATGTTCTAAAAGAGGAGTTTTGGAAATGTCTTTAACATTAGATAAATTCACAGCTGGCCAAGTAGATGTGGGAGTGAATCCATCACAAACATATTTAGCCAACCTGGTATGCAGCTTAAATAATGACAATGAGGACTGGCCCTTCAGGGTGATGGAATTGCTCAGCTTTTGCAGTTGGATAGAAAAAGTGGTTTTCTAGTTAGCCAGGCTGAGGTGGACAGGCTGATGAAAAAGGAGTTGGATGTGTGGGTGTGCGTGGTGCATTTTAGAAGCCCTTGTCAAATTGTTCTGGCCATATTGCAGTGCTGTGCTGACTCATATTTGTCTCGACCTACTTTTCACCAATATGTAAAATAAATCCAGATATGGAGACTGATTTCACAAGCTTGTTAAATTCTGGCTTACTCTCATTAGAGTAAAAAACCTGTTCTGTGAAAATTGAGTCCTCAATAGCTGTCCTTTAACTAGCTTTGTAAATGAAATAATGAGAAGAAAAAAGTATTTAGTTTTGGCATTTTCACACAGGTCATTTTTCCATCTTGCACTGTCTCGTACCATAGCATTTCCAATGTTTTTGACATCCAGAGTTGTGAATAATGGATCCATAATATGTTGCCTTATTAAGCCTTAGTTTTTTTGGGGATTGTCAGTCTAGAATTTCTTTTTGACTTCCATTTGTCGTGAAGTCCGATTGATTAACTTCTTAGCTCTGCTTATTTCAATTTACAGGGAAGTTTAATCCAAACATATGGAAAATCTTATTTTTAGACCAGTGTATTTTAAAAACCCAACCAACAACAACAAAAAAAAGCAATTTACATACTATAGGAGTCATGGCTCTGAGGTGGAAACTGGTAATATATTAAAATAAAGGTGTCATTATACTAACTGTATGTGGATTCTTGCCTGGCCACTTTTAACCTTGGGTTCCCTTTGGTAGTGTTTATGAACTTTAAGAAATATTTTAAAATAGAGTACTTCAATTTACATAATTATAACGTATTTCAATAAAACAATGTATAATGCAAGCAAAGTGGAGATAGTTTTAAAAAGCTTTAAAGAATTTTTCAGGACTCATGGTGCCAATGTTTGCTGCTTTCTAATTATTTTGTTCTGTTTTGCAGGTGGAACTTGACGTCTTGTGGAACCAGTGTGGCCAGCTCAGAGTGCAGTGAGGAGCTGTTCTCATCGGTTTCAGTTGGTGATCAGGATGACTGTTACTCTCTGTTGGATGACCAGGAGTTCACCTCTTTTGATTTGTTCCCTGAGGGCAGTGTCTGCAGTGATGTCTCTTCTTCTATCAGCACATACTGGGATTGGTCAGACAGTGAGTTTGAATGGCAGGTAAACTAGTTCCACTGTAACTGTGAAACTTTGTATAGATTGCTATGCGCTGGGTTTAGCTGTAATTGAAAAGTCATAGAATAGAATAGAACATCCTGAGTTGGAAGGAACCAACAAAGATCATCGAGTCCAACTCATGACCTGCACAGGACAGCCCCAAGAATCCCACCATGTGTCTAAGAGTGTTGTCCAAATGCTTATTGAATTCTGGCAGGCTTGTTGCTGTGATCACTTTCCTGGGGAAGCCTGTTCCAGTGCCCAGCCACCCTCTGGATGAAGAACCTTTTCCTAGTATCCAGCCCAACCCTCCCCTAACACAGCTTCAGGCCATTCCCTCGGGTCCTGTCACTGGTCACCAAAGAGATTAGTGCCCACCGCTCCTCTTCTCCTTGTGAGGAAGCTGCAGACTGCTACAGGGTCTCTCCTCAGTCTCTTCTTCTCCAGGCTGAACAAACCAAGTGACCATCTCAGCATTTATTTCTTTGTAGCTACTAAACATAGGAGTCGACATCTAAATCTTGAGTGATAAAGAAATGTTTTGTTTAATTTTGTTCCAGCCTTCTCCATTTGGAGGAATGACTGAAGGTCATACTTTTAAATTTTGCCATAAAGCTTAGTCAAAGCATGTAGAAAGTTTTCTAACGGCTCTGTAAGAACTGAAAACTCTGATTTCAAGAAGGCTGAAATCCTGTTCCAGAAGACGCAAATAAACTCAAGACGTGTGCTGAGATCAGCTCTGAATTTCTGACTGGTTTAGTCTAACTGCTGGTCTCTATGTATTGCAGTGCATGTGTATAATGCAGCTTGTAGGAACGACTCAGCTTGCATCCCAAAGATTCAGAGCTTCACTGAGCTGTGAAATTTTAATTGCCTGATAAACTTGGCAATTGTTCTGAAAAGAAGCAGTTTCTTAAGCCTTAGTTAGCTGACAGCACGTTTGATTGGTAACTAGCTTTTTTATTACTCTTTGCTTTTTAAAACAAGCTTTTCTTGAGAGACATACTTGATTGGACTTGAAGAATTTTGGAAATAACTTTTTTCCAGCTCTTTATGGTGCTATCTGGCAGCATCTGAACATAAGTAATCCAGCTGTCCCACTTTAACTGGAAGTACATTCAGAAATCATGTGTCACTTGTATAAGCTGAAGTTTTGCAGTTGCTTCCAGGCAAATGACAGTGATTTTAATTGAATATTCCTATGTAATTATGGGGTGTGGTATGAATCACAGACCTTTGAAATTATCTTCCTCAAACTAGACTTATGCTTTAAAATGGGAGGTTTAGATGTAGGTTTGGTTTGTAATGGACAATTTCCACGGAGGGAGAAGGGAAATAGTTGAAATGCCACATCATTCTGCTCTTTTCCTAAATGCAAATTTTTAATAAGTGGATTGATAAGTAGAGAATAGTGTGAATTGAGTTTGCTGCACTTGTTGTTTGTTGGAAGTTTCGAGGGAGTATTGCAGGGTTACGAGTAATTACAAAGAAGTTGTTAGAGTACAGAGGTAATCAATGCTTTGCTAATTTGATGGTATGTTTTGAATTGTTAATAGTGTTGGAATGATTTACAATCTGTCTACTGTATTCTGAAGCTTTGTTCTTTCACTTGCATGTTACAAGTTGCCTGGCAGCGACATTACAAGTGGGAGTGATGTGCTTTCTGATGTTATACCTAGTATTCCAAGCTCTCCTTGTCTGCTTCCGAAAAAGAAAAACAAGCATAGGAATCTTGATGAACTTCCATGGAGTGCAATGACAAATGATGAACAGGTGACTTTTTTTCCTATATGAGAACTGCGATGTACAGAAGAACTTTCAATTAAAAGACACAACTTAAAAGCCATCCTGACTGCTGTAGGAGTAAATGCAGATGTATGCAGTGCTACTTGATTCTCAAAACTAAATCCTCTTGTCCTTTGGATCTGTAGGAGGCAGTCATTTGAGCATGTTTTATTCTGTTGGTCTTTTCTGTCTCTCATTTAGAATCAATAATACTCTAAAATGACCTGCCTTTCTTTGGATCCTAGGTTGAATATATTGAATATTTGAGTCGCAAAGTCAGTACAGAGATGGGCCTTCGAGAGCAACTTGATATTATTAAAATTATTGATCCTACTGCTCAGATCTCACCTACAGATAGTGAATTCATTATTGAATTGAACTGTCTCACAGATGAAAAACTGAAACAGGTGAGTTAAAGTTTGTGCATTTGACTTTGGGGTTTCAGCATCTGATACATCTTGGAAAATCATATGGGCTTGTGATCAATTTTTATACATAATCATTAGATATAGAGATACAATATTATGCTCTGGTGTGTGAGGGAAAATAGAATGCGAAAGCATATTGTATTTACAAGCAAGACCGAGGTTATATATTCTTAGTATGTATTAAGCCTAAGGTGGTGAGTGTGTAATGTGGGCCCAGTGCTGCTTATGGCAGTGTACCCCACTTCTAGACCATCAACTAGCTGAGGATCTTCATTTGCTCACTGAATATAAACTAGCATTCAAAACTCTAAAAGATTGAAATTAATTGGGGAAGACCATAAATGTCATGTAGAAAGGGAAATAAAATAATGCATTTTCAAGACAGTACAAAATAGAAATTATAACAAAGAAGGGTACCTGGCTGGTAGGGTAGATATATCCTAGTCTTTGTCCTGTTGTGATGTGTATTTGGGAAGAGTTGTGGTGTCCAAACAAACTGAATTCCTCACTGTTATGATTATGATGAAGGTAAAGATTGAAAATGGAAAACATTCATTGCTTTTATGGGCTTGGCCTATTTCATATTCCAAGCATTTTGTAAGTGTCATCTTAAAGTAGAAAAGTACTGCTTTATTTACACCCATTTTTGTTTGAGGGCTAGCAAAATAAAGGGGTTTGATATGTTAAGTAAACAACTTACTTCAGTTGCATTTGACTGACGTTCCTGTTCGGTGTTAAAATAGTAACTTATGTTGTAGCTAACTTTGAGGATCAAGAGAGGAGGAAAAATCCCAAACCTTGCTACCTATTTTTCTTCCTTCCATAGTGAAGCTAATTTTACCTTAAGTTCTCTGGGTGACTGCCAGATGGCTTGGGATTGAAGCAGCCACAGCAAAATGTTTTAAAAAACTAACTGAACTCATACAATAATTTGATCATTATTAACAGAAAATTTACATTTTTTTCCTTGGAAAGGAGTATCAGTGTGGTGTTTATCAAGCTTTAGTAATTTTGCTGCCTCTGTTCTGAAGGTAAGGAACTATATCAAGGAACACGGACCTCGTCAGCGTTCAGCAAGGGAAGGCTGGAAGAGGAGCAGCTACAGCTGTGCAAGCACCAGTGGTGTGAGCGGTGCCAGTGCCAGCAGCAGCAGTGCCAGCATGGTCAGCTCAGCGAGCAGCAGCGGTTCCAGCATCACCAACTCCGCCTCAAACTCCAGTGCCAACATGAGTCGAGCGCACAGCGATAGTAACTTGTCCACAAGTGCTGCAGAAAGAATTCGGGATTCAAAAGTGAAGTTTCTAATTATGTAAATCTGTACTAAGCTGTCTTAACTTGCTGAGCTTGCTTATGTGAGCTTACCTGGGGTGTTTGTCCTGAAGGAACACAGTTAGTAACTGAGTTACCTAGATAAACCAGTGCTGAGTGTTTGCTCTGACATGCTCATAGGGAATTTAAACTTGTGCTCTTCTGTAATTTCTCTTCTAAGAGAAAACCTGATGTTTGTAGCAGATGTTGTAATTCCTTTTGTTTAGAGTGAGTGAGTTTGAATAAGGGCTTATGTGTTTGACTTGAAAATACACAGTTTAAAAGAAAATTATTTAGGATTGGACACCCTAATCTTAGGCAAAATTTCTGGATAGTAAAGAATCTCTTTATTGTGTTTTGGTTTTTTCCCAACTAGATGTTTCATCAGGCTTTTTGAATTTTCTTCAGTATATTCTTCCATGTCTCATGAGATTACTTGATGAGGAGCGACCCACTGAAGCATGTTCCTTTTGAAGTACTGCTGTGGCACTTGTTCTGCCTCCATAATTTGATTTTCAGGTGTGGAGGAGAGGAGTAGTTCTTGCTTGCTCTTCAGTATCTCTGGTTTGTTATTGTAACATTTCCCGTCAATAAAGGTTCCTCCAATTGAAAACTCGACTATGCAACATCACAGGGTAATGTGCTGCATAACTCAGATGTGGTAAATGATCGAGATACTTTAATATCAGATAAAATTTTGGATGAATATTTACACCACTTCTGAGAACTCCTATTAGTTATTTTTGAGAGCAGACGTTATTTTAGAGGTTAATTGATATTTGCCAGTTTTAGAGGTGTTTTCTAGAGCAAAACCTTATGTTTTGTCATTTCTGTATTTTGACAGAAACGTTCCAAGCAACGGAAACTACAGCAAAAGGCCTTACGGAAGAGACAGCTGAAAGAGCAAAGGCAAGCTCGTAAGGAAAGACTGAGTGGATTATTTCTTAATGAAGAGGTGCTGTCTTTAAAAGTGACTGAGGAGGATCATGAAGGAGATGTGGATGTTTTAATGTGACGGGGTGAATTTATCAGTGTTCTTTCTAAGCCTTAAATGTATTATCCTTATTGTTTACATATCTTTCTTGACCAAATTTTGATTAGTGTTAACAATATAAACCAGATCTTTTCTCAAGTGTAATTTTGCTAAGAAGGTCTAAGTATTGAGTAACTTCAGCTTTTTGAGACTAATTTTGCAACAAAGAATTCAGAAACTTAACTGTCTTCTGAAAAGTTGCTGACTAGATAAAATTTTAAGGAAATTTGTACTTGGCTAATATGCTAACTTAACTTGCAAGGTCTAAGTCTAGAGGTGCTTTTGGATGACACAAAGCATGCGTTACTATGCTTCAGCTTCTTTGTTTTTTTCCAACGTGGAGGTAGTATTACACTTGACTTGTTCTGTCTTCTTTTCCCATTATTAGAAGAATTGCTTAGCATGAGGAAAAATCTTTCTATTCTATGGGATTTTCTTCAGTCTTGCTCTTGAATTGTATGAAATCAAAATACTTCATAAATTCTTTTCTAAAAGTTGTGATTTTACTCAAACTACTCAGAAAACAAGAAGCAGGACTTCTAATGCAGGGAATCTGTAACAATAATAACTGCCTAATAATACAGTTCTTAGGAAGCAACTAGAATTAAAAAAACACACCAACAATTTCAAGCTTAGACTTCAGAAGCTGCTCAGTATCTTATGATTGTTACTAATGGTTGACCAGTACATCCCTAGTATTTCTATGAAAAGATTCCAGTAAAAACGTCTTTATACATTGAAAGTACACCAGTCTGCAATTAAGTTGTCTAGGACACTACTTACAATAGTTAAGAACTCTACTGGAAACAGAAGTGCAAAGAAGTAGCACACAACTTCAGTGGTTTTCTTCCCCAGAAGCATATCTAAATAGATTCATGTTGTTGGCAGGAGAACTTAAATTAATGCAGCTGTGTTTCTTAATTGTATGTTTAGCTGAGAATGTCTTCTGTGTGGGTTGTTACACCATGACATGTATCAGAATCTCCTTTTGTTGTCTATCAGCTTTTGACATTTCTCTTGGTAAGAAAATGAGGTAAAATTCTGCCTTTCAGGTAGGGAAGTAAAAGTAGTTTTAACCTCTTTCCCAGTTCTCACTATCTTTAGGGTGACTTTTGTCTTTATTTTGGAGCTGCTTCTTACAGAACTCCTTCCCCTCTGTTGAGATAAAAATGATACTTCTAAGTTTCAGTGTGAAACTTAAAAGATTATGAAGGTATATTTGAGTTCCGAGTATAGTAAATAATTTTTATCTTGATGCTTCATTACTTGCATTTTGCTCTTGAATTAAGGAGTTTGACAGTTTAGTGTCACCACAGGTGTCTGTAATTGCAAGATATAGCCCAGTCTTTCAGAATTGCCTGATCAACTTCAGGACTACTGCCGTGAATTTTGCATGTTCTGCACAAACTGGTTAGCCCTGATAGGTGAAGTATTTTTCTTTCAGAAGTGGCATTCGTTGTAGAGTCGAAATAAACTGACCAGTAAAATGTCTGAACAGCAGCCTCTGAAAGGGTCCACAGTCAAACTAGTATGAATGACTTTATTCCCTCTTACTGCTTCTCTACAACAGGTATCAGACTTGTCCACTGACTGGCTAAAAGCTGTGTAATGTCATTTTAAGCTCCAGAGTTAGCTATCCCATATGGCCAGTTATTTGTCCACTAACCACAAGTGTCTATTACCTGTCAGTCTTTTCTTGTGCTACACTACAGCTCATTGATGCCTCCCTCCTGTATAAACAATACTGAAAAATTCTTAGCAGTATACGCTGAGAATTTGAATTGAGTTAAATCTGGGGCTTCTTTTAAGTATCTTGTATGGAAAACAAAATTTAATTGCTGTCAGTTTGGATAATTTCAGGGTGCAGTTGTTAAACTCTTGCATGGTAATGGATGAATTCATCATGAAATTTTTCACGATGTGTACACTATCACAGTTCAGCACAACCTTTATTTTCTGCAGTGACTTTGAAATGTGATTGAATTTTTTTTGTTTGAATCAAAATGCACACTTAATACTGTAGAGGATTGAAACTCTGCAGTGAATTGTAAGAAAGGTGTAATATCTCAGTGTGGTGGAACATGAAAGTATGTAACTTTATTCTGTTTCAGCAGTTCTTCAGAGTTTAAAATGCCTCAGGTTTTGTTGAGAGAAGACCCCATCACTTTGATGAGGTACAGTTCGTTTTGGTCACCTGTCTACTAGTTTCCAGAGATCATGAAATGAAGGAGCATAGTATTTCCATCTTGATCTTATTGTAAGCATGTAAGTATAAATTAATCCAAGTGATTAGGTCAATCCAGTTTTCTCATCTGTTATACTGGACAAAAAGGTCCTGGGTGCTACAACAGCTGATTGTGGTGTGTTGTCTTCAGCAGGTACTTCAGTCACTTGTGTGACAATTAAAATGATAGAAGAGAGTGAATTTCCTGGGATTCCATGGTAGTAATTTATAGCTCTGTAATCTCGTAGACCCAGAATGCTTATAACATAAAATACAAAACTTGGAATGTTCTGGTAAGAATGCAGAATAACATCATGCTTACCTGAATGTTCTTTGCCAGATAGTCAGAGACACAATGTCGTCTTTGATCTCAGAGAGTCAGGCCTGAAGTAGCTGTGGGATTCAGGAGTTCTCACATACTTCTTTACATTCGGGCTTTTTTCCCCCTTTCTTTATCTCATCCTCCATAGTTCTAGTGACATGCTCAGTTTGCATGGGGGAGGTTTTTTGTCAGAATCATGTCTTTCCCTGCAGTGTGCTCTGTGCTTGCCCAGGAGGACCTCATTTCTGGAGGTATTTAAAAGACACACATATGTGGCTCTTACAGGCATGGTTTAGCAGTGGACTTGGCATGTTAGATTTAAGGGTAGAGTTGATGATCTTAAAAGGTCTCTTCCAATCTAACTGATTCTTTACATTTGTGTTAAGTACCCTTGGCATTAGTCAAACAGTTGGAATTTTAGTTAAACCTGGTCTTGCTGATTTAAGTGTTGGCCATTGTGGCTACAGCTGTAGGTTACTGGGTTCAGATGAAGAATTGCAACAGACTGATAAAATAATGCATTCTTAGTGTTGTTTTTTTTTAAAATCAAATCTCTGCTTTTTATTCACAGAGAAAAAATGTCAAGCTTAAAAGCAACATAGAGACACACAGGAAAAAGCCCATCGGTACATGGTTCCGTGGTACTGAAGCTGTGTATGTAGGAGCTTTGTACCCACTGCAGTATGAATGTAATTCATTTACAATTTAACGCTTAGCTTCCATGGTAACTTTTTCTCTAAAAAAGGCTTAGAAGGAGCACTGAAATTCTGATTGCAATAAGACTGTAAACAGTATGGGACATTCTTTCTAATATGATTTTAACCATGAGGAAGAAAGCTGCCTGACAAACCTGGCTGATTTCTCTGTGTGTATCTAATGTCATCCCTTGTTAAGATACCTTTTTAAGATGTCTATTTTTCTTTATCTGGGAAACTGATAAAAAGATGGTTACAGTATGATCACTATCAGGTGCTTAACAGAAAGAGCAAGAAAAGTCTTTCAAAGACTTTTGGTTCTCATGTTGTGGTTTGAAACCTGTGAAGATCATTCTCTGGGGAAAAAACAAACAAACCAACCTGCTTGAACTTACATGCATTTACATCAGAATGCACATAGAATATAGAATCATATAAAAATGGCAATGTTTACTGTTCGTCTATGGTGACTGGCCTGAAGCCATTTCTTTTCTCCTAACACTCCTTTAACCTTGAAATCAGCTGATGCATTGGTCTATAAATATTAATAAACCTGACTGTTTAGGGAACTCTTCCAGTTCATTCTTATAAGCCAAATTTTCATGGCAAATATTAGATTTATTGGTTTAATGTTCTTAAACTTCCTGATCTTACAGTTCTTGGGCATAGAAAAGTCAACAGGCAGTTGTCCTTTTAAGGATTGCAAAGATAGTTTATTAATCTATCAAAGGCAAATCCTAGTAATATTCAAAGTTTGTCTATCTTGACTATTAACTCTGAATCATACTTGCATTCTCTCTCATCTGGCTAAATTTAAAACATTTCCAAATGACAAATTCTTCAGTGTAAAAAAGATAATTGTAATATTAAAGCCTTGAATATAGTTCATAACCAAAGCAAGGNTTGAGGGTTTTTTTTTTCCCCCAGATTCTCTGCTAATTGTATTGCTAAAATGCACTTTTGTATAGAAAACTGTTCTCTGTACATTCTGTATCTACTCTATATAATGTTTATAGAGATTTTTCTGAAGTTGTGAAGGATTTACTGAAAGCTCTGATGCTGTTGGCATCAAGTTTTCATTGTATTTGAAAATAGTTATGTGCATATTAAAGTACAGGTTGGAATTAAAATTGATGACATATAGCAACGAAATTCTGATGAAACTATGTGGTATCTTCTTCAGAGCAGGGGATTCATACACAGGGCCTGCAGAGTCAGTGTTCAGGCAGAAAGTACAAATAAAGTGGCACATCTTAGCAGTTCTTGGTGGCAGAAAGCAGACTGGTCGCTCCTTAACTAGAGGCTTTTGTTATCCACAAAATCTGACAAGAATTGTGTCATAGAGAAACAACTCACTGTTATGAATGATATAACCCAAGATCGTGTACTTGAAGCTGTCTGTCTTCAGTTTTGATTTCCATGCCAGAGGATTTTTCCTATATATGCTCTATCCTGTGTAGGTATGGGGACAGGCAGTCTAATCACTGTTGTTACCAGCAATAACTGCATCTGCTGCTGTTTCCCTCAGTACTCACAGCCATCAAACCTATCCTGGGTTCTTTAAAACCCCTAATAAGATATAAAAGCTGCCAACCTGCAATGCTTTTGCAGTTCACCGTGCAGGTGTCTGTGTGTCACTGTTGTAAATCCAGATCTCATTTGCCATGGCAGAAGTGGGTATGTGTGGGGTGCCAGAAGCTGCAGTGATGCACACCAGGACATACAGCACCAGCAAGAACACATCAGTGACAATGGCTTTGCACCAGTGTTTGAGTAGTCAAGAGTGAGAACATTTGCCAGCCTGTAGTCTGGTTCCCTGAACCAAATTTGCCTTCTGCAATACTAAAGTTTTGAGTGTAATACTACAAAAATGCCTTTTTTCCCTTGGAATCCAATGGAAAAATCTTGAAAACCTGAGAAGAATATAGCTGGCCTAGGGATGTGTTCGTCAGTGTTCAGAAAGTCTGCAGCGTCTCAGGGATCTAAACTGCCTCATTAATTCCAGCTAAGGCTCATCAAATGCTTCTGGGACTTGATTCTCATCAAACACTGACAGAAGTTAAAATTGACCAAGTGTTACTATCCCAGTTTCTGTAGATGTCAAAGGATGGAGAAGGACAGATGAGGGTTGAAATGCTGTGTATCACAGCAAGTCTTATCAGACTGTGAGAGATCATTAATTGTGGACAGAACTGCAGAAACTATTGCTCTTGTGGTGCTTTGCCTTCCGTTGAGTAGCCTGCTGGTGTGTTTTGGCTGTTTTCGCCCGAAAATGAGTGACAGTGCAGAATGTTTTGTAGAAGAAAACAAATTGAAATGTTTCCAACGACCTTGACCCGTTGGGATGGTTACTTGTTTTAATGATTGACTTCTCCCTGGATAGCACCTGGAAGCTGCAGGGAAGCTGGTGCTTATGCTTTCTGAATCACAGGAACTTTCCAGTAGGTCCTGTTGCTGCAGTTCATTACCAAGGTACCAGTTGCACAGGTGAGTTGTACCTCCTGGCAAACAGCTCCCTGTCTGTCTGAGGTTGTGTGGGCACAATGAAACACAGCATGGTCTGGATCTCTTATTAGCCTTCCTTAAACATTTCTTCATTATCTCTGAAGTGTATCCAGTTTCGCTGTATTGAGAAAGTCTCAATGGCCAAAGACTACTTAGGCATAAGCTGGACAAAGATTACCACATTGGCAAAACAAATTGGTAAACTTATTGACAGGGAAAGGTGTCATTGGCTATGGGCTTGCTGTCCTCAGTTCATTCTTACTGTACTGGCCTGAACTATGTACTTGATCCAAACATTTTCCAGTACAGAACTAGTTAGAATTTGGTTTCCTGAGATCTTTTGTATGTGCTTCTAAAGATCCTGTCCCCTACTGGATAGAAAACATTTTTTCACCTCCTTCCAGTACATTACCTGCTGTATTGCTACGAAGTTTATCCAAGGAGGAAGCTGTTTTGTAGCTAATCCTAGAGTTTGACAGCAATGTGCTGATTCTCACGGCAGGTGCCTCGCCCCGTCTGTTGTCACCAGAGGGAGCACTGTGGTCATTTACTGGCAGTTTACCGGCGTTGCTTTGCTGCAAAGGCTTTTCTATATTCTGTTATCTCCTGTTAAAAAGAGAGTAGGGGCATTTGCTTCTTCTCTTACACTGTTTTTGAAGAAGGGATCTGTCTGTTAAGGGTCAGTGTTACCATATTAACATTTCCAGTGATGAAGGGAAAAGTTGGCTTTTTCTGTTTGTGGTGACCGCTAATTCCTGCCTGGTCCTGCTGATTGCAGCTGAAAGGTGGAAGTAAAGTCCTGTTTAGTGTTAACTTTTGTATGCACCGTGTTGCTGCTTTACATTTCCTGGTCTCTTTTGAATTCAACCTTCCTCAGTGGGGGCTGAGAATTTTGCACTTGAAAATATTAGGTGATGATGGAAAACAAGCAGCCAGCTTGTAATGTGCTGAGTTTCATAAAGTAGATAGCTGTCTATCCTGGAGAGGCAGGGGAGAAAAGATGTGTCTTGACTGTCTTTAATTTTTTGAATAATAACCTCTGAATTGGGCTTCCTTTGGAACAAAGGAAAGTACTGCTTCAAATGGAGCTTTCTGTAGTGTCTTTTTTCCTCTGTTGTCTGACAATTGTTGCTGTGGTGCCAAGTTCAAAAATGCAGTATAACATCTGTATAGATGTGTCTGTTACGTGGCACCTGTGAAGGCACAATTCCTACTCATATTCTCTCAAGCAGCAGATTCTGAAGTCGTCAGTTGTGGGATATCTCTCCTAGGGAAAACATGTGCCCAAATAATCTTGAAAGGAGGGAATAAAGTTTTAACTCATGATCACAGAGTAAAGAGCTTTAAAAAGTGGCAGATAGCTGTTTTTGTGTGCATAGCTCATTTTTCTTGTCATCTGCATCCTGTCTATACTTCCTGAGGACAGTAAGTTGTGAGTACAACATAGCAGTTCATCACAGGAGTTGCTGAAAATGTATTTTTAATTCATTATAGAGCATCCTAGTTATTTAGATAATTCTTACTTCATGGTGTTTGTTTCCTTTCTTTGTTGTTTAAAAGGCAGTTGATTTAGTCCTTACTTTCTTTGTTCAGTGTAGAAATAAACAGATTAGTCACAGGATTTTGTGTTACCTTCCACTGTACTTAGCAGGAGCAAAGGAAGAGCTGAGATGAGTTCATTTTGATAACTGGTCAATTTTCATCTTCTTCCAGGCATAGTTCAGATAATTTTGTAAGTTTGATGTCTCCTGCATTCAAGAGATATCTAAAGATGCAATGCATCAATTAGAATCTTAAGGAGCACTGGAAGGAGGCAAGAACTTAATGATGGGTGTATTCTTTGCGCAGTAAATGCTCCATGTGCAGAACAGGTTTGTGTGCCCAGAGATCTTGTACTTGACCTTCTCCCGAAGCCAGAGCACAGTGGTGTGTTCATTGCCTGGCTCGTACTTTCTGGCAGGAGCAGTGTGAGCTGCTTAGCAGTAACTACAGATTATTTTGGCTTAGGGCCTCACAAGTCTTGGGTGGTTCTTGGCAACTCCTCTCTGCTCGTCTAGAACACAGACCAGCTTGGGGACCTCTCCACCCCATCCCTTTGTTACTGCTGAACAGAGCAAAAACATTGTGTGTTAAGGGAGTCTAAAAACTTGTGATTATGGTGCTATGTGACTTTCACCACACAGTCACAAGAACATTTATTATATTCAACCAATGACTCCCTTCTGAAAGCAGAAGTGAACACTAAAGTTGGTCAAATGTCATGTATTTATTTCATGTTCTTCAAATCATGCTTCATATTCAGCCAGCTCTGCTTTGGAATAGCGCCTCTCTGGTAGCACGGGGATCCAGAGCCTATCAGGTCTGGGGCTGGTACAGTCTTTTACCCCTTGTAGGTTGGAAATGATCACTCCAGCAATAATTTATATTGACAGATTAGGTAGGCAGATAAAAAAGTGCTGAGTATATGTGAGTATTTAATTTCATTAAATTCAAGATGAGGAGAAAAGCACTGGGGTGCTAGCAAGTCTTTTTGAAGTTTGAAATATTTTTTTTTTCTGCTTAATTTTTAAATACAGTGAATTTATTTACCAAATAGAAAGTATTCACAGTGTGTATTTGACTTATAAACATGTTGCTCCACAAATCCATGCACTTCCTCCTGAAACAATTTGGATCATAAAACTGTTTGTGGAAGTTACAAATGTTAGCCAAGCAAAAATGAAGCAGGCTAAAGTCTTAGTACAAACCCATTTGTGGACTGATAAACCCATTTGTACGCTGATAAAATGAGTGTAATTTATGGTCGAGATACCTTATTGGCATATGTATTAAAGTTCAGGGATATGTCTGTTTTTCTTAGTATTGCATTAGCTGTAATTTCTATGTAATGCTTCAATTCATTTATATATTTGCACAGCAGACTATCAGATAAAAAAGTGCCAAAATGTGTATAAGGAGGTCATCACTTTAGCTTAATTGCACACAAATTTCCTGCAGACTCTGATGCTTAAGACCAATAACGAGACTGCTACAGCTAGAATAAACGCATTAGCCTATAAATTTAGAGCTTCTACCTGCTTTGCAAAGGGAGAATCATCTCTAAATGAGCCTAGTAACATTGATTTGTGATTAATCATTTTACTTGGTGACTCATCTGTGATCACAGTACAACAAAAATGTCATGTTTGCTTAGTGGCATTAGCACCATTTATCTTCTCTGCATTCGGAGAATTGCCTTGTTGTCAGTGTGGGACTGGGAATACAGCTGAGCAGACCTGTTGTTAAAGGACTTCTGATGTCAGTTTGCCTGAAGTAGAGTATAAAAAAGAAAAAAATTAAATAACTGTTCCCTTCCTTGAAATTTAATTATTCCACTTGGTCAGGCAAAACTATTTGCAGTAATGATCTTACATCTGTAAAACAAAGTCAATTTAACTTTGAAAATTAGTATTATTCAAGTTGCCTCTGAATCTTTCTTTTTAAGGCCATCCCCCAGTTAACTGCTTTTGAGACAATTTTGCTTTTCTTGTTGCAGAGTAAACCCAACCCTCACTCATTACCAGAACACTTGGCTTTGCCAAGTCAGGGTCATGGACTCGTGGATGTCAAGTTTGCATAGATGTTCTCTAACTCGGTCTTTGTTATCCAAGGGAAAGACTTGCCTCCAACATTCCTTTACCCTGGTCTCCTGGGTCAGAGATTCCTGAGGGTTGATCTTTGTAACTGAAGACTGAAGGTGATAAAATGATTCATACTGAGAGTCAGATCTGAGAAAGAGAAAAACCAACCCAACAACCCTCAGAGGAAACTCCGGTTTAAAGAGCAAAATGTACAACCGGGAGTTTTGGTGAGGATGAAGAATTCACACCTACCCTGTGTTGCCTACTCGATGTATAAAAAGTCTGAGTTAAATCTCTGCACCTGGAATTTACTTTAAAAAAATCATTAATAGTTGCGTGTATGCATAAATATAGCTGGCCTCTGGTTATGCATTTAGAGGTATGTGTGCAGGGTTTCTTGTGAGGATGGAAGCCAAGGGTATCTTTAAAGGAGCACAGTCCTGCCATTTCATAAGGGCATCAGTGAAACTTTAATAAATATTGGATTGTATTGGATAATACATCTGGATATTTTACATGTGATAAAACCTGAATTTAAAGAAGATCCAAGGCTTGTTGCTACTTCTGTGACAGTGTTGGTTTTTTCCTTCAGCTTTACAACTGAGCTGCTGCCTCTGTGAGTTTAGTGATGATCAATGTGAACATGCTGGAACTGTTTACATGAAGTGAGCAGAATCATTCAACCTAATATTCATTTGTTTGACTAAAGCCTCTTTAGAGCCACTTGTGATCTGATGACTAACGTGGCACAAAGATGCTAATGCTTAGTGTATACATAAATCATTAACTACTTAATTTGAAATTGGAAACCTGAGGCAATAGAATGCTCCATGGACAAGCAGCTTTATTTATCTCTCTCCATCCTGAACCACCTGTCTCCAGAGACCTGGAATGCATTAGAAAAATTAATGTAATGACTGAACTAAATCTAGGTCCTCTGCTCCAGAAGAAAACAGAGCTTTTTACAAGTAGATAAGCCTGGAAATCTAGGATCTGTTCTGTTGAGACAACAGAAATTAACTTGAGCAGTACTGCCAGGAAAATAAGTAAGAGTTGAGAAGAATCTGAGGGCAGCCATATTTATCTCTAAAATGTTTTTAGAAGTGGTCTAGGTAAGAGTGTGAAAGAGAAAAAGGAGTTTTGGCCCCTTTTTAGCTCCATAGAGTAGGATTTGATGCTTTAAAGTGAGATCTGAAAGCCTCACTTCAGCAATATTCAGTCCATTCCTGAAGGCATTATTTAACTACATTTCTTTAGTGAAGTGTATTGGCACTGATGAGGGAAATCTATCTTCCAAACTGATAAGATCACCTGCTAGATGCACATGATGTGAATAACTTCCTGCCATTCAGAGTCAACTTTTCCTCTTGTCGCTCTTATCTTGTTCCTTTATCCCTGGTTATTTATTAAAGAGCTGTGGCCCACTGACTAAAATATCATAAAGAGTATTATTGGTAATGGAGCCTAATGGAACATGTACAAGGGACTCTGTGTTCTTGCAGGACACTAAACTGCAAACGACGTACAGGGAAATTTTGAGACCGGTTAAATTTTTCTATATAAATTGGCAGCGAGAGAGAGATATTTCATAATGATGTCAGTGGATGAACTCCATCCTCTGAAGCTTTTGTTTATCTTGTGTCACTTAAACAGGGCTAGGTGTGTGTATTTCATATGCATAGGGCACCAAAGCTGCTTCTGTACCAAAGCCAGTTGGTCCTGTGTTCATTCCTGCAGGTCCAAGAGGTGTTCTTGCCCAGTTCTTAGAGGGGAGAACACAGTGAAGTGTGTTTTCACAGGAAGGTGATATGCAAAAAAAAAAAGGTGTTGGAGGGCAAACAGGAATAATCACACGCTTCAGAGAAATCAAAATCACTTCAGTATAAGGATTTTAGCCACATGCTTTTATTTAGCTTAAAAGCTGGAAAGTGAAGTTTAAGGGGCAGGTCAATATTCTCACAAGGACTTGTTTTACTTCATGATATGAAACTTGGAGATTACTTGTCAGCTACATTAGTTTTTAAGGTGTTTTTACAGTGAGTGATACATACACTTAGGAAGAAATAGTTCTTTTTGAGGGACAGCATTTTAATTCTATTTCAAATACTGATGAAAGCTCCAAAGAATTTAGTACAATAAACCATTGCTATGTTCAAGACAGTAATATAAGGAGTGGGTTTTTTTGTTTTTTATGGTTGCTAATAGCAACTTATGTGGCGAACATAAGTACAGCAATTTAAAAGGACACTGTGGTAATGTGAATTTCTTCAAGTAGTTAAATACTAATGTCTTTCACCACAAAGTCAATGTCAGCTCTGCTCCCAGTCAGAAAGCAAAGGACAAATGAACTTACCATTTTCATTTGCTTTCTTGCATTGAAGGGTTTTCAAAAAACTGACACTAGCCAGTCTAGTCTGTAATTTTAACTTGATTTGTTTGAATTAGCAAAATCTTCAGTAAATACATCTCTGTACACTTCTTAAATATTTCCCCAGATTGATTAAACGTCTATTTACTTTAACTCCACTAGTGCTCACAGATTTTTAATTGCAGTGCCTGACAAACTTTTCAAGAAAAGGAAAGTGAAGAAAGAGGAAGAGAAGGTCGCTCTCGTAGAGAGCCATTTTCTGAGGGGGAGCACTGGGTGTCACTGAGCTGCTCATCTGAGTGCCATGCAATGTGTTTGTACATTGGGAAGTGTCACTGGATCATTCACACTACATATTTCTTTTGTATGTCTTGATCAGGAGGAGTATTTGTCTAATTCTTGAGAACTTGCCTCTCTGTGTGGTGTTCCCAGCTACTTGCTGCACTCATGTCCTTTGACTTAATCTCTGTTTGGGGTGACTGTTTAATAGAAAAATGTTTAAAGCAAAATGTGAGATGGGAGTCCCACGTGTGGTATCAACGCAGTGCAGACCTGCAGAAGAGCTTGGCAATAAAACGGAGTAATTGTCAATGTACATCCTTGAAGTGGAGTTTCTCCCCATGTTAAAATCAATGTCAACAGTTTAGTTGATTTTAGCCTTGCGTTTATTTGCTCTTTGCTGCTGGTAACCATGGTATGGCATGCACGGTTCTTAAAGAAGAATATGTGCTGTTGTCTTTGTTTGAGGCTTTGTTGCAAAGGCTGTGGAAGTTGACAGCAGGATTTTTCCTACCCACAGCAAGGTCTGGACCTGGCAATGTCAAAATGGAAGTAAAAGGCCTGTGCTCTGTCCTCTGAAGACTCCTCCACTAGCTCTCTCTAAACCATCCAAGTTGAAATGGCAGAGCCAAGTGCAAATAATCTCTGCCCCACCACGGGCAAATGTCTTGTATTGATCCAGAAGTATTTTCCAGAGTTCACCTCTAATTCTTTGTTTCTTGCCATTGTTTCTTCAGTTGTCCCAGGACATTTCCCTTTAAAGAAGTAGTATCCTAAGCAACACAAGTAAAGAAAGTGAGAGACAAAAGATTCCTTTTTGAAACAGAAACAAACTGCTTAAGAAAGAATTCTTGCAGACTAGACGCTTCTCTATCAGTGGCACATCTGCAGTGCCCTCTCCCTAGCTTTGGGGGGCACGTTTACAGCTGGCTTCAAGGAGTGAGGAGCCAGCCTTGCTGATTCAGTGCACTAATGGAATCGTCCTTGAGAAATTGCTTGGCTGCAATGGGCTCAGAATTGTCTTCTCGTGCCCTTTTAGTGCTTCTAAACAAATCCGGGCTTAACTGAGAACGTCATTCTCTTCCCTGGTAAAGTTTCTGGGAACTTTACCAAGGGAAAGGTATGGTCAGTATTTTCAAAGATATATGAATTTTCTGCTATAATGAGGTAGAATATGGACATAGCATTATAAGTTCAATTAAAAGCATGTCAATAAAAGGCAGTTGTGTGCTACATAAAAGATTCTTTTGTTAAAAACTAGCCTGAATTACGACTGTTTTATACACATTAATTTGCTTTGTACATACAGAATGGAGCTGATTGAACAGCATGATTGTCTGATGAGAGCTGAAAAGCAGCACTTGCTGTAGGTAATTTAAATTGAGCCCTATTATCATTTATGGATTTATTCTGCTTAGAATCAATAAGATGAAAAAAGGTCTGAAAGCTTTACACTAATGCTAATCACTTCTGGGTCAGTAACTCCTTGTGTTTAAGTTATGCATTTCTTCCCTGCATTCACAGAGCTACTTGGAAAGTGAAATATTTAAAATATCTTCCACTGAAGAGAATCTTCCCACTTCTACTTCACAGAGCATTCAGCATTGATAATTATTTTGTTGTACTGAAAAAGTTCCCTGAGAGGGAAGTGGCACCAGCCAAAAGAACAAAAGAGATGCTTTGCAAAGAAGCTCAGCAGAGTGCCCTGAAAAAGTTGCTATAAAGCAGCATTCTTCGTGGCAGGAGATTCGACTTGACCCTGGGATGCAGAGCAAAGCTGGGCTTGGGTAGCTGCAGTCATTTCACTTTCTGTTATAGGAACAATTTTGCTCCTGCATGATTTATCTTTTCAATATAGAGAGGTAGCTAAAAATATTCTTCCCAGAAGAGAAAAAACAAGAGCAGCCAGAATCAAGATGATTTTGGTATAGACATGCAATCAAGAGGGAATACAATGAATGGAATGTAAATGTAAAAAGCAGAAAAAAAGGTAAAAAGACACAAAAAAATCTACTTGGCAAATCTATTTGTCCAGTAATACTCTGTTTACTCTTTTGGGGATGCAGGCAAAGGGCAGAGGTGTGGGGTGCTGAGGGGCTGTATTTGGCAAACTGGAGGAGAACTGACAAGTTCTTAGGAGGAAGAAACCTCACCAAAGCATCACTCTGAGCAGGGGGCCATGGTGAATCTCCCAGTTCTTCAGACCTGATTTGTTCTTTTTGAAGCTCAGGAACCGGTGCTAAAATATGGCTTAAAAAGAAGGTGAGAGGAAAAAAAAAAGGACAAAAAAAGAGAGATCCCTGTCAGGAAAGGATGTCTGCTGCATTAATGCCTACTTGAGTCACCTGTTGGCTGTGCAGTAGGGGATGGACTGCATCTCCTGCAGAGGTGCCACAAGGGAGTGAAAGAAGTGATCTGGATCTCTTCAGGAACCGGATTTGCACTGCCACGACAGAGCTTATGGCTCTCTGAAATCTGTGCCTTTTCACACAGAGCAGCAGAGAAGAGATAACAAGTAAGTAAAGAGTTCTTCGAGTCCCAGTTCTGCTGTTTCTGCTGACTCAGCCTCTCCCAGCTTTGCCAGGAAAGACCCATTCTGCTGCAAGGGGCCCAGGCGATCCCTTTGGAAGTGACTTACGTTGGGATTGTCCCGTGGCAGAGCGGAGGCTCAGGATCCCGTGTAAAGCAGCAGGGTGAGCGATGCTCCTCTCCCTGAGGAGACCATCCTTTGCAGACAGGGCACAGTGTGGCAAAGCACAAGAGGTTTTGCCAGGGGCATGTGGAGGGGCAGGGGCAGAGTCAGAAGCAGAATTAGCCTTTGTAGTCCAGGTGGGTGTCCCGGCCTCTGCACCCTGCTGCATCTCTGGTCAGGTACAGGAAGGTTAGTTCTGGATGACTGAACCATCAGGGCTGTTTTAACTATAGTCCATTGTGTGCACCATTGTTGGAGCTGATTGACAAATCTTCATTATTTCATCAATGAAATGGCTTTTCCTCCTCATGCTCAGTTTCCCCAGATACCTGAGAGTAGTACTTCAAAGATTTAACTTTTTTTTTAAAGTGTTTAAAAAAAAACCACATTGAACTTTTCTTTTATTAAAATGGGCTGGAGCAGCTAATACGATCTCTTGCTGTAAATAGCTATAAAAACATCAAAGGTGTTGATAACTGTTAGCTATATATTTTGTAATGCCTATTGTATTTCCATTTTGTTAGCTCTATTTAAAAAGCAGTATTATCATGCCCCATTTCCTGTTAGATAGTTCTATTTGTCTGCTCTACAGGAGGCAGGAGATTTTAGGTCCAAAAGGAATTATCTCTCAGTAAATTACTCCTAACTCCATTACAGAATACTAAGCACTCTCCCCTTACTGTGTGAGCAGCTTGAAGAGATAACATTGCAATTTATTTATTTGTTTTGTCCTATGTATATAGGTGACACATGAACTCATCTGAGCAGAGACGGTGATAACTGACAGGTACATTAGATCAGACATATATAGCAAAGTTTACTTTGATTATGTAGTAAGTGTCAAGATGTACAGTGGCTGATGTCAGTTTGATCTCTCATAGCATATAATGGCTCGGCTTTTTCATGGTTGAATGGACACTAATTTTTGTCTAATAAGTAAGCTATCAGTTGAGTGTTTTAGAGAGTAGCCAGAGTTTTTTATCCTTCTGAAAGTGAAACCATTCGTGAAATTATTTTAAAATTTGTTTGGATTGCTTGTTGTATTCATTTTTCTCCTTCTAAAGTCCCCTGTTTACTCAAAGGTACTAAAGGTGCAATATTTTCTAAGGACCTGCTGTGAATCTGTTGCATTGTGTATGAGACCTTTCCATATTGAAATAGTAGCAGAGAACAGAATATTTTCTGTCTATATATTCGATATATAGCTGCCAAACTACAAAGTCTGTATGTAACACCTTTTAAGCTTTAAATGGAGAGAAGCAACTATGTTCTGGCATTAAAACCCCCATCCTTCTCCCCTGTAGGTAATGCAGGAAATATCTAAGACTGCAATTTTGTAGGTTTGTTTTATTATTATCATGCACCCATGATTTCAGTTGAGTTGTGTTTATGAAAATACCTTTTAAAATACATTTTGCAAGGCATAGTATTAACTGATTAATAATGAACTTAAACAAACCTAAAAAATCAAAACGCCAAAATAACACTGGCAAGATCTGGAACTGAAGAGTAATGTTCTAGACTTAGCTTCCTGGCACAAGGGCAGTTCCAGGGGAAAAAGATACTTACAGTGAATAGTAATGTCTAAATTTGGGGTAATTTGCCAATTAAAACACAACTTTCTGGCTACTACAAGTATGGCAGTAATTATTAACATCTCAGAATTCTGTGCTGTTCACAGTATCCATCAATGGACGCAGAAGTCTTAGTTCTGCATGGTTAGATCTTCTCTTGTGTGTTTCTGACACATTGAGCAGGTTTAGCTCTAATTTAAGTAATCCATGGCTCTAATTCCACAGGGTGTTGAGGTCTTTGATGCCTTGTATGCATAGAAAGGTGTTATATTGTTTTTCTTGTTCATTTGTTTCTTTTCCAGTCTAGAAATAGATCTTCCTTTTAGATAATTCCTAGTATATAGAAACTTTTCATAAAAATCACTGTTTTTTTGAGGGTGCCAGGAAGATTTAATGGTGGAGACCACCTAGTCAAATGCAGGGTGTAAATAACTAGTTTTTAAGCAGTAACAGTGGGGATTTTGAGGGTGCTTTTAGATTACCTACAATAATCAAAGCTCCCTTTCATTGTCAGGTATGTTATCCTTATGTCTAAGGGCTGGGGTTTGTGCAGACATCTGAATGTCTTGCACTGGTTTTTATTTCTCTCATCAAAGTGCTTTTCCACAGTCAAATCTGCTGAATGCTTCAGTGTTGAGTCTGTGGATGATTTCAAATATTTTACTGCAGCACAACCATGCATCTTTGTTAGTTATTCTTGAAAACATTTGAAATGGCACCTTCATAAGGTAAAATTCTGTGAGTAAAGAGTAATGGCCATGTCTGTGCTGGAAACAATAAATGAGGCTGTCCTTAGCACTTGCTATCCACTCTGTTTGGGGAGGGTTATTTATTTTAAGGGCAGGACTGGGCTCAGAGCTCACCACAGTCCCAAAGCAGAAACCCTGCTGAGGAGCTGGGAACTGACTAAGAATCTCTCACACTTGCTCCTCTGCCCTCCAAGCGTAGCCCCCTCGCTCCTTTGCTTTCTCTTTGCTCAGCTCTGTACAAAGAAGCTGAATGTTTACAGTGCCACTGCTGAAACATCACCTGAAAACTTTGTTGCTGCTGTCAGCAACTTCTCTACTAGCTCAGTTTGAGAGAGCGCTAACAGAGCTAAGACTGAGATGTTCTGATAACTTACTGATGAGAGTGTCTCCAGGCTCTTCTCATACATTAACATTGCAGCCTGCTTCACTTTTCTTCCCATATTCACTTTGGGATATATAGAAAATAAGGCTATAATAATGCTGTCCTTTCTTGTCTTCTTTCACAAACATTAATCCCATGATTTTTTATCAGTACAAAATAACCCTGGAGATAGGGCAGTCTGTGGATCAGCTTCTATGAAACTAGAAAACTGAAATTATTGTGTTTAATTGTGTGTGAAAGTCAACTTTTGTCAAAATCTCTAGCTGTGAGTGGGTACTTACAAAATGCAATGTATTCTTTTCTTTAGCAGATCACCTAAATACATTTTACTAGCAACCCTTTTGAACCAGATGAAACTGTAATTCAAGCTGTCTTGTCTGCTTCTGCTTTAGTTCACAATAATGTCACTATGCTGCTCACACCAAAAGCTCACACCAAAGTTTTTATCTGTAACAGCTACATCAGATGTTTTGTCCTAGTTTTTCTGCAGGTCATTGCTGTTAAGGTAGGTGTTATAAAATAAAAAAAAACCCCAAACCAACAACCCAACCAAAACCAAACAATCCCCTATCCAGTTACATTTTTAATGTAGAAGTTTTGTTACTCCATCAGTGTGACTTTGCAAGCTCATCCCAATCTCCCAGTGACCTCTTGCCAGCCATCACAGAGCAACTCTCCATCTGGAGTACAGGAAATGTTCCTGCAGCCAACAAACGGAGTTAATTGAAAATATTTCATTCCTTCCAGGAACTCCTTCCTTAACATGCTTCTTGGCTGAAGATCTTCAATCCTTGGAGATTTTCCTCACATTTTTTGGTAACCTGAATATATGAAGGGGTGGGGGACAGCATGGCCAAGGGCTGAGGAGAGGACCAGCATCAGGCAGAGCTGGCTTCTCACTGGGGCTCTGCTGCTGCTGGGAAGTGATGCCTCACTTTCTTTGTAATCCATATGTGGAACTGCTTGACTATAAGATCTACAGAAATGCCCTGTCCTTGACTGCCTTTTATGCAATTTGTGTGGCTGTACAGCTCAAGTAAGTGAAGTATAGGTGTGTGTGTATCATCACTGTCCTCCTCCTCCACCTATGTTCCTCATACAGCTCCCTGGGAAGCCCTAAGTCAGACATTTGCTGTGAGGTGGTTACACTGCCAGGGACACACTGTGCACAATCTCTCTCTCCCTTATTTTTCTTTTCTTTTGGCGGTCTGGGCTTTATCTGTTGATCCATGGTGTTTCATAACACAGCTGAAATTGAGAAATTTGTTAAAATCTCAGTAACAGCAAAAAGGAAACAAAGTTCTGCTTTAGGGAAGAACATCTGAAGTTTAGGGATGTTTCTCCCTTGTGTTCTTTTTCCTTTGATTTCAGGCATCTTTTGCAGGATGAGCAAGTGGAAAAATTATTACCTGGCTGGATGAGAGAGGAATTTTTATGGAGAAATTCCTGTTTACCTGGTTTAGCTTAAAGTCAACAGATCTCTGTTTCCAAATGCAGTGCACTGGGATTTATTGACCAGAATAAGGAAAAAAGTAACATCCCACTCTACCGTTGGCAAATTTGGACCGAGGACCCCATTGAAAGCTGGTGGTTTACATCTCATATAACTTGAAATAAAGGAGTCACTCACACATTCATAATCAATACAATTACTTCTACTTTACATGAATTAAGTAATTTGTATGGCATTACTGTTTGGGGCATTTGTATCCCTATTGAGAGCACTTTTTCAGTATTTCAGTCCCACTGATGGTAAAGGCAGGTGCATGCCAGTTACCCACAAAATGAAGGCAAAGCTCTATGGGGAAACTCTTTTATGTTCATCTAGATTTGAATTTGTAGTCCCTTTCCAATTACTGCACTAATTGTTTAAGAGATTGCTAGACTAAAAAAGTTTTTAATCACTAATCTGTTTTTGAAAGGAACTTATGGGCTCAAAACCTGAACTACATACTTCTTAAATTAATTTTCTTCGTGAATACTTCTTTCTCAATACAGATTTGTGAGTCAGAACACCCTACTGTGCTTGTTTCTTTGTCTTTTCTTCAAACACCTGGCCTATTATTCTCTTTTTTCTCTGAACAAAATCGCTCGCTCTTTGTAGGCAAGGTTCTGATGATATTATGTCACTGGAAATACGCAAATCCACCCAACGTCCTGTGGTACCAGAACGGAACTTGGAGCAGAGAACAAACTGAACAAACTCGACAATTTAGCCCACAATAAAAATACTTGTCAATGTTTCCTGAAGAGATATCAACATGCTGCAGGATCTTCCAACAAAACACCTTGAAAGGCTGTAACATGGAGAGTAAAGTCAAGAGGCTTAATTTGGAGATAGTTTTTTCCTCAGGGGGATGGTGGTTGTAGAAGGGGGATGGGAGTGGTGGTGTATTCAGGTCTTCTGTGTGGCTTTGAAAATCCTCCTATATATTTTTGCTTTCAGAAAAACCAGAGAAACCCAATAAAACAACCAGGACTCCAGGCCTGCTTCAGTCGAAACCTGTACTGGGAAACAATCTTGGTGTCACCCAGAGAAGATTTAGGCTGCGACCCTTCTTTATTCAGAAGAGAGGCATAGGGGCAAATCCTGCAGTCTTAATCCAGATCAGTGTAGGCTTTGCCTAAATTAGGACTAAAGAATTAATGCACAAGGCAAGATAAAGTGTTGGGAAATAATTGCGATGTTCAGTGAGACACTCTCTGTAAAATGGCTGACCTATTTAGGATGTGGGAGGCTGCACAACCCATTGCCTTGAGAAAAACTAGGAAAGCAAATGTCCCTGCTTGGTTCATGGCAAAGCTGTTGACCCATGTGCAGCTATGAAACTGGGCTGAAGGTTTTTCAGTTAATTGCTCCTCAACATTTTTTAAAATGTAATTTTAATACTATGTCCATAACAGCTGGTAGTTAAGTCTCTTTATTTAAATTTAAAAGATACTAAGTAAGTAAACCTTCTTCCCTTGGTGTGATATTTCATTGTAAGATAGCAATAATTAACATGACAAGCTTTCTGAGTTTTGGTTACAGATACACTGATTCCTAAGCTGATTTCAAGTGTTGCCCTGCATATTTATTTACATAATATCATTAGCTCTCACAGCTGGATTTCAATTCACAAGCAAGAATGGAAATTTCTTGGAAGGACTCATTAAAGCAGAGGAAATGAAATCAGCTTAAGGAAAACCTCTCTGCATTTCAAACTAAAACCAGGTGAAACATCAATAAGCTGTGTTCTCTACCTGTACCTCTACCCTGTTCCCCTGGAACAGGGAGAGGAGGGTGTCTTGGAAGGAAAGTGCCCTCTTGTAAGGAAATTAGGATAAAGCAACAGCCAGTCAAAACTGGGAAGGGTTTAGGAGCCAACCCTCCTTTCCAGTCCTGCAGTCCCCAGAGTCGTGCTGCAGTAGCTGTGTGTGGAGGGAGCAGCTCCCAGCTCTGGCAGGAGCATCACGCACATGAGTGAAGTTACTTGCCTCTGTGTGTTTAATTGGTGTCCCTGAAATTATTTCTATCCATAGCTATTGGAAAAAATTTGTTGAGAGATGAAAGTTATCTCTGATGTAACTGCTGAAATTCAGCTTGTGAATTTGATCCACCCCCACGCCTGAGTGAGGTCTCTGTTGCCCTGTGGTCAGTGATAAAGATTTTAGTGATTACAAAGGATCTAATATTTCATGCATTGTGTTAAAACAACTTTCAGCTGTTATTTTTTCACATGCTGCTTCTGGTGAAGTTGTCTAGGAATATAATTTGGCAAAAATACCTGGGTTTTATTACTGCAGAGTTCTTTTCTGAATGGCTCATGGCAAATGCAGGACAATTTCTGCTACTTTAAATGAAACAGTGAGAGTCTCTTTTCCTGCAGATCCTCTTTGGATTGCAAGAGCCAGACACTGGTGGCAAGGAAAGATGTCACAGAAGCTTGTACAGAACAGCAGTTGTGTAATGTCAGTTTTCAAGCCATTAACCTACTTAAAAGGTTAATTTGGAACAAACTCAGTGCTTGAGTGGATACGGTGTTGTGCTGCCAGCTGGCAGCCTGGCCATGAGAGTGGACTGGTGGAAGCAAATAGCTGGTGTGGAAGAAACACACTTAAACCTCGTGAGAGGTCCTGGTTCCATCACTTCCCCAGTGTCCTGCTACTCTACACACTGCAGCCCTAGTGCAACCCAGGTAGGAAGCTGGCTTTCCCTAGCAGTGAAATACCACCACCTTCTCCTACCCATGAGGTCTAAGAGCCCCGGAATGCTTCCACTGTTTTGGTGGGTCATGAGCATTCCGAGCAATTAGTATTTCAGAGGAAATGGAAAACTGATCTGTGTGATGCAGCAAACTGCCTTCTCTGTCATGTACTCAAGTACAAGCTTAGCAGCATCTCCAGAAGGAGCAGTGAGGTAGGTGGAGATCTGCACCTCCAACTCTAGGTGAGAACACAACCCTGTAGTCTTCAAAATAGTCCCAGAGGTTTTTGGACAAAGAAGTTCTAAAACACACAAAATCTTTTCAGTGTAGGATAGTTTTGAGGAATGAGGCAGCATCAGTGGTGGAGTTCTCTGCTGTCCCATCAAGCCACAGAAACAGCTTGCTTGCACCTTGGCTAGAGGCGTGGGAAAGATGATCTCCATATGCAACCAGCTCCTGGCCTTTCTGTTTTAACTGCTAAGCAACAATTAACACTTGTATAACTCTGGCGTTTGCACAGCATCACATTTGTTTAATCAGTCCTCACAACAGCCCTGTGAGGTAGGCGAGTCCACTGAAAAAAGAGGATACTACTTGTCCTCACTTTACACTAAAGCATCAGACCTGTATAGAGTTGTTTCAGTCCCATGTCCTGGATGGGGAAATTCAGCAAAGACTTTAAAATGACCTGTCTTGAGGCCAGAAGGCAGTCCAGGATTTTCATGGACTGTAGACACTTGCTCAGTAAGGCCTCTGTTGTCATGCATTCCAACATCAGTCCAAGGAAGAAATTTAACACTTCACATTTGGTTTTCACTTAAATTCTGAACCTACTCAAGGCATGAAATGTCTCAAAATGTACAAGTAATCTGTTAACTTATTGGTCTGGTAAGATGTGCCAGAAATCTTGCTAAAAGTATTCAGCAATATCACATTTACAGCTCTGAGCTACTGACTGACAAGTATGTACATACATGGAGAACACAATTTACTGCACACCGATAACCTACTTTCACAG
Source organism: Grallaria varia (assembly GCA_013396735.1). NCBI lineage: Eukaryota > Metazoa > Chordata > Aves > Passeriformes > Formicariidae > Grallaria > Grallaria varia. The sequence continues at coordinate 1,841,532 of VWZG01009936.1, read as the reverse complement.
GATACAGTTTTCATACACAAAGGTTGAACTTTTTCAATTATTAAAACATTGCCACCCTGAACATAAAGCAAACTTTCTTTTAAAATTCCAAACAAGGTACCCTTTATACAAACCTACTTCTGAATCAAAAGCCCATACTGAAAATAGTCCCCCTCTCGTTCCTACTAAGTCTGTCTAGAATGCAATATTTCACTGGCGTTTGCACTTCAACATGAAGCATCGTCTCCCAGTTAATAGCTGTGTACTGATTCCTATGTCTCAAGTACTGCATGGAAGAGTTCCTCTTGAGAAGTAAGTTAAGAACTGCTTAGAAAACTGGTTATTCCTACAAAGATTTTGGAACCTTTGGAGTAGCATCTCGTGAGTTTGGCAATTTCAAAGCTTCAGATTCATGTTGTCCTGATTTAAAAAGATGAGATAGTTCCCGCTTCTGTTTCTGCAGTGTCAGAAATTATGCAAGCCAACTGACTACCCAATTTCATGCTGTAATGAAGGAAAACCATGTTTAGCAGGGTTATTCCTTTCAGTCCATTACTGAGATGCAGGAACTACAGCTCTCTGTGTGCGTGTGTGTTTTATTTTTTAAAATGTGTCTCTCTAAGGAGAGCTACTCATTGGAGGAGGCATTCACTTCCCCCTCCGTGGCTGCAGTCTGCGGGAGAGCTCCTAACAAAGTTATTTGTTAGTGTTTGTAAGACTGGAGATGAGGTTTAATTGAGGGATTTGTGCTGAATGTTCTTTCGCTTTGAGTCTTAGTGCTGCAATGCTTGACGTTTTCCTTTCAACTGCTGCTGGATCAGTGAAGGCAGTAAGAGCAGGGTCTGACGGGGGTCCAGGAGCTTTCATTACTACTGAAGCTGTTGTCACAAGAGGATTTAAAGCATTGAGAAACCTGTATTTGAAAGAAGTCAATATTATCCAAATTAAGAATTGTTTTGGAGATCAAATACTGAGTTGCAGCTTCCCCCCTCCAAAGGACTAGGAAAAAATGTGCCAACATTTCCAATTTCTTCCAAACGTATATTTGTTTTAGCTTTATTTTGCAGTGTCTTGCCTTTAAAAACAACCAACTCCCCACAAAACCAAACCAAAACAAAAAACCCTACCTTAAATTAAAAACCCCCAGAACATTTTAAAATGAAATGAAAGAGATCATCAGACCTGATCATTTGCTTAACTCCTCATGCTAAATCCTTTCTAAACAAACCTGGGATGCTGCAGATCAGCCTGTTCTGTGAAAGCAATAAACTACCTCATAAAAAGATGAATTTATATGGCTGTTTATGCAGCCAATTTGTCCAGATCAATTGATTCCATGTGAAAAGCAGCATTTGTTTGTCTGTTAATTCAGAACTACCACACATGCTCGAATTTCAGCAAGAGTGCTGTCTTCTAATTTTTATTAATATTTTTATATTATATATACATTCTTGCCAAGGGAAATGGGCTGGCTTTTAGTAGGACATGCAAGAATCAGGAATATCACTTTCAATCTCTCTCTCTTGAGCTGTGTCTCTTGCACACATAGCCAGGCTCCCAGTCTCCTGAGAAGAAATGTTAAATACCTTTATTCTGCCAAATCCTACACACCATGTCTGTCTGCAGTCACATCTTTATGGTGTATAACCTGTGTCAGTCTGAGATAAGGATGGCGCTGCAGCCACCCAGGTCACAGCAGTCTGTGTGCAGACTGCAGTTCAGTGAGACCAAAACTGCAGTAAGCATGCACAATTGGTCTTTAAACAGCAATTACATGTTAATTTTTCACTAACATGACTTAAACCTAAATGTTGCTATTCCTCATGAAGCCATTCTGCATAGGAGCTAACCCATTTTTAAAGTTTATTGCTCTATGGGAGCATGTTTATTAAGAACATGTGAGCATCAAACTAATAAAAATGTAGCATTTTTAAACAGTTTTGAGATTTAGGAAAAAGAAAATTGATTCTGTACCTTCCAAAATGTGGATTTAAAATAGGATTTCTGAAGAGAGAAGTCCAAGTAAGGCTGCTGAGGCCAAAAGGCCCTAAGGTTGAAGGACTAAAAGCTGGAGACATGGATGGCACAGCCAATGTTGAAAGAGGCATTGACCTCCACGTGGGATCTAGGAGGGGAGAATGACTCAGTGGAACATCCAAAAATAGACCAAGTGGGTGCGTTAAGGAGATTCCTGGAACAGTCCCCAGAATTTCATTTTTCTCACGTTTCCGCCACTTTGCCCTTCTGTTTTGGAACCACACCTTCAATAAAAAATTATAAAGGCATTAGCTAAACTTACTCTGAGTTTGTCTTACCAGATACTGCTTGCATGCATTGATGTACGTGGCAAAATATTTACTGTTAAACCAAACACCCTTCCTTTAATATAAAAGATCCATTCATAAATGTCTTAGTGGATTTATTAAAAAATAAATCACTTAAAAATATTGTAAATTTGACTACTCTCTGACTGAGGAGTCACATATGTTTTAAAGCCATTGTAATATATAAACCTATCACCTGAAAACTCATGAGCAGTTGTTAAAAATTATCATTCTGCCTTGCATAAGCTATTTATTGAAAGCTAAACTTCAACAAGGCCATTTAAGAGGTGGCTATTTCTGTACAGATACCTCAGGAAGCAACTTAATCATGACTGTAAGAGTAACTATACCAAACACACTGTGTGATTTTTACCTTGATAGCTGCACCATACATTTTTATGCAGAGAATTCACAAGTAAAATGAGAACCTTTGTTATCTACCATGAACGCAAACAGCACATGAAAGTGATTAACTGAATTGCAGTGAAAGCCAAGACTAAACCAGCAAATCTAGTAAGCAGTGTCAGAACAGGTGCCAAGCTGTTCCTAAAAGGGCTCCACCTAGTATTGGGTTTGTGCAGTATGCTGGTGAGTATATTGCCTCTTCAAGCCTGACTAGCCATTATTTTAGCCCATTAAACATCTTTTAAAGACTTCAGTCACTTGAATCAACAGATCAGAAAACCAATGCTTCACACTGTTATTCTTTAGCACTCACTGAGCAGAATGTTCATACTCAGGGTGGCAGCAAGAGGAGTGAAGAGCATTAGCTCTAAAATGAGGGAAAGAGAGCCTAAGCCAAGGATATACAAAAGCGCCGAGGCTGCACACTCAACATCCAAATGTAACTCAGCGCTCGGATCCCCCAGACCCCTCGGCAGTGGAGGCCACTGAAGGTGGATTCTGACCTGGATTTGGAAGAAAGGCATTAGCTGCAGCCCATAATCTCATTCAGCAGTCCAGTATATAACTACTGTTGCAATGCAGTGAGCTGCTTGCAAGCACCTCCTATGTATAAAACTTGAATGCACTAATCAGGATTGAGTATTATAAATAATAATAAATAGAGAGTGGTAATACAAGGAACAAGAGCAAACTAAAATAATAAAAATAATATAAAAACTAAAATAATAAAATTAAACAGTACAGATTCAAGGATCAAAAAAAATTACAACCTATTCTGAAAGTCGTTATTCCTTTGATGCTGGTATTTCTGAAATAGTAGAATTCCATAGAAATCTGTATTGTGACAAAGTCTTTGGATGTAGAAGTTTTGCAGATGCATGCTTATTTTAATAGTTGCTTTTTGTAACTGCAATTATAATGCTGTCAAAAAATGTTTTCAAAGAGTTTTAAATAACATCTAAAGCATCTAAAAATCAGGGTTTTGGGGGTCCCAGTTTTGCTGTTTGCTTTATCTCAGACATGCCATAGAAATGTGACTTACCTTCAGGTGCTTAAATAAAATGAAGTGTGTTTGGAAGGAAAGCCCCTCACACACTGCAGCACGCCCCAGCCTTTGTGTCCCAAGCCTGATGTTGTCCCTCTGTCATGAACAACTGATTCTCTCAAAGCACTCGCTCTGGGGCTCTCAGGAGCCAGCTGAAGGATGATTACTACTCTAGTCCTTCCATTGCATAGAGTATCTTTATACCAGGAGTTGCTGTTCCCCTGGAGGAGGGAGTCAAATCCCTCGAATTACGTATTTAACACAGAACTGCCTTGCTGTGCAAGCAGTCGGCAGAGGGGGGTGTCTTTAGCAGAAAAGCCAGGACAGCAACATTTTGATGCTGGCACTTAAAATTTTTGAGTGCTTTGACTCACTCTTTGGTCCTTTCTCCAGCAACCAGCGGCTTTCAATGGTCAGATGTTTTACAGAGAACAACCTGAACCTGTGAAATGCCAGGCAGCTGTGCCTGTGAGACACTTGGTCTGTATTTGTCCAAGACAGGGGGCTGGTAAGAAAAAATTAACCCAGTTACTGGGATCAGATGACTTTAAATCATTGTTAACTAGTAATCCTAAGTATTTGTAAGTGGAGCTTACCTAAGATCTCAGTAGAGAAGACCACCAACTATAAGGTGTTAGTGAAAATAAAATCCAACTGAAAAGGCAGTGAACTGTTTCACACTGCAGATATGCAGATACAGCCTTTCCTAAGAAGGATAAATGCTGCAAAGGTGTTCAGGTCCTTACTAAATCTTAGCACTGTTCTTTAATCTGTTCTTCATAAAGAAGCCTAACACAAAACCAGATGTCTGCTTTTCTGCTTTCTCTGTCCTAAAGCAAATCCATTTCATCACTGCAGTGCAGATGTGCACTTTGACTGCAAAATATTTTTTTAATGTTACAGGTAATTTTGGGCTTAAAAAAAAAAGGTCATCTCTCAGATTTTGTATTTGTCAAACTGGAAGGAAATACCAGCATAGATATCTAATAATTACCCTTAGAAAAAAGCTGGCTTTCAGTTCCTTTTTGGTACAAACTCATCAATGTAAGTGATAACAGAAGCAGATCCACATCTCATACCTTGGACTGACATGACAAACAACTTTCTACTGCATACATTATAGTCATTAACTTTCATATTAGTCCTCTTGAACCTTTTCTTAAAAAGTTTTCATTTGCTTCCAATAAAAGGCTTAACTTGCCTTTACTCTACTTTCAGACACATCTGAAGTGCCAAACTAACCATAACAGAAACTGCTATACCAGTCTTAAGATTTTTATGATAGGACTGCAATATCAGTGGTAAAATACGGTGAAACAGATGCTTTCCTTACTACTCAAAGATGAATTTTAAACCATCAAGATTGAATTGTATGCTAAATATTACCCAGATCATATTTGCAATTACTAGTATCATGCATATTTGACACAGGATTTAGGTCTTTTATAAAGGAAAAGGTGATCATGTAAAATTTGATAGCTTTCTTGCTGTGATTGTCTTTAAAAATGTATCCTATTTAATTGATGTAATACCTAACAATGCTAAAAAGAAACAGAGATGTGACTAACTGTACCGTCTTTCTGCTGTAGCTGAGTAAGAGGATCGTAATGGGAAAATACTACGAGGATGCCCACATCAGTTACATTTGTAAGCTCATGTTTTAAAACTGATGTGGCCTGTGGCACTGAAATACCAACGAAATGTTGTACTGTTCACATTAACAAAATCACACATTCCTTTAACTTTTTCTTATCTTCCTCCCTAACAATATCAATTATGAGAAACAGAATGGCAACAACAGATGCAAATGCTACTGAAGAGCAACCCAACCTGGCTCCGGGTTATGAAAAGGTTTTGCAGACTGTGACTACCCCCTTTCCCAAGGTAGGGAATGCTGCCATCTCCCTCTTTGCCATATACCATTGCACCATTCCTTCACAGGACCCACGGGGGATGTACCCCACAAAAGGAATTAACAGCTTTCCACCCATGTCTTTTCCACTGTCAGATGGCATGTGTAATTGCCAGAGACTGGGCCATTTTGGTGATGAGAGGTTTTAGGGATTGTTGATGGTAGAAGAGGTGAGTGCATGTAGTTTCCCCCATGTCCACAAAAGAGAGATAAAAAGTGCATGTAGGTATTCTCAGATGAGTCACCTATGAAGCACCATTCATAATTCTATGGCCTTTTTTGAAGATGGTGCATATTAAAAAAAAAAGCAACACCAAAAAAGTTAGTTTTACAGACATTAACTAGTGTGAACCATCGCAGATCCAGTGATTGAATTAATGACAACGAATACAAACAAGGATCTGGCATCAACAGTAATGAAGCTATGCAGGAGTTATTAGGGCTGTTGCACTGAGCAGCTGCACCAGTTCTCAGTCTTTTGCAAGTAGGCACATAGCCAGAGCTGTGCTGGAACAGTCAATATCTGACATACAGCACAAGCCAAATTTAGTACAATTGTCATTTTGAGATTAAAAATACTTTAAAAGCCTTCCTACCTTTTGAAATTATTTTTTAAGGTTACAGTTTCTGCATAAAAATGATTTCGAAGTTATACAAGAGATGAATTTAAAGAAACTTTATTCAGACCGATTGTTAAGCAGGAGTGCATGGAGTCAGGAAAAGTTACTAACAGTCATTTGTAGTTTAAGCGAACTGGAGGCTACAAGTGATTAGTGTCTGTTTCTGTGCTAAAGCTCTACAGGCGTTGCTACAGTCACAGTCCAGCTGGGCATAACATTCTGCTGGACAGTGCCTGCTGTCGTATATGAACGTCAAATTAATCTTTCATTTGTTTTAACCAGTCATTTACAAGTGTGACTGTTTTAGGGAGCTAAGTTTGAACAAGGAAGGGGTGTAAACTTCTCTTTAGTAACTAACTTTGGATGCCCCAAAGAACCCCCATGTTCTGTGAACCACTTGATTTTTTTTTTTCTTTTTTAAAGCTGTTTTAGGACCCGGGAGGCAGTACCTGCCTTTAGACCCACGAAGGCGACAGCACACGGGGACAGCAACCCGGCAGCGCTCCCGAGCCGTCCCCGAGGTGACCAGCCCCTTCCCCCGTCCCTGCAGCACTGCCCGCCGCGGACGGGCCGGGCCTCGCCGCTGCTCCCTGCTCGCCCCCAGCCCCGTGGGGTTCGCCCGGCGCTGCCCGCCCGGCGCTGCCCGCCCGGCGCTGCCCGCCCGGCGCTGCCCGCCCGGCGCTGCCCGCCCGGCGCTGCCCGCCCGGCGCTGCCCGCCCGGCGCTGCCCGCCCGGCGCTGCCCGCCCGGCGCTGCCCGCCCGGCGCTGCCCGCCCGGCGCTGCCCGCCCGGCGCTGCCCGCCCGGCGCTGCCCGCCCGGCGCTGCCCGCCCGGCGCTGCCCGCCCGGCGCTGCCCGCCCGGCGCTGCCCGCCCGGCGCTGCCCGCCCGGCGCTGCCCGCCCGGCGCTGCCCGCCCGGCGCTGCCCGCCCGGCGCTGCCCGCCCGGCGCTGCCCGCCCGGCGCTGCCCGCCCGGCGCTGCCCGCCCGGCGCTGCCCGCCCGGCGCTGCCCGCCCGGCGCTGCCCGCCCGGCGCTGCCCGCCCGGCGCTGCCCGCCCGGCGCTGCCCGCCCGGCGCTGCCCGCCCGGCGCTGCCCGCCCGGCGCTGCCCGCCCGGCGCTGCCCGCCCGGCGCTGCCCGCCCGGCGCTGCCCGCCCGGCGCTGCCCGCCCGGCGCTGCCCGCCCGGCGCTGCCCGCCCGGCGCTGCCCGCCCGGCGCTGCCCGCCCGGCGCTGCCCGCCCGGCGCTGCCCGNCCCCGCCGGCCGCGCAGGGCCCCGCCGGCCGCGCAGGGGCCGGGCCGCCTCCCCCGGGCGGGCACTCCCAGAGCCGCCCCGTCGGGGCTGCCGCGGGCCGTGCCCTGCCCCTCTGCCGTGCCCTGCCCCGGGGCCGTACCGCCCGCTCCCGTCGCTCCCGCGGAGCTGCGGTAACTGGCCCAAGGCTCCCTCGAAGGTGCGCCGGCGGCCCGAAGCTGTGGCGGCAGAGCCGCGCCCGGCGCCGGGCGTGAGGAGCGGGCTCTGGCAGCGCCCGGCCGAGCGCCGGGAGCGCGACGGCACTCGCGCCCTCACACCGAGGGAGAAGAGTCGCTGGGGTTTGCCTTTATTGCTGCCGATCAACTTAGACTTGTTGAAGTCAGCGTTTTAAGCCTGACCTCGCGAAGTGCGGTGTGCCAGCGGGTGCAGGAAAAGCGGACAAAGCCAGGCGAGACGGAGCCCTTTTTCCTGGAGATCTCCAATTCCGCTCCTGCTAGAATTCCGTTGTCGGTGCTGTTACAGCAATGATTCCTCAACAGGAGGTCTGGAAACTGTTTCCTCCACAGGGAGACTCCCAGCAGTTCTACGATCTTACTGTGGTGTACTGATAGAGACTGGTATAAATTAGATGACAAAACTACTTGATCCTGAGGTCTTGATTTTGGGGGTTGAGAATGAAATACTGCTTTCCTGGGAGTCCTACAGAGAGTGCAGCATACAAGGACTAAAAAAAATTCCCAAACCTAAAAACCAGTCACTGAAAGCTGAAGCCAGACAACTTTAGATTAGAAATCAGGTATAGATTTAAAAATCTGTGGGTTTATAACTAACTTTTGAAACAACACAGGTGGTGGTTTTCTGTGTCTTCACATCATAGCTTGATAGTTTACATTCTAGCCGAAGACATAAAAGGTGTCAGTGCAGAGATGCTCCCTGAACATGACCTGTCCTACACCAAATGTCTGGCTGAATAATTCCTCCTGGCATTGTAGTCCCCAAGCAAATAATTTTTTTCTTTTGTCCTTCACTCACCTCACTGGGGCTATGTGAGTGCTTTAGTGCCTCTGTCTTTGCTCCTGACACACCTCCTTGCTGTGTCACTGTTCTGCTGCAGGGCTCTTCACTGACTCAGCCCTCACCTTCATTCCTTTCACTATAAAAATCGTGTTTGGCCTGAAGCAACACCTCTGTGAACCTATTCCTGCAGCACCTTCCATGAGAAGGTTGGGAAAGCACTTACTGATGCTAACTCTTGCCTTTATGAAAGATGACTATATTTATGGGTAACATTTACAGAAAGTGGTTTTTTTACATAGTTTTCTCGACATTTCCCAGTTTCTTCCCCTACTCGGATCCTGATCCCAAGCTTCAAAGTTCAGACTGCCACATTCAAGAGACCGTAACTGTGTTCAAGGGCTTAGAGACACATTTGTGGTGGGAAGAACTGTGATTCAGTGCATACTATGGACCAAAGGTCTGTAATACAGTTTCTTTCAATTTCAGGAAACAAGATTTGAGTGATCTAATTTCCTCCTGCCACAAGAAAACTTCATCAATGAATCTCTTGGTTATGAAATACCAAGTGAGGTGCTTGCTTCCCAACTTATAGTTGCCTGTGTCTTTGCCCAAAGTGAAGTCCTTGAATCTTGGAGAGCATGCCCAGGAACAACAGTGAGATCTCCCAGAGCCAGAAGTGGTTAAGTTTTGTTACTTTTATGTTCCAAACAAACCAAATCCAAGAAAAATCTGGACAGCAGATAAAGCACCATCTGACAACAGCCATCTGACACAGGCTGATTTTTGCAAAAAGTATTTTCCTGCATTGCCCTCAGCAGTCTTGTCATAAACTGAATGATCTCTCTTGTAATTGCTGCCAAATGCCATTGAAAAATGCCCCAAAAGAGTGTGATCTAAATGACATTTTCATCACTTCATGTTTAACCAACATTGTTGCTACTGCTTTTTCTTTGACTCCCATACAAAGTAAAATGTGACAGATGAATCAGAAAGCTTACCTTGCCCACAAAGTGTTTGAAAGATGAAAGGAAGCATATGTATATGTTTATGGATGGCAGCAGTGTTGCAATGAGGGGAACTTGTGTTTGCTGTGCTTGAAATATTTCTTGGTATGTTGATAATGGGCTTCAGCATTCTTTATAGTGCTTTAAACACATAAATGCATTTTAATGAAGTTTAATATTTAGGCCTAGATTAAAAAAAGCATGACTATATTAATATTGAAAGAAAGTTCTGGGATAAAATACGATGAAGTTAACAGGAAAAATTTCTTGAAGAAAGTCCAAGGGGTTAATTTGACAGCTCAGCCTGGATCTTTATTGGCTTGAAGAAGAAAAATAGCTTTTTACTAGAGATCTAAGTGCAAAACTTGTATAAAGCAGAAGTGATTCTGATGAGAACTCTGAGTCAGCTTTGGTTGATGTTCTAAGAGGTATGTCCTGGAAAGTGCTGAACACTGTTCATGCCCATCTGCCTCTTCAGATTGTTTCATATTCTTATTAATACAATTGGTATCTCATTCCATTTCTGTTTTACACTGCAGCCTGAAGATCTGGGTGAACTTGAGGATCAGTACCTCTCTTTATGGGGTTAGATCTTACATGTGGCAATCTGGTAAATACCGGGGAACCGCGAGACTGAATGTTGTGGGACAGAGCCTTAGTTGGCATACTTAGGTTCTCTCAAGCCAATTGATACTTATTATCCAGCTGCACCTGAGTGCAGTAACTCTTTTGTAATGGTATCACAGTAAGCTGGTTTCCCATTTCAGTTAATAACTTCTGGAAATAATGTAAGTGCTTTTTGCTGATTAGGCATACCTGACTGCTTGGAAAGAAAATGTGTGTGCAGTTCATGGCAATTCAGCTTCCCTTTCTGTGCTGCGTATTCAAGAGCACAATAAAGTATTAGCTGGAAGATAAACGAGATAAGAATTGAGGTGTTGCTGACTGACTCTGGAGAAGCCAGCCGTGTTGAGGTGGTGGATGTTGCTATCACTGTGCTCATTCTGACCAACTCGCCCTGAGCAGGTGCCCTTCTGTTGTGTCCCCACCCGAATCTCTTGGCAAGCTCAGTTTCAGATTTGGTCTTTCTCCCTTTACAGACTTTTGAATTTATGCAGGCCAACAAAGTGAGAGTCTCAGTCTTCCCTTTATGCATTTGGTTCTTGAAGGAGATTGCTCATGAAGAACTGGCATGTAAGAGTTTGTAAGAGGTGCCTGTTAAAAGTATATTGAAAGTATCGTGGAAGATACGTTGAACAACCTAGACCTGCGTGTTCTCTCTGTAATGCACTGTTTCTCAAACCCTTTAGATGAAAAGTGAAGAGCTCTTTGCTGTCTGGGTACCTCTGACAGTGCTGTTATGATATTGTAATATTTACCAGGCCTGCTAAAGCTACTCCTTTTGGGGTCACAGTTAAATGAGGCTCTCATCTCTTCTAAAAGGATATAAAAAGTATGTTTTAACTTCTCAAACTTTTCTAGACTTTGCATTTATGGAGAAAAACTTAAAAACTGGTAAAGTCTAGGGTTCTGCAAGTCCAAGAATAAATAAAAACCACTCAATTTAAATTTATTTTTTCTAGAGGTATAACTCTAGAAATCCATAGCGTCTGTTCTCCTAACAAAATTGTAAGTGAAGCAACCAGTGTCAGATAATAAATTAACAAACCAGTTTATATTTCTGTTTAAGGGTTCGGTTTTGACTCTTTTTGAGGGGTGTCAGTCCTCTATCACAGTTGCACATTCCTTGAATGAAAATTACTCTTTTTTTTTTTTTTTTTCAGATTTCTTTATGTAGGGGCCTGACTGCACAGTATGTTGGACAAGACCTAGAAGACCACATTCCTCATTCCTTTGCTGGCCCACTGGGACAAATCAGCATCTCTATGTCCCTCATTTATTCTTATGTAAAACTGGAATAGTCATACTGTCTTTGCTAATAAATTATCTCTGGGAAGGCTGAGTATGTTTAAAATACTTCATAGCTGATCTTTACCCATTTACAATTGTGAAATGGGTTGTGCCAGTAAAATACACACTTTGTATTTTCCATGTTTAATCCCTAAATATTGTGTTTGCTTCAAAATGACCACTGAAAAATCTGGTTTTAATTATTTTTTTCTATAGGTGAGTTGATTGCCATGATTATTTTAGAATCGAGTCTTTACCAGATGTGTTATTCAGTATTGTCTGAGGTTCTCTGTAGTTCCTTTATGCAGATATGGAGCTATTCAGTTCTTCTACTATGACTAATTCCAACTCACTTTACAGACAGGGACTGAAGTCACAAAAATTCAGAGAGTTGTGAACTGTCTAGTAATGTGCAAGGGATGCTCTGCTACCATGCCTGTGTTATCTGCCTCACTCTTCCACAACTGGAGTAAGTAATTACTGTTTCATCCTATTTCAACAGTTTTGCCTCTGCCATCATGGGGATCTGAGTCATGGAGAGATGGAGTGGTGTAGGAAAGGTGGTGGGTTGTTCTGTGTGTATGAAGTGGTTCCCCATGTTCAGCCTTATTGATTGAACTATCAGATTGTCCCTTTAATACACTAAAAATTTTATAGGAGGCATAACTCTAGAAATCCATAGCATCTCTATCTGTTCTCCTAACAAAATTGTAAGTGAAGCGACCAGTCAGTAGGTACAAGTCTGTAGTAGTACATTTCTCTGAGGGTGGCTGTGTGCTCACAGCAATTCAATAGTACCCTAGATATTTAGTACAAAACAGATGTGGCTGTAGTGAGATCCCTGTGCTGTTTTTTTGGATTGCTTCTCTGACTAAATTTTTTGTCTTTTTAAGCATCAGAGATCTCCACATTTGGTAATAGAGTGATTTGGGAACTCCTTCAGCTGGATTTATAGAGGTATAGAGTCTGACTGGGCTTGGGGGAGCAGCACACTGCTCTGGCCACTGCAGTTCTGATGCTGATTCATGACAGCACAAAGGGAATCAACCCTGGATTGTGTTCAGTTGGAAAGGTGTCATAGAATAATTTGGGTTGGAAAGGACCTTAAAGATCATCCAGTTCCAACTCCCCTTCCATGGACAGGGACACCTTCCACTAGAGCAGATTGCTCAAAGCCCCATCCAACCTGGCCTTGAGCACTTTCAGGGATGGGACAGCTTCTCTGGGCAACCAGTTCCAGTGCCTCACCACCCTCACAGGGAAGAATGTCTTTCAAATATCCCACGTAAACATACTCTTTTTCCAGTTTCAAGCAATTTCGCCATGGCTTATCACTACAGGCCCTTGTAAAAAAAAGTCTTTCTCAATCCTTTTTGTAGGCTTCCTTCAGGTACTGAAACTACCTGACCAGTTCAGTCACCCTGAAGTCTTCTCTTCTCCAGGCTGGACAATCCCATCTCAGCCTTTCCTCATAGAAGAGGAATCCATCTCTCTAATCATCTGTCATTCTCAACTGTGGCACACTTGGTAACAGGAAACACCTGGAGTCTGCCACGGATGGTGTTTGTGACAGCTGATGTCAATAACAGAGAGAAGTAACTATTATCTCCAGCTGAGCTGACCTCTCAGGACTCCACAGGGATATTAGAAACAAAAGGGCACCTGTTTGTCCTTTTAAATTGTGAAGAGTTTGTGACTTGTTTCCACAGGTTGAAAGCGTGAAAAGAGATATTTGTATTAGTCATGTGGCTTCTTTATTTTATGAACCAGTTTTGAACAGAAAAGGCTACATAAAATTATTCCATAATTAGCTTTGTAGAGTTGGAATGGAGTGAATCATCAACAGGAAACTCCTAAGCAGCTAGGACCTGAGCTGAGCAAGCACCTGATCCTCATGGAAACTAATTGTGAAGGATGGCACAAATATAGCCTGGATCTGAGCAAGGAGCTGCAGCCAAGTAACCTTACTCAAGAAGAAGGTACGTGTGAGGAAGCATGTTCAGTTTTCTTCTCTTCCTAGAAAATCTATGTCTGGATTTAGTCCATCTTTATCTGGCAATGTTTAAGGACACGTACGTTGTTGTGTTTGATACCAGTGGTAACAGTGGTGTAGCTGGAACTGCTACAGTTAGAAGTTGATGCACTTAAGCATCTGCTTGATTGCTTTGCTGCAATGGGATGTTAGCTGTAACTTTTAACAGCGGTGTCACAGTATCTCAGCAGCAGTCTGTAACCACCTGGATTTAAGATTTATTTTTAGTCATTATAACTATTCAGTTTCATGACAGTTGTACTTAAGAAGAATTTTGATGACTGGGGGAGAAGGTAAGTAGGGGTGGGAGGAAGGAGAGACAAGAAAAGGCTAGGGAGACTATCCTATACTATGAGCTTGCTCCTTCTCTGTTGTCCTATATACTGCAGAAGAGGAGGCTAAGGTTTGTTGGGGTTTTTTTAAAATTTTTTGTAGGGAGCTGTTTTCTGAGTGTTTTATTGAGAAATCAAAAATCACAATATACCACTGCTAAGAGCAGTATATGCAGTTAGAAGTGTGTGGTTTCCTCATCTTTCCCTTCTCCCATGCACATATCTGATATGCTTGGAAAGGCTTATCAATTTCTTGGGAATATCCTCTTCACACTGCTGTGATGAACCTGCAGGTTTCTTCCTAGCAGGATTGTCTTGATTTTTGTCATCCTGTGGCATAACCCTGTGTGTTTCTCAGGTGAGCTCTGTAGCATGTGCTGGCTTTGAAGAGAGTTCTACACAGTGTGAATGTGAGGCAACACCTTTTCAAAGCAAAAAACCTGTCCCTTTCATTGTGTGAGGACCTGCGTGCTATATAAAAGCGTTGCTAACTCCTAGTTTGACTTTGGTCACAGGTAACTACATCGACTCCTCTTCTCTGGCATGGAGGGTTTAAGGAAGTTGAACTCTGTGCTCCCTCTTGTGGTACATGTAGAAATGTGAAATAAGTTTGGGGAAAAACTGCTTGTAACAGCGAGGGAAGCTGAGTGTCCATGTTTTCCTTAGCATCTTCTGACAGAATTAAATGAGATTTTTGATGTTACCTCAAATGGAGTGGAAGTCAAAGGTTTTATGAGGTCAGAACACAGCCCTGAAGTAAATAGCTTTTTTAAGCAAGACTAAATGCTGTAGCTTTCCAACAGTCAGGGAATGCAGAATGGTGAAACACAGTTATATATATACTCTGTTGAGCAATTTTACATAGGCACACAAAAGAAAAGCTTAGGATTATTTACCTAATATGTGTTAAAATTCTTATGCCACCTCCTGCAGATCTTCATGCCACTTGGTGTATTTTTTCCTTTCTGTGTTACTGAGTCTTCTGTAGGTTTGTAATCAAATAGTAGATAAAGCATTTATTTTGTGATCTGTTAGCTTTCTAGCATTTAGAGCGTACAAAATGTTTACATAGATGTTCAAAGATCCTTAGCTGGAAATTATGTGCGCTATTACTCTAGAAATGAGAAAAGGAATAGTAAGAGACAGCTACAACCCAGTTACTGCAGGTGGCTGTATGCTATGTAAAGATCACGTGTTTTCTTGGACTTTGTAATACCACTTTTGATAATGTGCTTTTTTCTGGAAATATTTATGCCCTTAGAGAAAAATCCCCCCCCCCTTATTAGGGGACAGTCTGCTATGTCATCTGGGGGTCCAGGAACCTGGTTTGAAGGGAACTTCACTGGCTGTGCATGGTTGGCTTTGTGTCTTTGCCGTGGGCTGCAGCATTATGGATGCAAATGTGTGGAGTGCCCAGAGCCTCCAGCACCCCCAGGCACTCTGCAGTAGTGAACTGGTGCAAAGCCTGGTCTTGATGATACTGAGAGGCAAGTGAGGAATGTCAGACAGGTGAGTAACTGATGCCTTGTGTTACTCTGTTATAGAAAAAGAGAAACTGGTTTAGCTCATTTATGCAGAACCTAACATAATAGAATGACTGCCTTTTTGGCCCAGTAATAGTTTGTGTTAGGCAATGATTTCATCAATGCCCAAAGAGTGGTATACCAGGTTAATAACATCCTGAAGGTTATATTATGACTTCCCCTCTCTGTTGGCCATAATTTTATCCATTTAATGTCTGCAACTTCCAATATCACCAACAGTCTTGTGGACAGTATGAACCATTGGTGATGGCTATGTGTATTGGAATTTTGAGAAGGTGATTGTGCTGGTTTTGGCTGGGATAGAGTTTATTTTCTTCACAGTATGTGGTATGTGCTTACAACTTGGATTTATGCTGGAAAGAGTGATGATAATTGGGGAATGTTTTAGTTATCACTGAGCTTACCCAGAGCCAAAGCCTTTCTTGCTCCTCTCCCCATCCCATCAGCGAGAAGGCTGGGGTGGGGGGGCAGGAGGAGCTGGGAGGGGGCACAGCTGGGGCAGCAGATCCCAATTGACCCAAGGGGCATCCCAGACCCCATGGCCTCATGTTCGGCAATAAATCTGGGGGAGGAGGAAAGGAGGATGTTTGGAGTGACAGTGTTTGTCTTCTCAAGTCACTATTACCCATGATGGATCTCTGCCCCCCCGCCCCGGGAATGCTGAACATCTGCCTGCCTGTGAGGAAGTGGGAAGTTAATTCCTTGTTTTGCTTTGGTTGTGTGCATTGCTTTTGCTTTACTTATTAACTCATGGGTCAATATCAATACAGTTTTTCTCACTTTTACCTTTCTGATTATTTTCCCTGTCCCCCTGGGTGACTCTGTGGTGCTTAGCTGCTGGCTGGGGTTAAACCACAACAGCAGCGAAAGATTTTAATGCTAATGAAGCACTATACTTTTGATGTGGTTCACTTGGCAGTTCTGAGCAAAATTGCTTTGCATTTCTCTTTGCTGTGGTTTAAAGAATTTGAGTTTACTGCAGAATACTTATGTAGATGTCCGTAGTTTTACTGCTGGTTGAGGAAAAACCATCCAAGGAAATCAATAGTTGTTTTATCTGGATTAGAAGCTGGGCTTTAGGCTTAAAGTGCTCTAAGCAATGCAAGCATTGAGTGAACCACTGGGACTTTTATTTTTAGGGAGTACAAGCTACTGCAGATGTGAAACACCCTGAACTGAAATATCTTCATGTTACATGTCAGTCAAACATGTTATCTAGGGTGCACTTAAGTGGGAAGGTGTCTCTTCTCATATTTTTCCAAGGCGCGGCTGTCATGGTGCTGGGGATCTTCAGACATACAGAGATAAATATTTCAGTGGTGTAAAGTTTTGCTTAATGATGGGATGTGTCTCAAAACATGCGTAAGATCTACTGGAGTATTGATTACTTAGGTAACCCCCTTAAGCCCTTTCCTTGCATGAACAATAAGAGGATGGATGCCTAAGCAGAGAAGTGGGCCATATTCAGAAGCGGTGGATGAAGGATCTCACAGGGATTGGTGCAACAAGACACAATGAAAGATGTTCTACTTAATGGAAAAAAAGTCAATAAACCAGGTGGAAGTTAAGTAGCTTCTGTGGAAAACCTGTCTCACGGGTGCTGGAGGTGTGAGCTGCTGTTTGCTGTTGTGGTGCAGTTGTTTCAGCAACTGTCAGCGTTGCAATGTGCGAACTCCAAGCTGAAGCCTACGGGACAAATCTGTTTCTTTCTCATCATCCTTCAATGACTCAATGGTGCTAGCACCAGGCATTTACACCTCAGGGGAAAGGTGCCAAATGGCTACAAGAGTGGCCTGTAAAACCTTGAAGTTACAATAAATAACTGGTAGCATGAGTTCCTGTTTGTGCTTTGTGGATTGAAGCTATTCAGGATATGCCGATGTCCACTGCTGTAACTGCAAAAGGCATGTCTCTTTCCTCTTTCCCTCTTTAAAATGAAAACCTCAGATTCTGATGGGATCATGTGAGTCTTTAAAACAGACCCATGAAATAGCGCAGCACTTGTGGTGAGTTATGGGAGGACTGATAATCCTTTAAGCCAGGGCTGCCTTGACTCTCGCTGCCTGTTTCCTTGTGAACCCTGACCTGTACCACTCTTATTCCTACTGCAGAAAATAACATGAT
Source organism: Grallaria varia (assembly GCA_013396735.1). Classification (NCBI taxonomy): domain Eukaryota; kingdom Metazoa; phylum Chordata; class Aves; order Passeriformes; family Formicariidae; genus Grallaria; species Grallaria varia. Next base: position 1,824,037 of record VWZG01009936.1, on the reverse strand, counting down.
TTTTGTCCCCAAAGGAGCTCTGTAAAAGAGGAGGGTGTTGCAATTATCAAGAAATGATGCAGAGATTTATTTTTACATTAACCTGCAACATAAATTTTTTTTAGTGTTAGGCTGTCTCACAGTCCTCCTTAATGGACTAAACTTTCTAGTTTGTCTCTTTATCATGTTGATAGACCTGTTAAATGAAACCCTGAGAGATCAGACAATTTAGTCTTGTGGCCTGTGGCAGCTTTTCACAGCAGTGATTTCTAGCTGGGTTGTATGTGCCAAATGTCCAGGCAGCTTGTGCTTATCAGCATCCATTATACTTTTTTGTTGACTCAAACCATTAATAACCTGTCAGATTAGGTAATTAGGCTGTCTCAAGTAGCCAGGGGAAATTGTTTTTCCCTAACTGATGGTATGGGTTGTGCAGATAAGCACTTGGTCAAATGGCAGTTCAGGCGATTTTTAACTGGCCTTGCTGATGAATGCAGAAGTAGTGCTGAGACATGAGGGGCAGATAACAGAGAGAGAGGTATGAAGTAAAATAACCTGCTACTTTCAGAACTCTCTCCAAATAAGACAACGGTTACTGTTCTGATTCTGCAAATCTGCTGCATGTAGGAGCAACCTTGTTAATTTTAAAGCTGTGGTGGTTTTATGAACATTTTTCCACACTGTTGATTTAAAGTTCATCCCAGACCTGGAGAAATTAAAGGGATTCTCTCCAGGGGGTGTAATTTTACCCATGTGAGTAAAACTGGCTACTGCTAGTACCCACTGCTTCTCTGAGATTCTCTTTGTGCATCGACCTTCTCTCTTTGGAGAGTTTGTTGTACCCAGGAAATGCTTCAGTGGTGAGTAGGCATAGGAAAGGTCTGTTTATTCTGTTGAAGCTGGGATCCCAGTTCTTAGGTGAATGACATTTATGTATTTCTAGAAGTGATCAATCTTCAGTGTGAAAAGGCTGAGTGTTGTGACAGCATCCATCAAATAAACATGTCACTTCAGTTATGTGAAGACTTTCTGTAAAAATAGACAAGAAAATAAATTTCCCTGGAAAGCCATTTAGGTTCGCCATGATTAAAGGCTTAAGTTCTTAGACTCCAGCAGTTCTTATCTTTTACTTTGAGATGGAGTTGAATTTTCAGTGTGGCTTTTCCTTAACATAGTTATAGGCTTTGAACTAACCCAATTCAAATGCAGCCTGCATTCCAGCTTCCTCTGCCTTCCCTCCTTTCCCCTAGTCTGGGGGACCCTAAAATAAGAGGGACATGCCTGTCAGTGTGAGTCCAAAGGAGACCATGAAGATCCTCAGAGGGCTTGAGCCTCTCTGTTATGAAGATGGGCTGACAGAGGTGGGGTTCTTCAGCCTGGAGAAGAGAAAGCTCTAGGGAGACCTCAGAGAACCTTCCAGTACCTAAAGGGGCTATAAGAAAGCTGGACAGGGAATTTTAACAAGGGCATGGAGCGACAGGACAAGGGGGAATGGCTTTAAGTTGAAAGAGGGTGAATTTGGTTTAGATATTAGGAAGAAGCCAGGGGTGAGGCACTGGCACAAGTTACCTGGAGAAGCTGTGGATGCCCCATGCCTGAAAGTGTTCAGGGCCAGGCTGGATGGGGGTTTGAGCAGCCTGGTCAAGTGGAAGGCACCCCTGCCCAGGGCAGAGGGGCGGAACGAGATGCTCCTGAAGGGCTCTTCCTAGCCACGCCATTCTGATTCTACGACGCCTATCGTGGCTTTGCAGTGAACCAAGCCGGCGCTGCTCGCAGGAGTCCTCTGAGCGCCCGGCTGGGTGCCGCTGGGGGGCCGGTGGCCGCAGTGAGTGTCGCCGGTGTCGCCGCGCGGTGTCGCCGCCGGCCGCGCCAGCGCCGCTGCAGGGCCAGGCTGGATGGGGGTTTCACGCAGGTCCCGCCCGCGGGTCCCACCGCCGGCTCTCCCCGCGGGCGCGTTTGTGTTTTGGCAGCGTTAAGATTGTCATCGCCGCTGTGCCCGCCTGCCTTTTGTGATCGCAGAGCTTTAGTAGTGTCCAAAAACTTCGTGACTATTTTTTTCGGCGTTCCAGGCGGCTGAAATCGTCTTGTTTCAGGCATCAGGTAGTCCAGTAACTAAGAAAATAACCCCCAAATGTCAGTGGACAGAGGACAAGATGTGAACTGTTCCGTCCTCCCCTCTCTGAACTACTTGTTACTCAGTCTGTATGAACACTATGTTGTATCTGGTTTCTAAAGAAAGTCTAAGGAGGAAAAAGGCAAAAAATATTAGTTTAGTAGAATCTAGGGGTGATAAAACTTAACAGATCATGAACAGCTCTTACAGAGGTTGCTGTGGTTTAACCCCAGCCAGTAGTTATGTCCCACACAGCTGTGGGATGGGGAGGAGAATCAGAAAAAGGTGAAATTCTTTTAGATAACAGTTTAGGTTCTGAAGAGTTCTAGTCAGGAATAAACAAAGGAAGATTTGTTTTAGTGCAGTGGAGAAAAATCTGCAACTTTTGCCTGGGGGATAGAAAAAATGAAACCACAGGTTCAAAAACTGTAAAGTCAGAAGTAACAGGAAGTGCTGATCTAGATCATTTGCATTTCAGATCTGTGCTTACACCAGAGGCAAGTGTACTGACTCCAATATGAACCAGAAGTTTGCAGCTACAGGAAGGTGTAGAAATCTCTAAAAAGAGATTACTCTAAGGGAGGGTAAGGAAGCCAAGAGGCCCCAACTTCAACTGTGTAATGTACACTGTAAATTGTTCCAATGTAAAAGGATCATTCAGAGATGAGGAAAATACAAGAGACAGCTGCAGCATAATACAGGAGCATTGAAATTATTGTTGTTTTACAAGGTTTTAGGAAATAAGAAATTAAAATGCTAGTCCAAATAGATGTCAGTCCATCCTGGGGTCCAGCACATCTGTGTATGCTACAAGATCAACAAAGCTTTTTGCATGCTCCTGACTGCTGCAGTTGGTACCAAAAAATCAGTGTCCAGGGAAGTTAGGTGACTCTTCTTCTCAGAGAGCAAGAAGACTGAATTCTGCACAAAAATAGCTTTCAGCATCAGATCATCTGGATCCCAGGCTAATCAATAATTATGGTAATGTGTAAGGGCATGTTGTGCTGGAGAGAAGAGTTGATCAATGCCTCTTTATTCTCTAGCACTCAATGTCAAATGCTGCAGGATGCATCCATTAAGTATGGTGCTTTTTGCCACAACACAAAACTGTCAGTAAAAAGCCAAGAAGAAACAGGGTGCCTGTTTCTTGGTACAGAAAATTACCATTACCATGGGGTACCTACTGGTCTGTCAATGGTTCTTGTCTCTGACATCTGCTCCAAGCCCTGTTGCTGCTTCAAGTGTGCTAACAGTTGCTTTGTGGGCAAATCAGCTTCCTTAAAACAGTGACAAATTCTAGTTCTAACATTCCCCTCCAGCTCTGTCTGGCAGACATGTGGATGAGGCAATGGAAGAAATCATAGTATCAGGGAATGGTTTGGATTGGAAAGGACCTTGAAGATTGTCTAGTTCCAACTCAATTGCTATTGGCAGGGATGCCACCAGCTAGACCAGGTTGCTCAGGGCCCCATCCAACTTGAACACTTTCAGAGATGGGCCATCCACAACCTCTCTGAGAAACTTCTGCCTGTGCCTCACTACTCTTTGGGTAAAGAATTTCTTCCTAACATCTGATCTACATCTCTGCTGAGTTTAAAACTGTTCCCCCTTCTCTTATCACTATCTACCCCGTGTAAAAGCCACCCTCCTTCTGTTTATAAGCCCTGCTGAAGTTCTGAAAGGACTTCCGGTATCAGGGATTTGGGTACGTCAGTTGCTGTGTGAAGCTTGTAGTGCAGTTCAGTTTCTAAAAAGCTAAAAGAACATCTATATGATGTCAACAGGAAAAATTTATCCTTGTCTTGCCTGACATTTTCCTTAGTTACAGCATTTCACGTGTGATTCTATGCCTGCCTCTGCAGCTTAGTTTTGTGCTTTTCCATAGCCCAGAGACTCATGCACATGCCTTTTTAGAAGTGCAGAATGAAGCCTAATAGGAAAAGACTTGCATCTCAATTTAGAGAGAGATTTATTCTCCTAGTCTATTCATATTAAATTAAATCACATTATTACTCTCTTTTCTCTATTGATTACCTTCTTGAGTGTGTCTAAAGTAAGTAAGTGCCTTGATCTTCCAGCTCACTGACATCTGAAAAGAGGGAAGTCAAGCTGCCTCATTTCAGGCTCTTTTCCTTAATATATTTACAGTATTTTCTAGCTTATCCATTATTCCCACTCTTAAGTTCATCTATATGTGCACCTGTGCTTGCTTGCATTGTGTATAACACTGTGCAATGTGGTTTTCTACACTGGAGGCAGAAAATGTACAGCTGACAAATGAATTGGTCAGACTTGTATAGAAGAACAGGCAATTTCTGGATTAGTTTGAGAGCTTTACTGCAAGTAAAGATTTATCTACCTGGGTGGGTAAACAGATGTTGATAAGGCTAATCTGTAATTCCACTTTTTATGCTTCTAAATAATGTTACACCTTGCAATCTCATTATCTATGTATCATGGTACCCAAAAGTCTTTCTATGCTTATGCCGAGTGTATATCAGATCTTGTTTTACTGGTGTTTATCTCAAGCTTTGATCATTAAGGTAGTTCTTAAAATCTGGAAGAGCGTGACAAAGAATTTTGCGTTCTGCTTTTTGGTAGGTTGGAGTGTCCCTCTTCATTAATAAAAGTTACTTTATTTACCCCAATTTTAGCTCTAGTAAGTTGGTTATACTTAAGTAAATCTAATACTTGACAATAATGTCCTTGGAGGTGCAATTTCCTGCTGTGGGAATATTGCTGTAGATTTGGAGGCCGTGGGATGGAGCGAGGCAGTCTCTGATCTCTAGTGTAACAGAGAATAGTTATAGCACATTGCACAGGATACGTGTATGGGTGCTCTCAGTCACTAAGGGGAGCTATTTTGTAACGGAAGTGAATTAGGAAATGGGAAAAACAGAGCTAAAGTTACACTGAGAGAGAAACTGTTCATGATCTAATTTTTTTCTTTTTTTTCCTGGAAGTCTGTCTTCTGTTGAGGTCCCTTCAGTACCAGGAAGCCCACAACCCCTTCACTCTGCAGCAAGTCTACAGGGGCTGCACTTTGCTTGGTGTAGGGCACATCTCCTTACTGTTAATTTCATGTGACTTTGGAAAAGGCTTCTGACCTGCTTCCCTTATGAACAACAATATGAGCTCATACCTGAATTTTTATTTTGCACTTTGTCTAGACATTTATACCTGTGAACAGGGAGCGTTGAGCTGCCACCAAGAGAGAAGGGGAATTCTTATTTGGAAGAATTTCATAGTCACTTTGTGTAGGCAGAAATGAAGACAAAGGCTGTGGCAAAGGAGAATCAGACCTAGAAATTGCCTTGAGCTTCATGAAAACGATCAGACAGAACCCTTCCCCACCGCAGAGCACTGCTGGCATACCATTGGTATATTGTCTGTATTCATCAACTGAAGGGTTTGCCCTGGGCAGCCAAGTAGCTCTGGAGGGATGTATAGGCTTCAACGCTTGCATCTCTGCTAGTTCCCCTCCTTGTCACCCTGAGAATTATGACGTGTCATTTACTGTCAGCTTCTTTTCTCCTTGGGAGTGCTGAGGCAAATAATTAATTTAACTTGTTTTGGAGAATGTCATTTTGCTATCTTAAAAGATTACCCTGGCTGCTGTATCCCTCTGAGCCATTCAGGTTACTTTGCTCCTAGAACCCCATGTGCCTTCTGGACTTGAATTATTTTTTTTTTTCTCTGTCTGAATGTCTTGCATTATCTGTTATTTGTTTTACCCCTTTGCTTTTCTTCTCATTTGTTCACAGCTGATAACTTTTTGAACTTGCCAGTCATCAGTGCCTGATCTTTTAGTGTCCAGGTGCCTCTAGAGTTCTTTATTGCTTTGTATCAGTCTGTATTGTTCTTCTTTTATGCCCACGGAAAGTTCACAGTGAACTGTGTCCTTACCACTGAACACAAAACAGAGCTTGCCCATACTTGCACACCACAGAACCTGCAAGCCACTTGTCTCTATCTGCCCTGACAGTCTTATTTCCGTACAGTTTGGTTAGTTCTCAGTGGCTTGGAAAACTTCTCATCTTAGCAATATGAAGACCTTGCATGTCGAGAGATCTCATGTTGGTGAGCTTGTGTTCAAAATGGCACAGAGATCCCTTAGAACTGCAAAAATGCAATGTCTGAGTCTTCCCATGACTCAAAAGGAAAAAGAGCAGAGTTTTTGCATGAAGATCCATAAAAACTTTGGACATTTCCTGCTCCCCTCAGTTCGTATTTGGATTGAATTTTGTCCCTCCTAGCCCATTGGACAAAGTTAGAGAACAGGGATACCTTTCCCATCCAAAATGTTGATTTCATCCTGCAGGGTAGCAGCCAAATTCCTGAGCTAGCAGAAACTTCGCTGGGTTTAGTTGTCTTCCCCCTACTTGCCTTTTGAACTGAACATGTCTGATCTGGAGTCACTCAAAAACAATGAGCATAGAATCCTATGAAAAAATTCAGAAGTCACATTTCAAAGGAGATTTACATCTTACTAAGCCTGTAAAAGACCAAAGTGTGAGTAAAGGATTGAGAAGATGAAGTGAGGGTAACTATATTCGGGGAGGTGATGGCAGGTGAGGGTTATGTGGGAGGAAGAGAATGAATTCATATTTAAGGCTCACTCTGACACTTCATGGCCTGACCTGCAGTGGGTCTAAGTTTAGAGAATAAAGTTAAGATCTGAGGAGAGGAGAAGCAGGTACAGGAAGTGCAGTGCATAGAGAATGTGCTGCCTTGAAGGGTTTAACTCAGTAGCAGGGAGCTATGGTGCAGCCAGCAGCTGACAACTTAAAGCAAGTCACCTAGAGGGATCTGAGTGAGCTATCCCCAGAGAAGCAACTCATTAGTGTCACCAGAGAGACAGAACTATGTAAGTCAGTCTTTCAGGTGAAAGAGATGTTATCTTCCAGCAAGGAAGGGTTGTGCTGATCAAGAATTCATGTTTTAAAAGCTCTGCTACAGACTAAAATTAGCTGCTCCCCAGACTCAGCAATAATGGGCATCTTCTGAGCGTGTGACTGTTTATACATGAGAGAGTAGGGCCAGCATCAGCCTGGTCCTCCTGTTTGCCCGCAGAAAACAAGTGAGTTCTCCCTTGTCCCAGTTATACACAGAATTGTAGGCTCTGTTCCCTGGGGGAGCAGAGACTGTTCTGTCCCTGGGCAGTGGAGAGGCACAAAGCTGTAAGGAGTGCAGGGGGCTGGATCTGTGGCCAACATCCTGCTGTAACAATAAGCTGCTTGGCTGGGAGGTACATACAGAAGGTAGGATCAGCTCCCTCTCGTATTGCTTCCTCAACCATAGCTGCAATAGCTTTGATTCCATGTATTAGTGTAAAAGGACCAGTTGTTTTCTAGTTCTCCCTTTCTAAGCATTTTGCTCCCTGATGCATCACTGTGAACAGTCTAGGTAAGAGTGTCTTTCCTTAGAGCTTTACTCTTTTGAGGAAAACTGGAGTTTTACACTGTCAGCTGAAGGTACATTCTAGTGAAAATTCAGATGTTGCAGTTTTAATGTGAACTAGTGGTCTGGAGGCATCCTTAGCTCTGCCACAATCTTTAACCTGACTGCCTCAGCCCATGGGTTACAGATGGATTAGCAGTCTTGAGCAAAGAGTTTGTCTGTGGTGTAACACAGTAGTTAAAGACTTTGACAAGAGATATGAAGAAGGCAGCCACTCATCAGAGCTCTTCTGCCTTCCTCTGTTTCCCTACATTGTCTCTTGGTGACTTCCAGCTGGTGGGCTGGGAGCAGTTATTGTGCTTGCATGCTCAAGGGAAGGCAAGATCCATCTGTCTGCTACATAAAGATGTGCTCTTATCCAAAACAATTCTGAGATTCTCTCAGCAGTCAGCATATAGTGTTTCACAGTTATTTTCTGACACTGTGTTCAGGTGGGATATAGGATGGGTTGAAGTTGGTTTTAATATTTAGTGGAAACTTCCTTTCTTGTGTTTTCTTTCATTAAAACTTCCAATTTTGAAGGAAAAATTGGTGAGAACAGTGAACATTCTGTGTAGTCCATATCATAAATCAAGTAGAGACTGGTAAGAAAGAGCCCGTATAGAAGATGCCTGCTCATCTGAAATCTATTAATCTGTTTAGTCAAACTGAAATACCCAGCATAGAGAACTTCCCCTTCAAGTTTCTGGGTGAGAAAATACAAACTTGTTTGTACAGAATGAAGTATAGTGCCTGACTGTGACTGAGCAGAAGACTTGAATTCATGGAGTCTTATTATTCCTGAGCTATTCCTCACTAGGTGAGTCTGCAGTGTCATATGCTCAGAATGTATGTGAGTGCTTTGATGGCTTTCAGCATGTCAAATTAGGCCAGTGTCTGCTTGTTCGATTTTGTGTGTATGCACTTGGCACTGAGTACATTGTAGTACTCTGGGCTATCCAATGTAATGGGATTTCCATAAACTTCTTAATGTAGGCTTCAGAAATACAGTGTTTAGCTACTGCATCAAATGGATCTGACTGTTACCCAAAGTTAAGGGCCCAGGGCTGAGCAAACAGATCATTCCTGGGTGCTGTAGCATCACACAGGGACAATATAGCTCCAAGAGCAGTAACACAAAGACACAAGTGGTACTGAAATGAGGTGTGAAAGAACTGGAAGATAGTATAAAACCCCAGTGTGCAAATTCAGACCGTTTGCCTCTGATCCTGTGTGAGAAGTTTTTACTCTTAGGACTGTTTGATGCTTAGCAACAATGAGGCACAGTATGACAGGAAAATTGGAAGCCATGAGTAGAGTGGGTGCACAACCATTTGTGCCTCTCTCTGCCAGGCTGGCTCCTCTAAGCTAGAGTCATTTTTCCAGCTTCATTCCTTCCATCTCTGCATGGAGATCGGGATGTTTTGCCCAGTGCAGATGGGTAGCATGCACAGGCTAAGTTAGTTGATGGGAGAAAGGGACATATTTGCTAATCAAACAAAATTGATTAAAATGTCTGAATAGCTACTGAAACTTTCTGAACAGGTTCAGTAATTTGTTGTTGCAGCAGCAGCTTTTATTGACTGGCCTTATTGCAGCATTTTGGTGAGTTTTAACTCTTTTTGGGTGAGTTGAGATTTCAAGGATGTTTCATTCCATTTGCAAACATTCCAGTGCAAGAACACACACATGGTAGTTTCTCTTCTGATTGCTCATTTTGGAATTACATGGCTTTCTTTGTGTTAATGAGGGCTTTCTAATCTCATATAAACAATCTTATTTATGGACAAGTTGTGTTCCATGGATCTTCATCTTTCCTCAATGAATATAAGCAACGATGGCAATTGGGCTAAATGACTTGCTACACCATCTTTTTCTGCTTGTTAATAACGGTCTATCAATCATTGATAAAAGCTTGAGAGAGCTGGCTACCTTAATGTGCATGTGAAGTTTGCCAGCTCTTTATTACCTGTATTATGTACATCATAGTAATTTATTGAGTTATTCAGCTGGAGAGAAGAATTTTATAGCAAGCATCAGATAGAAATATTAGAGCCCAGGTTGTGTAGGAGCAGGATACAGTTAAGTGTTATGCCAGTATACAAGTAATCAATTTGAGGTTACTTTAAACAAAAAAACCCTGAGAATACACTTTATTTATATGATGGTTTGAGGTTTTGTTTGTTTGAGGGAGAAAGGTGTTTTATTGGAAAGTCAGAATTTGTAAACCAACATTCATGATGCCTTTGGGGAGGCCAGTAAAATCTGTTCTCTGGTTAATCTGTAGGGTGAGATGTTTTTGAATATAGGATTTTAATCGTAAAGAACTGTTAAGTGTGTCATGAACAATATCTGCTGTGGCTTTTCTTGGATCTCTTCACTGACTGTATCACAGAATTCCAAGCAGTTGTGGTCAAAACATAGTAAATGACAAAAGCAGAGGTTGAAGATGACTCTTTTGTACTGCAAGGTAGCTGATGTCTTGAGTTGGAGTGAGCTGAAGTTTATAGCAGAAGCAGAGGATGGAAAGTGGACTCATTTCTACTCAGTTGAAACAACAGTGTAGCTACAGGAAATAGTTTATTCTCAAGGAAGCACTGAAGGGAGGGACAAAGGAAGCTATCAGGATGTTATCAATGGGGATGAGAGTCTGAGAGAGAAGATGGGAGTAGGAGTATGGATAGCCTTACTGGAGATAACTGCTGAGGTAATGTCCTCTGTTTCCTTTTTTATTGACTGGTTTTCCTTTCCATTGAAAGGCCTCTCAGAGGGGTAAGATGATGTTGAAAGTAACATTACTAAAGCAAGTAAAAAAGCGGAACATAAGCAGGGAGTGGGTCCACCTGATTCACTGTCACTGCCATGTTATGGATAGTACTCTAGAATGGAGTGTTTTCATTCTGCTTGGCTCAGAATGTCACAAATAGCCAGAAGCACTTGTCTCTCTCATCCCACTGGGTTGATTAAATTAGTCCTCCTTGAATGGAGGGCTGAACTACCAAAGCCCTGAAGATAAAGCCCATAGCTCAAGGTCTTACCTGGATTTTCTGGCATTTCTTGATGCTCAGCATTTGCCTGAGGATGAAACAGTAAGATCTATAGTTGAAATTAAAGAAAGGTCCAAGCCCTGTCCCAGTGTTGGGGTGTTTCCTTTCTCGCTTGGCTGAGGGCAGACTAAGCCTTGCAATGCCCCACTATGTCTGTCTTGATTGTGGCCTTAATACTCCTGGTGTCCATCCAAATTGAACAGTAGAGGACATGTGAAGCTTTTATTTGATTGAGATCTGGGGTCTTTTTTTTGATTTATTATTTGAGGTTTCTGAATTTTCCTTCACTTCTAAGAATACTTAGAGTTTCTTAATCCTGGAAGTTTAAGAAATTCACAAAAATATGGGTAGTCTTGGTATAAAGAGGGAAAAAGTGGAAGCAATAATCAAGTTTCCCATAAACCAGAGGCAACTCTTCAAATTACAGTACTTCTGGATTTTAGAGGTATTTTTTGCTATGAGTCCCCAATTGCTGATCACCTCTGCCAGGCTGTATATGTCTTGAAGATTAAACCAAATCTAAACTAACCATTTATGTTTGGTTATTATTTATTTTTGATGCTCAATTTAAACAGCTAAAATTGTGATCTAAACAGTAAATTAAAACCTTGGCTTGAATTGGATTGTATATGTCTCTGCATGATTGCTTTTATATTAAATAGTTTACATGAATGCTGTTACTTATCTTGAAAGCAGGTTGACATGCATATTAATGAGGCCAGATGTTAACTTCATGCTGTTTCTTTTGAACTGGGAAAATCTTTATATTAACTTAGTGGTTTTTTACAAGTATTTCTTGTAATATACATGGTGACACATTGCACATCATAATGTTCCAACATCACAGCTCTCATTGTATTCTTTCCTTTGAGTCTCTCGCTGAGTTGTAAATGAAACAGACTCAAGGCAATAGCAGATATAGCCCAACATAAGCTGAATAGAATGATGTCGAGGAACCTACCAAAATATCAATAAACCCAAATAAAGCACTGAGCATTGCATCCCAAAGAAGTCAATGCTGTCTAGCCCGAAAGAAAATCTTGGCATATTCCTGGCTCTCCTTGACTACCCAGCTTCACAGCTGTTCAGTCACTGATGTGACTTTCCTTATCTTCCCTGGTGCCAGAATATCCTACCTGCTCATGTGGAATTGAAAATGTTGCATTCAGGTTTGTGAGCTTGCGGAATGAATAGCTTTTATCTCTGACCTTTTACTTTAAGGACAGATAGAGCTGTCAATGTTAGACATGTTCTTGACTTGTTGGAGCAGGCTAGGTAGTACATAGAGCTAGTCCCAGGCATGCAAAGACACAATCAGGTTGTAGAACTGCAATTCTTCTGTAACTCTTGCAGTGCTGACTTCATCCCTTCCTTGCACATGAGGTCTTTGGAGGCTTCTAAAGCTTCATTTCATTAGCTGGGAAGCAGAATTCACTTGTGTTGAATGAACTTTACAGCATTATTCCTTGTACAGCTCTAGCTTAGCATGGTGAGTTTTTAGTCACCAAAGGGAACAAGGAGTGTCTCACACCACTTAGGTCTTGCCTAAAAAGAGCCCCTTGGATATGGAGGGACGTAAGTAACAGGAGAAATTCTTCAAAATTAGAGCCACGAAAAGCTAAGCTGACTTCTGAGGAGCTTGGAAAGAAGGCCTGTATTTCATAAATAGACCCAGCCCCTGTAAGGGTTCAATCTCAATAGCTTTGGGTTTTGGGTTCTAGTAGAACTGTATAGTTTTACTCTGCTTGTGACACCAGGTTATTCAGATATCATAGCACTTGTTGCTAGAATGTAATTTGTCTGTAAGGGTTTGATTCTTCAAGATGCTGGATTTCATGCCCATAATCTGGTCAAAGACTTCTGTTCTAGTTCTGCAGGGGATGTAGGCCTATCTCAAATGGAAGTATATTAAGTTCAAGTTGAATAAAAGCCAAAATGCTTTGCATCTTGAAGGTTATTCCCAAGTGAAATAATGTCTGATAGTGGGAATATTAGTCCCTGCACCTGTAAAGTATCTGGATTGCCCCTCTAGAATAAATACCTTAGTACATCCACATCCAACAGAGACTTAATTACAGGTTTTAAAGGATCAGTACACGAAGTGCAGAAATAAATTTATCTTTTAAAGGAAAATTGTTAATGGTATTACACTTAGTCAGTTCATTACTGCATATTGCCAAAGGACGTTGTGTATTTATAGCAAGTTATGTACTCAGGTTACAGAAATACATTTTTAATCTGAAATTGAGTTCAATGAGCACTTAACTTTATTTCCAGTGTTAGTTGCAGGTACTAATAGCTTAATTTGCATTAGGTTAAATCATTGCATTAAACTCTTGCTCAAGAAACTCTTTTCATGGGAAGTCACTAGGCATTGTTCTTGTTTAAGGGGGCAAAACCAGAATTTACTGTGTATGGAATCACCATTAAAACGTTAGAATCTCTTAAAGGGTTGGGATGTCAGCTCTCCCAAGAAGACAGGGTTTCTGACTGTGGAATGGGGTGAATGTACATAAATGTTTTGATAGAAAAGTGTCTGCCATGAAGGTGATCAGAGTGGAGAGCAGGAGGGCTTTATGGAAATAGTTGATTTTTCAATGGTAGGGGGAAGTGCCTGTCTATTTTTGTCAATGTTTTGAAAAATGTCATCAGCTCTCAAGGACTGTCAGCAGGTTTGTGAAGCTGACACATTGGAGGGTGATAGAAAGGGAGCATTTGGCCTGTTCTTCTCACCTAGAAACCCTGCTCCTCTCGCCAACCCCTGACAGCTGAGATTTCATGTCTTCCCAAGTCTGAGAAGGGAGGAACAGAACCAGACCTGGAAGGCTCTGCCCCTGGGGTGGGCAGGGAGGGGGCAGAGCAGCTGTGACCACCCTGCCTGCCCCAGCACACAGCTCGGGCTGGAGCACCAGCCCTTCCAGCCCCACAGCAGCGAGGGGGCCCTGAAGAGATCCCCAGAGCCTGTGGTCTGCGCTGCAGCATATGTGGTGTTTTCAGGATGAAGGCATTTCTCCTGAACAGGGATCCTCTGCAGGCACAGAGGGCAAAATCTGAGGCCTGACAGACTTAGTGATGAGCAAGAGCAGAGCAATTAGACCACTTGTGCTGCAGGCACAGGGATGTCTGGATCATGGATGTTTAGACGTGTGGTCACCCTCAAGGGCAAGCTGAGGCCTCCCTGAAGACTGGACTTCAGTGCACTCTACACAGCTTACAGGGCTTGATGTCTCTGGTAGGAAGGTTGGGGGTGTGTGGCAGCTGAGCTGGAGATCTTGCTGTGATTGAAATCCAGACATAAATTACAGCTGTTCCTGTTGAAGAGCTGGAATGTCTGATGTCCTGGACAAGAGTGTGTGGTAAGAACATGTTACAAATTCAAATGGCTGTTTTTCTTGATTTAAGCTGAAGCTCCATGTCATGACTGGGATTTCCTCTGAGTCCAGGTTTTCAGGAAGGTCTTTGTGAAACCAGGGAGACTCTAGCAAAACCTGCAAGAGAAGAATTCTTCTGTTCTAAAGTTATTAAGCTAATGAGACCCTGGAGGATAGCTCAAGGACCCAAGGGACAGAGGAGGAGGGAAGTGAGAAAGCTGGTTTAAGCTGTGTCCAAGCCAAAAGAAGCCTGATAAATGAGGTGAAAATACAGTTGTTTCCTTGGCTGCTGCAAAGTGAAGGATTAGCAGATCAATGTATCCCAGCTGGGGAGGATGAGGAACAAATAGACTTGTGAATGGGCTTGTGAGGTTTAGAAGCCAACTGTATTAGGTATAACAGCAAGAGTTTCTCTCCTGGGTTTGCAAAGCCTTTAAAGCTTTAATTGAGGACTAAGTGAAAATTTGGACTTCTAGAAAGATGTGGGTGTGTGGGGTAGGGAAGGCTTTCTGTGAGTGTAATACTGCCACTAGGAGACAGATTTTTTTTTTTCACTGACTGTGTAGGAAGTACTCATGGACATGGCCACAAAGCTTGTTGGGTCCATTATCCATGAAATTGTTTTCCCCAGCCCAGAGGCTGGGATGTTGATGAGCCCTTTACAAGCACATAAGCAGGATCCTAAGTGCTGTCAGGCAATGTGTGTTATCAGGCCCCATGGATGTGAACTATCTCTGTTTGGGGCTTGTGATGTCAGAGAATTAAACCTCTACTACAGAAGTTATCTTTTCAGGGGAAGTTCTTGGATGCAATTGCTCATCAGTTGAGCACAGAAAAGACCCCACAACTAACTTTCAGACTGAAAACAGCTGTTTACTGGTAATTTTTTAGAGAGGTCTCCCAAATTTGTGCCTGTCTCCTGAAAAAGTGAGTGAAGTGCTCCTGACACTAATAGTAACCCATGCAGCTGGCCTCAGATTTGTGCTGAGGCTACTGTATGGTGCATATGGTTCTCAAAACAAATCTGTTAAACTAAAGCAGAGCTTCTCTGCCTCATTCCTTAGAAGACTATCTTGTCCTGTGTCAGGTGTTACTCTGCTATAAATCCCAACCACTGAGATGTCTATAGCTGACACTGGGTTTTGAAAGACAGCAGAGACTGATTAGGCCTTTCTCTAGAAATTAGTTATTGAAGATGGGAAGAGGACACAAATAGCACATACTGAATTTGGAGTAGACAGCACACAGGTCAAGGGATTAACTGTCTGTGCAATAACACACATCTAACCTAAAGTGTTTTAGATATACTGTCAAGTTAATATTATCCCTGATTTTTACTGTTGCCCAGATTTTCCCATTGTGTAACTCTGTTTCCAACTGTCCATAACTTTTCTACTCCTTTGGCACTTGGTGGAAATGCCTTTACCTTTCTTCCACCTTGGCAGTGCTGGATTCTTCTGGGGTGTTACAAGTGTGTGTAGTTCTCTGGATATTGAGTTAATCACGTACTCACTGTCACTCCACTGACTTCATCAGAAATGAAGTTACCCTTTAATTATGAAGAGAGATGTGCATTTTCAATGCTTCATTGACCCTTGCATTGCTGACATTGAACCTTAAGGCTGTTGGGAATGTCTTATTCAGAACGCCTTGGGGAAGGATTCTGGTTATTTTTATAAATACCCTTCATTTCTCCTACTTTTGAAAGGCTTTCTCTTACAAAATATCCCTTCTCTGTAAAAAACCCACAAAGTGGCCAGCCAACAAAATTTGCTGTGTCCACAGTTTCTACGAAGTGGCTGGAAGTGTGGTTAGTACATGAGTGCCCAGGGGAGTGTCACAGGGGGGTGAGGCTGGTGTGGTTATTGCTGACCATGGGTAAGACTGAGGGTGATTGCTTGGAGGGATAGTAACAGCAGATTGCTGCTTACAGCCATCCAAATTTGCTCTCCTTTGCATCTTGGTAATGAGCAATTAGGACTTGCAGAGCAGCTTTATTTGTTTGCCCTGGTTTGTTTGACTTGCCAGGGTTAGCCTCATCTCCTGCCTTCTTATGGGGTCTTGAAGTTTTCAGGTAGTTGCTGTGAAAGTTTTGCTGCCTTGGAGGGTTTGGAGTAGCCTGTTAAGTCACAGTATGACTGCAGGAGAGCTGGAAGCAATGCAGTGAGGCAATGATGAGATCTAGGACAAGGAGACCAGCTTTGTGGTATCAGTACTCACTGGAGGGTGCAGCTGAACTTCTAGCTACGGCCAAGGTTTGGGGATGACAAGGCCCTGCAAAACAGGCTTGTGGTCCTCATTCTGGATCAGGATGGAGATTCCTTTGTTTGTCTCGCAGCATCTCCATGTACAATGATGGCAAGGAGGCCATTTAAAAAGGCTGGGATTTATAAGTGGACACCTTGCTTTAAATCAAGTTAAATTTAACTGCGGGGAGTTTTCAAGCTGGGAAGTTCTGGTTAGAATCAAGCCCATCTTTTTAAGTCTGGTGTTCACTGTGGTAAAATGTCTTGGATAGTTCTTGCATGCCAAGTGAACACTTGAACCTCTGAGCTATGAAGTCACTATACACCTACCTCCAAGAGATGTGTAAGTATTTCATAAACAGAAGAACAACTACAATGGCAGATTGCGTATTATCAGCCATAATGCCTAATATTCGTTTAAAAATAATTTTTCTGACTTCGCAAGAATTTCCAGTGCTGGTTACAAGTGAACCAGTTTCAGCAGAACTGAGTTGGCAAACAGATCTTGGTGCTTAGAAAACTATCCTGGCAAACAGATTTGAAACCTTCTTCAGACCTGAGTAGAAAAAGGATGTCTTCATATTTTTCTCTTCTTTCTAGATTTTTTTTCTCTCTAGGTAAATTAGATGATATGATGTCTTGCTGGTTTTGTGATAGTATACATCTGGCAACTTCTACTTTTGCTGTTATCTGGAATACTTCAAAGTGAAACAAAATCATTTTGGGTTGCAATTAGTAGTTTAAGCCAAAACAAAATGTTATTTTTTGAATGCATATACACAAACACATTTCTAAATATGTAAAAATATATACCTTTTTCTAAAAAAATCATTTGCTTCAGGTGTACCCAAAGTATTTTTTCTCTCCCCAGCTGAACCACTGATCTAAAATATCAATTATTTGCGCTTCTCTATTGGTCAGGGACGTTTGCCTTTGTCAGATCCTCACTTTTGTAATGAAATCATAGCATACTGTAATAGCTTCTCTTTGGCAATTCTCCTTTAGGGCTCTTTATCAGGAACCTGATTTTTAAATTTAAGGATCCTGTTGCCAACTTCAACCTGGACTAAAACTTTACCACATAGTTCAGCAAAAATTTGGATTTCAGAAAGTATCTTAAGGCATCTGCCTTGATTCCCTTTTAGGCATGTTTGGTTTTTCTTCTAACTTAAATCAGGAAGAGTGGGGGGAAATGTCATAATCTCTTCTTCACTTCTGTTTTAGTAAACTTTTCATCAAACATGAGGAGCTACATTTCTCTGTGCTTCAAATAATGTTATCCTTAGGCAATGATAAGTGGAAAAATGTGTTTCTGCCTTGAAAATCTTATCACCTTCCTTTCAGATTCTTCTCTTTTCTTGTATCGGTGTATCCTTTGTGACTGGGCATGTACTATAACAACATTATATATGTAAAGTACCGGAAAGAGCTGCGCAGTAAGAGTTCAAAGGCAGATTGTAATTCGACAGATCAGGCACTTCTTTGCAGCTGGTTTGAAAAAATGAGAATGAAATGCAAACAATTGTCATTTCCTCCCCTCAATTATTTTGAAAAATAGAATAACATTTATGTTGTAGAGATTGACTTCATTTTCTCTTAAAATCTTAAAAATAAACAGACATGGCTATTAGGAAGCATTTTTCAATTGTTTGGTTAATTTGCTATAAAGAGGATGCAGTCCTGGGTGTCCTTTTGTGTTCTCAGTGGGGACAAACAGGTTATGAGCTCTTGGGATACCAGAGACCTCCTCAGGCCCTAGGTAATGGAACAGTCTTGACTCGGATGCAGCTGACTGGAGAGTCAGTCAGACTTGGGCAGCCTGAATGGGAAAAAGTATTTTGCTTTTCCAATCTGCTTTCTGAGGAGATGATTTTCCTACGCTGCTTGGTTCTGAGTACAGGCTTGGTAGGTTCAGACATCTCAGGACACCCAGGCGTGGTGGGGCTGTGAGGATGAGGACACTGTGGTGGGAACAAGGAGGATGGAGTTAGAGGACCTGTGGACTGTGAGGAGAGCAGGATCCTACATCTCCCTGGTGCTGTGGAGGGGAGAGGGAAGGAGATGCTGTGTCATAATATATATATTTTTTTAATCTCAGCAAATGGGACAGTGATGGGGCTGATTTCAGTGGAGGCACTTTCTTTCTCTAAAACAAGGGAAAGACTTAGCCTTAGTATGCAGGCACTGGGCAGGAATTCATAGTACCTGTCAATGCCTTGGTACTGTGCATCTTGCAATTTGGATATCTTCTGATACAGCTTTAGCACAGTACAGAGGAGGGTGACACCTGGATACATTCTGCACCTGGATGGTCATCACTCCTTGACCCAAAGCTAAGGACTTTTGCCTATGAATACAAGAGCTATACTGAAATAAGAAATCATTTTGCATTAACTGCTTGCTGCTTCTGTTTCTGCCTTCTTGCCCCAAATGAAGAGTTGCCCAACTGGTGCATGATGGTACCATGAAATACTGAACTGTGAAGGCAGTCCTAGTGCTTCACCAGGTACTGCACGCAGCACAGCCAAATGATTAATGAGACCTGGCCCAAGCTCTGTCCAAGCCAGATCTGTTGGGCAGCATAGTTCTTTTTCGGAATATTCTGTAAAGACTCATCAGCAAATGAGTAGCAGATGGAGCAGTGACACTTTTTATCTTGCAGCAGCAGGGACATTGCATGTGTTAGGAGAATTCAGAGAAGTTAGTTTCATGCAAGTATGTGATGAAAGAAAAGCTGCTGATCATTTTTCTTTCTCTGCGTGATTGCAGATGGACAAACAGAATAAAGTGGTTGTCTCAAGCAAGACAGCAACAAAGAATGAAATGTTCAAGAAGTTAAAATTAAAACCCTAGCTATGGCAAAGACATACAACTCTGCCTCCTGTGCCCAGCTGTTACACCATGGCTTAGTTTTTTGTTTCAGATAGTATCATTTCAATCAGGGCTTTACAAATTGGTAGGTAGAGCTACTGTTCTTTAAAAGTCAGATGCTGCCTGTCATCAAGAGCAGTTGATCCATACCCTTGGCTTTGTATAAATTGATTCCCTCCACCCCTCATGATATATAACAGATGAAACATTGTAAAGGAAAATCCAAAAATGAATCTTAGCTGAGACTGTTTCAGGATTGTTAGGTTTCTGGGCTCTGCCCACATATGTCTTTCTCCTCTAAGCTCCATGTACCATAATGTTTACTAGAACACTTAGACTGGAAATTGCTGATTGTGAAGTTGAAGCCTGAGGCTGGATCCTGCAGCTAGCCTAGGCTGTGAGGAAAACAGCCATTAGGAAGCAAGGGCTGTGTTTATCCAGACAACATCTAACTATTGAAGATGCAGTCATTGTCTGAGGCACAGGTCAGGTTTAACTTGTGATAGGCCCTGCAGTAAGATATCTTTTTTCCTCTATTAACTGACATGTAGAGGGATGTTTTCTACCTGGTTTCTGTTAGTAGTGCTTCCTTCTTATTTTCACCCTCATATTCATGCTGCATCCAGGGATTTGGCAAGTATTTTTTCCCTGATGACTATACTGATCTACATGGAGAAAGCCTATGCAGTTGGCAGCATTCCATGTGCCTTGCTGTTTACCAGGCACATCCATAGATGTCAATTGGCCATGGCAGTACTGTGCAGTATCAGTGCAGTAGGGCCAATGCACCCCAAAAAGTCTCAGCCCTCAGGGTCTGATTATTCTTGTAATAGAGCTGGGGCAGATGAAGAAAGAGAAGTGAGGAGGTACTGGTAGCAGCAAGGAATAGGTCACAATAACCAAACTGTCCCTTTCAAGTCCTTTATCCCAGTCTGTGCTGTGACTTCTACAATAATTAATATCCTGTTTCAGTCTGACATTACTCATAATTCAATAGTCTATTTTCCTTGTTTGCCCTATCCCTTGATGCACAAAGGGCTGTGATTTATGACAATAGACATGCTGGGAACCACGTGCTGGTCTGCAAGTTACGTTGTGCTGTGCAGAGAAGGAGATGCTGGCAGCTAGATCAAGCCTGACACTTCTTGAATGCCAAGGTGTGACTGCACTGCATCACCAGGCTCTGTGAAGTCTGCAGCGTGAAACATGGTGAAACCAGGAAAGGACAGAAGGTAGCGGGATTGGGACATGTGTGTCAGCTCAGACTTCCCAAACAGTAAGGATGCCATGGCGGGAAAGGGCTTCTTTCTGCTGATTGTGGTCTAGCAAGAAATAGCTGGGATTTTTTCATGATTGAGTACTTTGGCTATGTTGCTGTGTGCTTTAACAATGCGCCTACCAGACACATAGGAATGAGCTTAGTGACCACAAACCCCAATGGTCCTGCTGCAGCTAGGCAGAGTGTAAACAGGTATTTTGCAAAGAAGGCTAGCTCTTAGCAGAAAATAAGTCTGGCCTATGTGTTGTCATGCAGTTTTGAGTGCTTTTGGAATCTGATTGTTATATAAAAGTTGATGGAAAGGAAGACACAGCTCTTTTTACCCATGTGAACAAAGTTTAGCTGCACTCAGAGATGAACTTGCTGCTCCCAAGCCCACATTCCCTAGTGACTTGTATTCTGGGCAGAGCTGCTGAGATTTCATGGTTGCATTAGTGCAGTGTGACTGTACGGAGTGCATACCAATGACATCTTCATGATGTTCCATTGTGTGTGCTTTCTTTTCCCTTGTTTTTTGAGGTGTGTGTAAAGATTGGATATAGATCTGTACTTGTACACCGGAAAGTGATTAATATGATGTTCAGATATGGGAAAATTGGAAAGGGTCACCTGTCAGGGTCTTGAGGTATATGAAGGACGTTATTTGAAAGGTCTTGTTCCAGCACATGCGTGTCTGTGTTCAGTCCCTTAAAGATCAGAAGCAGCATTTATTTAAGCTTAGTGTGGATTTTCAGAATTTCAGCTGAAGAAAATAATGAAGCTAATCTGATATTCTTTTAGGTAATACGTAACAATGATGCTCTAGTGACAAGCACATAAGTCCAGATATTTTTTTTCTCTCCTCTCTCTTTCTGGAAGATCAAAGACCATCTAATGACAGTCATAATGAGTATCCCAGAGAGAGGTTTTAGTGTTTTGTCAATTGAAAACAATCAGACTTTTTGCTGCAGGAGGGAAAGGGAGGCAGAATGGAGGAAAAAAAAAAGGCATTCTGACCACGGTCAGTAATTTTGCAGTGCTCAGATAGTCTGCTGAAATACTGGCCTTGCCACACTTGGCTGGGCTGGGCAGAGCTGGAACGTGGGGACTTGTTTTCCCTTTGAAATATTTAGGTTTTTTTTTAATTGTGAGAGAGAATGAGGTGATTGTTAGCATATAGAACTGTTACACCAGAGGAAGGAGGGTAAGGAAATTAAGGGGCAAAAGCTTTCAATTGCCTGTCAGTGACCTGGTGTATTCTGAGAAGTAATTTCTGAGTTTGTTTTTTTTTGAAACAGGCATTCAGCTTGATCAGGGAAGGTCTCACTGTGCACTTCCATCACCAGCAAGTTGTTTCTGGGACTGGATGATCAATGCAGATGCACTCACAGAGCAGGACAGTGGAAGGAAAAGAGGGTGCTAGAGAGACTGATCTTCTAAATCTTGATCTTATAAATTTGGGCCCTCTCTGAGCAGATGAGGGCAGGCTCCTGCTTCTGCCAGGAAATCTCCAGTGTTAATGCAGAGAGTGCCATTGGTCTCATCTTTTGTGAGTTACAACCTGGAAGTCAAACCACTGGAAACCCTCCTCTGATCACTATAAGTGCAACTCTTTAGTTAGGCAAAGCTCTCACCAAAAGCCTTCCTTCCCTTGCTTAGTGTAGCCTGTCCCACCATCTGCTGGGGAAAGACAATTTGGTAAGTGATTTGCAAAAAATTGAAGAGATCCCTTTCTGGTGTTAGTGAGTAACTCTCCTCCTGTGGTGTGGTGACTAAAATCCTCTGCAAAGCTGACTCCTAATGCTGTCATTAGTGTTTCTGGCATAGTTGGGAGGAATGAAGGATGAGCTTTAGTGGAACATTAATCTCAGATTAGTCTGGTTTAGTAAAAAAAAAGGCAATTGCATAATTTCTGAAAACCAAAGGGAGACAGGAACCTATTCATTTAGACATAAATCACTTTAAAGTGCTTGCTATGGGTTGGAATTTAGTTGAGTTAAATTTGTCAGCTTGAAAATGCAGGCAGGATGAAGAGAGGGGAGGAGGGAGAGAGAGATTGCAGAACTGCTTTCAGAACCCTCTTATAATCCTATATATTTAGAACAAAGTGAAATCTTACTTTGTGGTAGTACTACAGATTTCTCTAAAGGAAGAGGAAGGAATATTTGCCTTCCAGTGCTTGCTTTGAACTTCAGATCTTATTAGAGCCCTGAATCAATATTCAGTGCAATTTCATTACCAGTTGGTGAATTTGGATTTCTCATTCAAAGTGATTATTTCCCTCCCTCTAGCAGTCAGAAAGATTCTTAAATACCCTTTTGCTCCAGACTGATCAAAATATTAGCAGAGGTTTGTGAAGTTTTGACCTGCTGCACAGCGCTAGATTCATTAATCTTTTGAGTTTCTGACAGATGTTAAGTAAAAGCAGCTGTAAGATCTTCCCCTTAGTGATCAACACGTGAAAGTATTAAGAATGGGGAGGGATAACACAGAATATATTAGGTGCTGTGAATGTCTAACTGAAACAGATAAAATAACTAGAAAATAAAATACAAAACTACAGCTTGACAAGATTGATTATAATGTTTGAGGAGTATTTAACAATTTAATTTTCTTAATGATTATAAGTGTTCCAAATATTTCTAATGAATATTCAGAGAATATGAAATTTGGCATTTTATATCTAAGACTGGAATTGATTTGTACAAAATTGCTCTGGTAAAAAATAGATTTCTTTAATACCCCAGCCACAGATGCTGCCAGTTCTTTAGAAATTTCCACGGTTACCAAGAAAAATTGTATGTATTATGAGCCAAGTCTAATAGATCATAGAGTTAGTCACTTAAACCTGCAGGAAACACATTTATTATGGTGTAATCTCTACTATTAAGGACTCTTAGGGAATTTGCTATTAAAGCATAAATCACTGTCACTGATTTCCAAAAAGCAATGTGTGCTGACCTCTCAATCTTCACTGCACAGAGAGCAGGCAAAACATCATTTCTGGATATGTGCGGGTTCAAATTGAAGGCTGTTGGGACCCAGGCACCAAAGTGCTTGATTTTGGGTGAGTTTCTCAGCCTGCTGAAAGGCTTGGCCATAAGGGAGCAGGGACTAGGCTCACCACCTGTTTAGGGAGGGAAATGTTCTGTGGAGCTGGTGTGGCTGCAGTTCCTAGCAGGTTTCTCCTATGTGGTGGCCAACACAGCTCTTCTGAAACTCTGATGTCCTCTGCCCTGGGCTCCACGTGTGATATGATGCCTGGGCACACAGAGGGTGGGCACACCACAGCCCTCCTGGCACGTGACTCCATCAACAGCCGAGTGCTGTTGCTCATTGTCACTTGGTCAGTGTGACAGGGGACACTGGAAGTTAGACATATTAAAGGCAGGGTTTTGGTCAGACAGTCTGGTCTGGAGAAGGTGCGGCTGTGAACCTTGCTAAGTCTCAAAATACAACCCCCTGGAGCTAGGGACTCACAGCTGGCCTCACAACTTGTGCAGCACGTTGGATCTGTTCACCAGCCCTGCGGCAAGGGCACAGCAGAGCTCCTCACGCTGGGGGAGTTTTTGGTTTTCAGAGCTCATTCTGCCTCATAAAGTCTTTTCAATATTGGAGGGCACCATTCTAGAAGGTTGGGGCCCTGTTTCCATGAGATTTTTGGCTATAAATAACCAGTAGTTTTTAAGCCAGGTGTTAGTGAAGTGATGTATGCCTTAAGTGTATTTCTTTGGAGGCATACTGAGCTCTGATCTCCCTAGATTTCTGTGCATTAAGAAGTGATTGAAATTTGGTTATGAAGAAGGGTTTACACAAAAGCAAGTAACTGGACAGCACTAGGCAGTAAGTGGCAGTGTGAGCTAAGGACAAAATGCCTTGACTAGTGTGTCCTTTTGGATAGCCTTATTGGCAAGAGTTGGATCATATTTGACAGCTGTCAAAGACGGTGTAGCAGGGAAAAGCCTAAAAATTCTGTCTGGTAACAAGCAGAAATCTTCAAGAGTGACATGGTAAATATCTTGCTGCTGGCCCATCCTGAAGGATGGAGATTGGCATTTATGTAATAGCATTCAAACAGCACCCTGAGTAATGTTTGAGTTCTGTCCCTTAGTTGTTTAAGAGAATCACAGAATTGTTTAAGTACGAAAAGAGCTTTAAGGTGATCAAGTTGAACCACTAACCCAGCACTGCAAAGCCCACCACTAAACCATGTCCCTGAGTGCTGCATCTTTTAACTCCAGGGATGGTGACTCAACCACTGCCCTGGGCAGCCTGTTCCAGTGCTTGAAAACCCTTTCAGTGCAGGAATTTTTTCTAATATCCAGTCTAAACCTCTCCTGGCACAACTTCAGGCCATTTCCTCTTGTCCTATTGCTTGTTACTTGGGAGGAGAGACTGGCCCTCACCTGGCTACCACCTCCTCGTAGAGATTGATAAGGTCCCCCCTGAGCCTCCTCTTCTTCAGGCTAAACACCCCCAGCTCTCTGTCACTTCTCATCAGAATTGTGCTCCAGACCCTTCCCCAGCTCCACTGCCCTTCTCTGGACATGCTCCAGCCCCTCAATGTCTTTCTTGTTGTGAAGGACCCAGCACTGAGCCCAGGATCCTCTGTCCAGCCCTTTGTGCAGAGAGGTGTCACATTTGCCAACCTCTGCTCAGCTGGGTTCTCCCTGGTTAGCCAGAAATGCTGGTAAATGGTGGCAAAGTGGCTGGGAGAGCTCAGCTGCCAGCTCCCTCAGTACCCTTGGGGGGATTCCATATTAGTCATTCTCCTGATGGCAGTTTGATTTCAGTCTTGTTTATTTTAATACACTGTGGGTTCAATTCTCAATTGCACTAAAGTATTTTCCACTTCTTTGACAGCATGTCAGAGGCTACAAAGTATGTTCATATTAAGTGCTCTGAGTACTGTCAGAATGACATGAAATGTCTTAGACTGAGTGAGAAGAAGGTCTTTTCTTGGGGCAACTTGGTGCTCAGAATTCCATTGAAGTAAAGTCTGCTGAAATAAATGTTTCTTTTCAACAATGTCTGGAAAATAAATATCTAGTGTGATCATCCAACTGTGGCTGTAATTCACATTTAATTCTCCTACAAGATCCAGGGAATTGGAGACAGATACTGAAAAGACTATTAGGTTATCTGCAGTCTTTCATCTAGAATATTTTCATTGACTAATAGCAAGATTAAAATCAGTCTGTTATTCCTCCTCTCTACATATTTTCTACAGTCTTATTAAATCTTTCAGATGACTTTGAAGAGACAGGATAGAATTTTTTATATAAAAAGGCTGATTCACAGTTAAAAAGTATAGCACTATATAATGTTAAAAATAGATGCAGACCCCTGTGTCAGTCTAGTTTCAGATTCAAAGCTCTAGTTTTACTCTTGCATCTTTCAGAAGAAACACTTGGTTTAGCCTGGTAGGAATGTAATATATTGACATCAGTGGCATGAGCATAACGGAGATGAATTTGATTCTGCTCCTCACGCCACCTCTTTCTTCGATCTGTATTTCACCTGAGAAACTTGATTTGGTGTCAGGCAGCCTTGCATGTGGTAAAGGGTCCTGGCATTTTATTGCTCCTGCCTAGATGATATTACTAATGTTTCAAGGAGTGCTGCAAAGCATGAAAGCAAGACATAAATCTCTAAAGGTAGCCTAGCTGCTGTAAAACTAGAAAATAAATGTGAATCATTTGCATTTCCTGCAATGATGTTAGAAAATAACTGGACTGATTGACTGGTAATTCTGCTGATTGAAAATGGGAGGCAAATTCATATTAGCTATATCCAACAGGCAAGTTATCCCCTCATTCTTACAAGTTATCCCCTTCATTCTTACAGTTTTACAAGGGAAAAATATAAGGAAGAAACACATGCCTAGTTTTTGGGGGGTTTTTTGTTTGGGTTTTTTTTGAGCTGACACTGGGCTATCAGTTGGATCTGGCCAAAAGGCTGATTTTCTGTGTTGTAACACAACTTTTTTTTTTTTAAAGTGTATTTTGTCAGTTTGAATCAGACTGCTACCAAATATTTTGACACTTCCTATAAACTGTATATCCTGGCAGAATTTTGTAAATGCTGAAACATGCCATTGTAAATTCACTCTCCTTGGCCCACACTGCTTTTGGGCAAAATGCATTTCTCTTTCTCAGCATTGCCACTGCTGACAGAAGCTGTGAAGCAGGCAGGAGTGGCTGGGGGGCTGATGATCCAGGGCTCGTTCCATGCAGTGTGATGTGAGCTGTGGGCTCTGCAGGCTCCTGGGTGTCTGCCAGGCAGGTGTCAAGGCACTGCCACTGCTGGCTGAGGCTGCCCTGCTCAGACATCCCCTTCTTCACTTACTTTCTGCTCTTGTGGTCTTTCCTGTTTGTCATTCAGGACCCTTTTTGAGGCAGGGTTTGCTGAACGTAGGCCCATCCTCTGTGTGCACACTTGGTGTCACCTTGGCTTGCTGTGGCCCTGACTACACTGAGCAAGTTCCTTGTACCTCTGCACTTCATTGCAGCTTTGCTTTAATCACTGGAACTTCCGTTTGGGTTGTCCAAATTCAATCAAACCCTTTTGAATAATGCAGTTTTTCTTTGATAGAGTATTTTGGGTGAAGTTTGTTTCTACAGGAAGTTTCTGCCTATGTCATTGTGTGCCATTTCTATTACTTGTATTAGATTAGCATTGCTTTCAAACCTACTCTGCTTTGTGGAAAACTTTCTTCCCTGTAGACCTTGTTCCTTGAAATCTCTTCCCACTTCAGCCTCAGGTTCCTCTTCTGTGCTTTTTTAGGCTTCGTCAAGAATGAAGGTTGTGGCACACACAGGTCTGTGTTTGTTAACGTAGGTGCTGCCCTGACCTTGCTAAGTGACCTGCAGGGTCTGATTTCCATGGCATTATCATCTCCACTTCTGCCCACCTGCAATGTGCAGTCTGGCACGTTGCAGCTGGATCTAAAGGGAAGCTCAGGAACTGTAGCCCTACAATTGAGAATAAAATGTCTGAACAGGCATATGCTGCACTTTACTTGACTGGTTCAAGGCCAGGGATATTAATTCCTTACTTTCCTGAGCGTGCTTGCAAAGCTAATTTAAAAAGAAAAACAACAAACCAAGACCAAACCCCAAACCAAGAGAAACACCCAGAAAATGTCCTGAAGTGATGCTTGATTACTTTTGGCTCATGCAATGTTAATTACTTTGGCTGGTTGGTTTGGAATATAGAAATTATGATCTTCAATCTTTAATGAGAAACATTCCTGCCAATGATAAAAAGCAGGGAAACTGTTGACATGTTGGCAGATAATGGCAGGTTCACTTAAAGTCTCATAAGTTACTGAAGGATTCCTGTGCCAACCTCAAGTGATGCTCCCCATCCCCAACTGCCACCATGCACGATCAGCAGCCTGACCTGCAGTGCATGCCAGAGGCACTAAAAAATATGACTGAAAGGGACTTATATTATTTTGCACATTATTTTGTTTTCCTTTTTCCTTTTGTTATTTGTTAGACAATGTTGCCTGACACATTACTAATAGTCTCTGCTAAAGGTTCACTAATTGTCTCAATTCTTCTTGTTCTGAGGAGGGAACATTGTAATCTTGACAAGGTGGCTCAAAATTGCTGTTGCTGATTTAGGATGTGAAATCAAGTTATTTCATTTACTATAATATGACACCTCATATTCTGGAAATTACTCTGAATGCTGCAAATCATATAAAATGGGGAATTAATATTTCCAGATAAAAAGGGGATTTTTTTCCTATTTGTTAAAGTTTGCTTAAGTTGGTATTATGCCACAATTGATATTGCATGAATTGTCTTGTTCCAAATGGTGTTTTCCAACAGAAAAGGCCTTCTAATAGTTTCAGCACCGGGTGTTTCTAGGAAGCTACACAGCTGTACTGAACAGTTTGAGTCCCCGTGACTGACTACTTCACTTCTGTTTCTTCTTTGAGCCAATGCCAGAGTGGCAGTGTGCAAGGTGTAAGAGCTAGTTGGCTGGAGCTTCAAGTAGATAACCCTCTGGTGTAGTTGGGAGGCCAGAAAAAGACTAGAAATGGCAAGATTTCCCTCTGCCCTGCCATGGAAGATGGACACTTGCCATAGACCATGGCAGTTTGCTGTGTGGAGTTCCTGTAGCTCTTGCTAAGCAGGTATTGCTCGATCTGTGCAGAAGTTTGCAGCCATGTCCTTGGATGTGCTCCTTGCTATCACCTGTATTTTCATTCATTGAAGATGTTGCTGCCTTTGCTTTTTGGTCTGTACCCCAAGTTAGTTCAGAAACTATAATAAATAACAGTGCATCCCTGTGTTAGTAAACTCTTGGTCCTTCTAAACACTGTGGTGGGCGTACTTGTGCTGGAGTCAGCCCTAAAAACCCAACCACTTAAACAACATGGAAAACTGGCATCACCTCCAGATCAGAAGGTCTTGGTTTATAGCAATGTTTTTATAAGGAGGGATCTGCTTCTATGGAACAATGTGTAAAGGACATTATGGTGAGTAAAATATCCAAAATTATAAAATGAACCTAAAATGAAAACATAGCAGTGTAAAATTAAATACAATGAGATAATTAAGGTATAAAGTTAATGTTTGGGCAAAGAAGAAATAGTGTTCCTGAGCTAATGTTGTCTTTCTCCTTCCTCCTTGGCGCTAATCCTGACTAAAATATATTCATAATTAATAAACCCATGGTCTGTTTTGTCTATGGAGTTGGATTCTTGGTTAAGTCCATTAATCCATTAA
Organism: Grallaria varia; assembly: GCA_013396735.1. NCBI lineage: Eukaryota > Metazoa > Chordata > Aves > Passeriformes > Formicariidae > Grallaria > Grallaria varia. The sequence continues at coordinate 1,794,969 of VWZG01009936.1, read as the reverse complement.
AACTGGGACACTGTATTTTGTAAGCCCTGAATCTGTCCTGGTCTGTGAGTTCTAGTCCCTTCCCACTGCATTGTGGCTGACTGTGAAGGAAGTTGAAGGTTTAATCAGTGTTGCTAATACATTATAGCAAGACTGGTCTCCCTTTGGTTTCCTTGGACTGTGTCTGTGTTGTAGACCTGGCTCACGCTAGTGGAGCAGTCATCTGCTACTCCAGAAAAGAGCATGACCTGCTGTTCTGGATGTTGGGGCACACCTTGGGAAGCAGAAGAGAGGCAGTACAGGCAGCCTTGTCATGCTGATACAGGCACTGCTCAATAGGAGCTTATTTTCTGCAGTTATCAATCTGGGATATTTTGTGAGCACAAAATCCTCTTTAAAAATCCCAGGTTAACAAATAAACACCCTTAGGACTGAGGGTGAGTCAAATGGCTGAAATTAATTGCCCAGAGTTAGTTGAGCATCAACATTTAAAAAAAATTATACAAGTGTTAGAGAAGGGGAAAATGTACTTAGTTTTGAAGAAATGTCAGTTTCTCTTAAGGGCCTCTGATTTGGGCTTAGGCAGGCATGGTCCCAGGGAGCTTCACAGATACCACATTTTCTCACTGCCTCACTGTTCTGAATGTGTTTGAGGACTTCTCCATTCTTCTTACTCTCCTACAGTATTCAGTTTCTTGCTTTGTTTGGTAACTAGGGGAGGGCTTTTTTCCTAGCCCTCTGTGTCTGCTGCAAGTAGTCACGTGCTGAAGGAGACTACAAACACCCTTTTCACCTTTGGTCTGGCTTAACCAGCTGTGAGTAGTCCCTTCATGGAGCAGGTCATCCCAGGTTGGCATTCACTGGCTTGATACTGTTCTCTTCTGATGACCTGCCCATCAGTCAGTTGGTGTCCTTTCTGGCATGTGTGCAACGAGAGGGTCATTTAATGCAAATGGTATAGACACGTGCGTCGGATGGGGAAGGAGAATTTAAACTCTGCATTTTCATTGCGCTGTATTCCCAACAGCACCACTATGATTTTTAACTTTTCTTCCTGGGTTCCTTTTTTGTTTAGTATATCCCACCTTCTATGATTGCTGTGCTCCCTGACTTTGCCCTGTGGGTTAATTTTGCCAGCAGGTTTGGCTGAAGATATTGAATACAGTACAAATTGCTGTCATCAGTCTGCTAGGACATACCTGAACCTTGGCTCAGGTCTGACCTGAAGGTTAGAGCAGAAGGCTGTGGAGCTAAGGATGCTTAGGAGCAGTCAGATCTAACTTGGCATTTGCAACCAGGATAAGTACAGCTGCTAGGAAAGGAGAGCACTCAGGACTGCTGGACAAGGCTGCCATTAAGTGGTAAGATGCAAAGGCCAATAACAGCTGTTGTGCTTGTGCTGTCTAATGATCTGTGCTCAAAACAGCACAGAGAAAAGGGGAAGCTAAATGTATTCATCCAAGTTAAAACAATCCACCTGAACAAGTCTTGGATGTGGCAGAAAATGATGTAGGCTAAACAGTTTCAACTGGGGTGAAGTGGGAAGGTATAGGTGGGAAAGGGAGGCAGGGTGAGACCTGAGGACACAAGGCATGTCTTTCCAGGTAGAACAGTCACAAGAGACAAATAGGTTATTCCCATGGGGGAGAGGTGTGAATCAGTGATGCACTTGGCATTTTATATATGGAGGTGCTATTTCATACCATTCCATGCTAGATTTGACCTAAGCTCTTTTCTTTCTTACTAATACAATATTTCTAATTGGCCTGCTTGGCTTTAATTAAACTATAGCACTTTTATAGCCACATTGAGCACTGATGTGGATAGAAATGTTCCCCTGAAACAATACCTGTGCAAGGGGTGGTTTATTGTGTGTAACGTTGGCTGTGCCTTCAGGGCCCGTTGGGGGCCTGGATCATAGGGAGTCAAATATGGGCAGGTTTGAAATGAGTGAGAAGCAGGGCAGTGATTTGGCCTGGCAGGGGCTGCACTGGACTGAGAGCAATGGAACTCCCTTCTGCTCTTCATCAGTGCTGCGCTGGAACTTTGGCGTTTGTTACTCTTCATATTCCTTTCCCTCTCTCTGTTGGTTTTGTCTGTTCACACAGCAAGTGAGTGTCTGTTGATGCACAACAAAGCCCTGACCTTCACTGCTATCACGGTATGATCCTACTGTTATAAATAATGTATAGAGTTTCTAACAGCCCTACCTACTGCAGTCAGCAAAGACAGGCACTTTTTAAAGCTCAAAGCATGCGAAGGCACCTTCCCTGGGATAGGAAGCTTTCCAGAGGAAGATGCTGATGTGCTGCTGGAGTAAGTTGCCCTTAAGTAATAAGATTGGATCCATATGAATAATTTCAGAACCATAATAGGACAGTTTACCTCTGGATGTGCTGCTTGGAACTGGACCCCAGGGTCATTATGTGTTGTTCTGTTATCAAATCTCCAGAAAGAATACCATATATTGTATTGATTTCAGTAGCAAATCTATATTATCATTACCTAACATCAGTGACTAGCCGCAGAGAACTGTTGAAATGGGTCGGTTTCATGATTAAAATTAGTGCTAGCAGGAGTGTGAGTCTGTGTATGCACACACACATATGCATATACACATGTATATTAATCCAAGACAGAAATCTCATGGGTCAAGAAATTTGGAGAATCAAACCTGATACATCTCAGCTGACTCAACAGTCAATCTGGGAGATCAACCTCTCTTGCCTAATAGTTTTCATAGCCATCTTTGGCTATTTTTGCTGTAAACTCTTGCAATTGCAGGGAAGGGCAAGAAAAGGAAAGCAATGGCAGTTCCATTTTACCCTTTAGTTTTAAAAAAGGGTCATAGGCCATTTTCTTGGCAACTGCAGCTTCAGTGGCTTCAGGAGTTTGTGCTGCAGTTGTTGGACTTAGTCTGTAGCAGCTGGAGATGTGAAAAAACCGCAACTGAGCATTTAATTTAACATTGTGGAGCTGCATAACTTTGAGATTGAGGCAATTTGGCTGGTATTAAAGGAAAACACTGATTTTTAAATATACATTCATTCCAGCAAAAGGCTGGAGGAACTTTTTAATATTTATGGTGCAATAATTGATCTTTTTCCACTGTCAAAACTGTTTAAGACTTATCAGCTTGCTATTTCAGCACCATATGCTCTATACAAGCTCCTCACCATGTGTCTTTCCTGCGCTTTAGGGGAAGAACATTTGTTGGAATATCAAAACAGAATTGCTTCTTCAAATGGTGGTGCCTGTGTAGATGTGTGGGGCTCCATTGTAAGACCTCATTTGTATCCAGACCCCTTGAGTAGGGAGAGGTCTGGGGGTGGTACAGTTGAATCTTCGTTTAGCGAAATGTGGTAATAGTATTTTGTCAGAAAAATATTTTTTGGATTTTTTTTAATGTTGGCTACAATAACTCAATGCAGTGCTTTGTGAAGGTACTGAACTGCAGGCCTGGAATAAAGCAAATGTTCTTGCACTGGCATGTTCACCTCATTTTGCTTTCATTGTCCCCATTTAAGTCCTGATCTTGCACATTCCCACATTTCCCAGAGTCTTACCTTTCTCTTGCCCATTATAAAGTGGTGATGGTAGGAGGGCACTACACACGGTGCAGGAAGGAACGAGATCTTCACAGACCACTGAATACATTTGAAATAAATCCTTTACTTCTTGCCTGAGTTGATACATGAAAATTGACACCCAGCGTGAGGGATAAAGGAAGGTTATGAAATATTATGTGCCAGGTTAAGTCTTCATCTCTTCTGTAGAGCTCAGGTATTAGGGCTTAGTTTGGCCAGTCAGGTCTTCTCTGGTCAGGAGAATTCAAGAGGGGCCAAGTCAGTGTAAACAGTCCCTCTGGTATCTCACCTGCCATAAGGCCAGTGGGGAGGGAGTTTCTGCTCTGCAGATCTCAGCCTGGGAATATATGGAGCATGTAGGTGTCTTGCATTTTTGCCTTCTAGTGGAATGCAAACGAGTCACAGGGAGCTTCCTTTCACCTGGGAGCGTTTCCATCACAATCCCTCTCTCTCAGCCTCACACCCATTTTCTATGTCAGAAGTACCTAATTAAAATGAAAAGAGTTGGGAAAAGAGTGGGAAAGAAGCAATAGTAAGGTGGGAAGAAGAGTTAATTAAATGGGATTTCTATTTATTTTATTGAATAGTGAATTTCTAGAGAAGGAGGGATGAAATGGGTTTCTGTAGTTCATTAGGATCCTGCCTAGTCACTCATACGGTACCAGCAAAGAGAAGAAGCTGAGCTGTTGGCAGGTCTTGTCTGGTCATAAAATAATCACTCTTTCTAAAGACCCTAAAATATTGAAAAATTACAGGTCTCCTACAGCTGTGGCCCTGTGCCATACCCCTACCTCAGAGTTTGGGCTGTGTCCATTTTTTGAAGGAATATGATTTTTCATGTTGTGCAAAGTCTGGAGCAGAAGAAAAATGCATGTGGATTTCAAAGCACCCTTAGCTGCTCCTTCCACCAGGAGAGTCCTTGCAGGATTCAGGCCAAGACATAGTAGGTTGGGGTCTCTTCATAGACCAGATGAATCTGTTATGGATGGCTAAATGGATTCCTCCCTCAAGGAAAGCTGGGAGATGGGAGGCACTCAATTCCTGTTGCTTTTTATCTGTGTGATTTGGTCCCCTTCTACTTTCAGGCTCCTGTGAAAAAATCTCTGCCATAACATCTCAGGAGGTGGTTACTGTGGCAACCTTAACTCTTGCTTTCTTGCTGTGCAGCAGATACTGTTGTGCCTTATTATGAGATGATCTTTGAAGATTGTGGAGCTTTTACAAACCTGCTCATTCTCCACAGGGAAGAAGAAAAGTTCTGATGGGTGGTAGTATCTGCCCCAGCAGCTTCATCAAACTCAGAGCTCCCCTTTTAGGTGAAATTACAGCCCTCCTTCATTTTGCTGGTCTTTCATCAGGTTTTCTTCCTCTCCCTAACCTCGCAGTGACCTGTTCTCTCAGAGAGCATCTAAGAGCATTTATAGACCTCCTGTAACTCAGCAGTGCCTTTGAAGACTAGGATGTTAAACTGTGATCTTTTTTCCCTGCTGTTTTCCCTCTTAACCCTGCTCTCTGATCTTAGCCGTGTTCTCTGGATGCTGGTTTCCTCTTGTGTGCAGCCAGCTATCAGAGGCAAGACAGACTTTTGGAATCAGCTTGGAAGTAGAAGGTAGTTAGGGTAAGTTTCCTGACGACAGTGTGCTGATTTTTCAAAGTCACGTTTTGCTGTGAGGACTGTTTTGAACTAAATTAAATTACCTGAGTGTGAAACAATCTAGCATGATCCTCGATGGATAGCCCAAGGCTGTGAGTGATAGCGGAGGTGTAACACTATCCAAAACTGCTATGTCTTTGTTTTTTTTCACTCACCTGTAATTGGATGACGTTTGTTTATATGCAGGAAAACAAGATGAGGCAAAAGCTCTGAGAGAAGGGGCAATTAGAAAGAGCCCCATCTACTAGTGTTTGTGGACTGCTTTCTAAGATGACTGGGAAGGCCAAAAAAAGCGCAGAAATTTGGGAGAAGTTACAATGACAGCTTTTACTTTGTGTTAGTTGACATGAAGACGGATAGGCTTCAAACTGCAGCGTCTGTGTGCCTGGCGTCGTGATGTGGTGCTGTAAGCAAAGGGCTGTGAGCCAGGACACCTGGGTTCTGTATCCAGCTTCTCTGCTGCAACCCAAAGGGCATTACCATTTTGCTGCTGTTTCTTCTCGTAGCTCTGGTCTGCTTCCTCTGGTGAGACTGTTGACTTTCCCCTGCACATGCTGTCCCCTGTATTGGAGCTACACCTGACACAATGGGGCTTTGCTTCTTATTGAAAGGTTTTTGAGGTTCAGTGACATCTGATGCTGAAGAAATGCCATCCGTGAGTCATTTTGATTTGGGGATGAGTCAAGCTCTTTAATATTCCATGGGGCCACAGCAAAGCAGTTGGTCCTATCCCTGCTTTTAGTGGAAGGAGTTTGGGAATGCAGAATATAGTCAAGCACCAAGTTCTGGATCTGATGCTCTGCTTTGGACAAATCCATAGATCCTGAGGTCTCTAACAGGCAACTGGGTGGGGGTGTGGGGAGGAAGATTATTCAGGACTCCAGCATGAATATGGAGGCTCATGTCTGAGCAGCCAGTGAACCTCTGATCCTTGGCTGGAAGGTTGCAGGTTCAGGTCTGAATCCCTGCCATGATGGACTTCAGGATGGCTTTCCAATGCTTCAAGCAGCTCCTTGAAGGCTGATCTGTTTTCTGTCTTTCACAGCAAAAGGCAGAAACATGGAGCAACTGCTGCATAGGCATGTTGTGTGCTCAGTGGAAATGTTACTCACTTGTGGTTGATCGCTGTGATTCTTTCCCACCAGTCTTTAATGGCATAAGAGGCATTCAGAGAATTGAGACTGAAGACAAAAAAAGAGTTGGGAAACAGATAAGTAATCAGCACAAATAATCTAGTCATGCTTTTTTTGTCTTTTGGTGAGGCTGAACCCGTTGTGTGGACTTGTTCTCAGACTTATTTATGGCTTAATGTGATCTGAGATCCTACAGACAGAGCTAATGCTCTCTTGATCTTTTATTCCTTACACGGCTCCAATACCTTTAAGTGCCACAGGGAGATCTGGAAATCTGTCAGGATTGAGCCTTGTGTCACCCCAAGTCCTTTCTGCTAATAATTTAAAATGTCAGGGAGCTGCATGTGTATGTAGGTAATCTATCAGTGTATATGTTTCAATTACATAATAATGTTACTGAGCATTAGCAGTACCAAGGGCTCTCTGTGCCCTCTGACTGGCTTTGTTTCCTGATGAGGTTACATGAGTTTTACTGCAAGGATTTCTCCCCCACCCCGGAAATGGAGGAAGTCTTGACAAATCTGTTGAAAGTGTGTCGGAATCTAGAGATGATACACAACAGTCAGAGCTCACAAACTTAATTCATTACTAATTAGCTTGCATTTCAGTAAAACTTTATTGTTTCAATGCTTTTTTCACTAGGCAAAAGAGGAGAAGGTTTCTCCACGGCAGACAGAGGTACTAAATAAATTCAGCTCTTATGGAAATGACCAAGATATATCTTAACATTCCACCTGGTCACTGATACTTGGAATTACAATGACTGCTCATTCAAGGACACCGACAGCACAAAGCAAGGCAGAAGCTGTGCACTTTTGATCCATGCATTTCTAGGGATAGAAAAAGGTTCATGATGCTGCCTTGAGTAGATCATTGTCCAATTCGGAGAGTGTGAATTGTCTTTGCATTTGGTAAAGGACACAGAAAATGCAGGTTAAAGATGGATATAGTGAACAATGTGTTGGGTTGATGTTAATTTGAATTACATTAGGCAGTAGAGATCAGCACAGGACAGGAATAAGAGGGGGTTTCCCCCCCCAGATACCTTATCTTCTTTTATTTAGTAAAGTTTGCTTCCTGTTTTTCTTTATGTGCCTTAGTATGACTCTTACGCTTGACAAACTTGTAGGAACTCAATATCTTTCTGAATGACTTTTTTTTTTCTTGCTGACTTTAAATTGGTCAACAAATGCAGTAATTCCTCAATGTGGGTGGACAGAGGGCACAAAGAGTGCCTGCCTCTTCTTAGGAGATGAGACTAATAAAAAATTTCATGTTCTGTTTCTTGCTCTCAATTAATAATGTTGCTCATAAAAGAAAATCTACTTTCTTAGAACTATTGTTTTAGAATTTGGAACACATAGCAAGTGTGACTCCCCAAGGCAATTGTTTCCTTCTTATAACTTTTTAAATATATGTTCCTAGGTTCCTACTAAAATAAAGTAGAGAATTTACTCTAGACAAGTTATTAGATGATGTGCATAACATAATTACTATGGAAATTGCTATAACCAGTGCAGCTAAGTATAAAGCTTGTTTCTTGCCTTTGGTAATTTACAATTCTTTTTTATCCACTAGATTTTATGATCCTGAATTAGAAGAATTAGGTTCAGTTGAAAAAAAAATGAAAAGAAAAAGCTGTGTAGCTCTTTAAAAAAAAAAAAAAGCAATAGCAAAATGATCCTTTTATTTTCTTAAATGAGCTCTGTTACATTTGCTCAGCCTTGTAATATTTTTCAAAACTTCCAATCTTGCAAACTCAGTCTGAGTTTTTAAAAAAGAAATGAAAAATGTTTCTCTGCTCCTATGCCCAGAGCATCACATGTAATTAGGAAAAACTAGTGGAAGTTGAGAGAAGTGGAATTTTGGCTCTATCTCATGTCTCTAATACTGAAAACATGTCTTTTGCATTGTATTTTTTTTCTCAGAGCCATACATTTTCTTCTGGACCAAATAGTAATAATTTGATTGTTTGGAAGATACAACCAAGATCTGGCACTAGAAATACAATGAGCCCTGGCTACAGCTGTGGAATGAATCCTAAGAATGTCAGGATGCAAGTTTTTTCCTCACTCTTTTCCCAGGGTGCTATAGTAGGTCTAGTTTCATCCAGTCTCTGAACCCCACGGGAATGTCACTGATGTGCAGTGAAACCAGCACCTGCATTGTGTCAGTAACTCTGTGCCACAGACAGGTTTACATCCAGTATTAAGTTTCTACTGATTGACAAATCCAGTATATTAATTTTCAGCCATTCAATACAGAGCCAAAGGCTTTCTTGGAACTGATGGTGAATTTATTAAGACTGGTAGTTGGCCTTTGGTTTTGTACCTGGATTCTCATTCCTAAAATATTGGCTTTGTCAATTACAGAAGGGATTGACTTTAAGGTCTGTTGTAAAGGAAAGAACTATGTTCCTTTCATTGCTTTTGGGAATAGTTTGAGTTAAAAGCTGTCTAGTTTCAGTTGAGGAGCAACAGTCAGATCTGTGGTATTTATTTTTGCTCAGTGCATCTTTCAGAAATCCCTGGGCAAACCCTTCTCTGTTTAGACATGTGGCTTGTGATGATCTCCTGCTCAGCAAGTGCCTCTGCCTCCCTCAGGACCAGCACGGGGCTTCTTAGCACTGTCTCTTCAGGGCTCCTGCCATGACCCTGAGTGGGGTGATGTGGCACAGGTGATTTTTGGAGCACCAGTAGGTCTTGTTCCCTGACTAGGGCTGATGGTGCATCCGAGGAGTAATTGAGCTAGCAGCTCTGCCCAAGGACCTGAAATTCAAGTCCATATAAATCCTTTGGAAGTGTTGATACATGACCAGCTCCAGCATTATGAATGGAATGGCATTGATAAATGCAGTGCCAAGCTGCCTTTTGTGTCCTGGACTCCCATTGCCCACTGCTTTGACCCTTCTATGCTGGCACTGACTTAGAATTTATTTGGAGAATGAAATCCCACAGTTTTTCCAGGATATCTGTTACTGTAAGCATGAACATTCACCTCAGGATAGATGCTAGATGCAAAGGCTAGTTCTCTAAGATCTATCTGTGGTCTCCATGAGACATGCTGTTTTAAGAGAGCCCTTTGTGCCAAGTCAAACTGGGAAGCCTCCTCCTTTTTGATTTTTATTGATGTTAAGTGATGCCCAAGGGGGATGTAAATCTCATCAAGAAAAGCTCTGGTCTGAATTCTTCTGATGATCCATCATTGATAACTGATTAATCTATTATGTAAGCAGGAAGGCCCTGTGAGACAGAGGATGTTCAACATAAGTTTATACAGATAATCCATAAACAGTCCTGCTGTGAAGCAGGACAGAAAGCACTGCTGCTTTGTCAGTGAAAGATCTGAGGAGAACACACCAAATCATGTAATTAAATGACTTCAAGTGTTCCTAAATGTTATGTTTCATCTAGACTTCCTAAATAGAATTAACTAGAAGCTAATTAAAAATGCCTCCTGCTTTCTTTCAAAGTATCTTTCTAGTATTGACTGTAGTGAGTTTATCTATCCACAGAGCACGATGAATCACTCTCCTGTTTAAGAAAAAAATTGATTGCTGTTCTAATACTTATTGAACACCTATAACAAATGTTTAAATCTCTACAAGCTTGAGATAATTAAAATAATAAATCTATCCCCATTTGACAAGACTGTTAGCAGAAATCAAAGATATAAATAATCTAGTGGAGCCAGGAGACATTTTTCTGCCAAGCATTATGATCATGTTCTCATGGAAATTTCAAGCCTGATCGTACCATCCTTATTTAATCAATGCTTCTATCAAGTGTTGTTGTCATGAATAAAGCAGTGCTCTTTATGCCAGAAGAGGGCTCAGGACAGTGTAACAGCAAGGAACTCGAGAGCCTGGCCTTTCCCCACAGGACTAGTGTCTCAGCATATGGACACAGATCTCTTTTGTTCTTTTCTTAGCATATGTTTTTGCTTCAGCATCTGCACTTCGTGGTGCTTGGCTGCCAAGCTGTGCCTCATAGGCTGGGAAATGGGGCAGGGATGTGGTGCAAAGAGGCTCAGCTTCCATCTCCCTTCCTTTCTTTGGCTCAACAAACCTATTCCTCTGGTTTCATCAGAAGCCCCTGCGGTCTCCAGCCCTCCAGGAGGGAACTGGCACTGCTCTGAGTTGGGGTGTTGTGCAGAAGAATTCGGGAATCACTGGGTCCAAGGGAAAAAAAATGTTATGCTCCTAAAGCTTGATGTTCTAGGACAGGGCGGTGCTTTGTCCTGACCCAGGGCTTTTTTATCATAACACTATGTTATGGTCAATGTCTGAATGGTTCTTGAAACAGGGACTGAAATATCTAAGCTTAGAAAATAACTTTGCAAATTTTTATCTTGTTTTCCCTCTGCTCCAGGCTTTGCATGCTCCCCCAGGAATCCTGCAGGCAGCAGAGACATGGTATTGTTAAACTTAAGGCCACTTCCTGAGCGGTGTGAGCGCTTTGAGTGCTCCCCTCAGTGCTGCAGTGGAGCACATCCTTGTTGGGTGTGCTCAGTCCCTGGCAGCATGTCTGTTGTCCTGTGGCTCTCTGTTTTGCTATGGCATTTGTGCTCTCAGGTGCTCTATTGCCACTGCAGCTCATTGTTTTTGTTTTTATTTTTTTCCCCTTCTGCTGTAGCTTTGTTAGCAAAAGAAACCTACCAGCATTTTGTTCATCACATTCTTTTTCCTTCCATGGCAAATATAAATAAATCAATCAGTCATTGTCAAGGGAACTCTAATGGTACAGTCCTATGTGGATAATTATTACTTCCCTGTCAGCAAAAGGTTATAAATTTTTTTTCCTTTGGGAAGATGCAATAGGGACTTTTTTCCTGGCAGGCAAATACTGTACAGATTTTTTTTCCTCTGGATAATACAGCCAAAAAGCTCCTTGTAGGATAACCTGACATAAATGCTTCTGTTAGGCTGATTTCTGTGTCACTGAAAGACTGTTGACTCTCTTTTCCTAGGAGGGAAAAAAGCTTTCTATAATTTCCTCCTACTGGGAAAACGTTATTCAGGCACCTGCTTCTGTCAGGCAAATACAAATAAAAAACACTTTTTTTTTCTTCCCCTTTAAATGCATTGGCATCTTGATTCAGGAGAGCTGTTAAATACATTCTTAAATCTGTATTTACAGGGACATATTCTTAACTGCTCATCTCTTAACTAGCTGTGCAGTAGGGAATGCTCACCTAACCTGTTTCTTTAGTGTTACAAGTACAAGCTCTTAAGTGAGGTGGAAGAATTAGTAGTTGAGTGGAATGATTTGCTGCCAAACCCATGGTTTAACTGGCACTAGCAGCACTTCCAGCTGGCTTGGGGATGGACTTTTTCCTGGAAACAGCTGTCTTGCATTTAATTATCCTAGGCAAGTTTTCTGACAAACATAGTCATGGATTCGTTTAGGTTGGAAAAGACCTTAAGGATCGTGGAGTCTAGCCATTAATGTAACACTGTCGAGCCCACCACTAAACCATGTGCTCAAGCCCCACATCCACATATCTTTTTAATACCTCCAGGGATGATATGATGGCTCCACAACTCCCCTTGGCAGCCTCTTCCAATTCTTGACAACACTTTCCATAATGAAATTTTTTTTCTAATATCCAATTTAAACCTCCCCAGCATAACTTGGAGCCTTTCCTGCCTGTCCTGTTACTTGGGGAAAGAGTCTGACCCTCGCCTGGCCACAGCCTCCTGTCAGGCAGTTGTAGAGAGTGACGAGGTCTCTGCTGAGCCTCCCTTTCTCCAGGCTAAACACCCCCAGCTCCCTCAGTCACTCTTTGTCAGACTTGTGCTCCAGATCTCTCTTCTTTGGCTTTCTCACAAGGAATAGCTGCCTGCAGACCAGTAGAAAGGTTTGTCTGTGAATCTCTGCCTATGCAGCATCTTTACTGGATGAACTTCCACCAGCTAGCAGTGACATATGAGACATGGCCTCACCTTCTCCAACTCATTTGTGTAGTTATAAATGAGTAAGGCTGCACTTGGAGGGAGAAAAATGCCTTATAAATTTCAAGCAAACAGGGAATCCAAAGTAAAATACCTTCCCAAGGTTTAAGCCATTATTCCTTTGATAAGTGTCTGTCTCTCACAACTAGTTGTTCAGGCATCAGAAGATGTGTTTAAAGTCCAGCTCTGCACAGTGGAGAGTGAAGGAAGCCTGCTAGCCTGTTTTTCTTCCTCTGTTAAAGAGAAATGTTTGCTTACAGAGCAGGAAGAGCACTCTGTCTGCGCAGCCTGACATCCTGACCACCAAACTGCAGAGTGACATCCCTCTTATTTGTGTGTGACAACCCCTCTTTTCAGAGCTAGGCTGGCCCTTGAAATAAACTTGTTCAAGGTAATTGTAATTCATAACTTATTTTTGGAAGAGGCTTTCAGTATTCACATATTTATTTCCAGCAGTAGGTGGCAGCAATTTTCTTAGTCCTAATCTGATAAGATCTGTATGTTAATTACTGTAAAATAATGTATTTCAAAAGGTAAAGGTTTCAGTTGCCCTTTTCAGAAGTCATTGTTAACTAAGATATCATATCCCTGCTGTCCTCCAGTTAGTTCAGTGCTGGGCAACAGCAGAGACCATTGGTTGAGCTTGCAGATCCTGTGCTTGTCCTCTGAAAAGCCCAGCCCAGCACCTGGGATGTTCAGTGCCTCAGCCTTTGTGCTGGCAGGGAGGTGGGGAGACAATAACCAGCCAAGCTGGACCCCCAGACTGTCAGCATTCTGTGGTGGCACCAGGCAGCAGCAAGGGCTAGACCAGCCTCCAGTTATACTTTGGGAATAAGAGAGTTGTGGGAAAATGTGGGCCCACATCCTCACCTTCAGCTCGGAGGGGAAGTGAATAGCTTGGAAAATAATGAAGTGCAAAAATGCTATGATGAATGACTAGTTAAACAAAGTCTGAAGAAAAAAGAGCAGAAATGATTTGGCTCAGAAATAATCCATCTGTGCATATTGCTCTAAGCTGACTTTTCCCCCTTGTACATGCTGTACATATATTTCCAGAAGAGGGTCATTAGGAGACTCATTTTAAAATGAAATGTTTGTGATCAGTATAAAGGTTTGCAACAGGAGATAGAAATTGTGAGAAATGGATTGAGCAACATGAATCTAAAATATAATGGCTTCTGTTATGTGAGCTTAGAATAATGATGTTGAAATTAGGGAAGCTTCATCAGCTTTGAATGAATAACTGATCTCCAGTGGACAGAGAGAAAACTGATTTTAATGATTGTTTTAAACTAATATTTGGTGAATTAATGTTTAATGCATTTGTTCTGAACCAGAATTAGCTGCAGTGCTGTGTCTTCTTCAGGGCTCAAACACTGCTTCTATTCAGCTGTTTCTCTATACTTTCTATCACCTGAAGTCTACAGTAAGTTTGGTTTTTAAAGTTTATGATTTGTTTTGAAATGTTTGATAAATATACCCCCTACTACTGCTTTTCATGGTGTCTGGTGGACTTGACTTCGTTGTAGGAAATGCAAGTGCAAGGCCAAGAATCAGACAAATTTATAATGGGGTAATTGTGTTAAAATTGTTAAGTCCTGTTCATCCTGAAACATTGCAGGAGCCTGCATCTTTGCAGTCACCTGTGTTCCATTTCTTGTTCTGTGTTAGAACCCCCCTGCTATTACACAATTAAAAATATGCCTGTGGTATAATGCAGACAGGTGAAGGAGACTGACCTGCCAAAATCACAAAAATAATTAGAAAGGGATGCACAGGGGGTAAGGGAAGGATCCTTGAATAACATGGGCATCCTTGCTGTTGAAATAATTGTGGACAGCTGACCTATCTAGTGAGAAAGGTAAAACCTTTTCCTTAATTGTGAAGGAAAATTGGGTGTAAGATGTGAGCTTGTGGGATCTGGTGAAAATGGTCTCACCTCCATCTTGGATAAGTGACTGGCTCTACTTGAGTGCCTTTAACTGAAGGCAAGTAGCCAAGGTCTGACTGCTGTTCTTTAATGCCTCAAGGAGCATCTCCATCACTGTTTCTGCTCTTTTACTCTGGCTGCTTTTATGTTTCCCAAAGTGTACTCTAAGGAAGAGAATGCTCGTGGGACTGGTGCTTGTTCATGGTGAAGCTGTTTCTCTATTTTGAGGTGCTCCTTTTGACCTTGCCCTGTTCCCCCTGCTGAAAAGGTCACGTACACAGTGAGCAGAGCTGTTGCAGAGCCACCTTTATGCCCACATGGCAAACATCCTGCCTTTTCCTCTGGTAACAGGGCCATTCCACAGCAAACTGTCCCCAGCAGAGAAATGCAGGTGAACGAATGTTCCTGTCCCGTCCCCTCCCCGGGGCTGTCGCAGCCTCCCCGGCTGGGAGCAGGGCAGGAGGCAGCCCCATGGCACGAGGTGGCTGGGAGGATGCAGAGCAGGCACTGTCTGCAGGTGGGAGCAGAGGGATGAGCTCAGGCACTGAAATGGCTTGTCCTGGCACTTGTGCACAGCTGGTTGTGAGGATCAGGTCGTGGTGTCCAATTCATTTAGATGCTTTGATTTTTTTTTCTTTATTATAATTGAGATTTAGACCTCTTATTTATCTGCTTGATGCATCTGAAATGTTCTCTCCTTGATGACATTGCCAATGTAAGCACTCTAATTTTCTGGGAATAGGCCATTTAATACCTAATATATTTTCCCCAGGCCCTGGATTGTAATGATTTTGGTCAGGGCAATGCTTCATGCTTTGAAGTGACGGCTACCTGTGAGTGTGGTGTCTGTGGTTTATCTTCTCTGTGACTGCTCAGTTCTTGGAGTACTGAGCTTTTCTGCCCTCCCTACTGCCACCCATATAGGTCCCCCTCATCATATGATGGCCTGTTTTTTGACCACGTTGCAGATGCTGTGAAGGGTTTGTTTGTAGCTTTGTGGTAAATGTCGCACAGGGATCTGTGACAGCAGGACCAGCTTCCTTTGTAGAGGATATGATGTAAGTGCTCTCATTATCAAACACGTACCATGCTCTCGCTGAGCGCAGGCTGCCTCTGCTGGGAAGTCAAAAGGCAGCAAGTTTGTATTAGACAAGTAAACTTGGAATATGAATTCTTCCTCTTCAAAATCTCTGTATCCCTCATGATGCAATCCTTTGGGCAAGGGCTGTCATGTACTACATGGCTGTGTGGCTTCTCACAATAGGACTCTGGCTCAGCTGATCCCTCAAAATGCCAATGTGAAATAAATATTAATAACATAGCAGCCTCCCTGCTTACTATATTCCTGTTTCCAGCCTTCTTATTACTGATCATTTACAGCTGGAGAAAAGGATGCAAAATTATCTTCTTTTAAACAAGGCTAGAGCTGAAAGTGAAAGGGGGCAAAAAAGGGCAGCTGAAATAATTACAGGCATAAGGGGACTGATTTGAGACAATATTAGGCAAGATAAAATCCACTTAATTCTCAGAGCAGGCTAATAAACAAGAGTGTGATGGGAGGATGTATAATAATGAATAGCACAGAGAGGGTCAGCAGGGTTATTCCTCACTGTGTGTTTGCAGTATACAGAAGGGATGTCCAATAAAACTCAAAGGTGACAAACTTGAAATAGATAAATGAGTTAGTTGGATATGGTGCAGAACTTAGCCTGTAAATCTCAATTCCACAGGATGCTGTGTTGTTATGAGATACACTTACAAAACTGGTGAGGATTACATGCCACGCTTCTTAGATCTATTCAGTTAATTTAAAAGCAATTTAACTTTATTTTAGCTAGATTTCAGAGGTGGCTGTGTTCTCAAATGACTGAGCAGGCTCAGAAATACTGAATTCAACAATTATTTTTTATACTTTCCCTCAAATCAGCTAGGTTGAGAAAACAAGCTCCCTTTTTTTGTTCTGATATAGCAAGTGCTTTTCTCTTTTTGTCGGAGGGAGACGGTGACTGTCTAAACCTTATTCCTAAATCTTCTTTCTGGGAGTCAGAAGTGTCCTTACACTGAGCATCAGAACCAGTACCACATCTGGTAATTTTTTCCCTGGTGTGTGTGGTACTATGTTATTGCCAGTCATACAATATCTTTGTGCTGAGAAGATGAAAATAACAATCCAGAGACACTCACTGTAAAACAGCACTTTATTCCATCTATTAATGCAATTAAACCTGAAGTGGTGATCACTGATCACTGCACAGCTTCACAGGAATGCCTGGGAACTTGATAAGGTAAAAAGTTTATTTTCTCAGACAGGTTTGGGATGGATGCAGTAAAACAGAATTCTGTTGCTGGGGGTTTCTGATGCAGTCACTAAAATCCATGTTTAAACTAGTAAAGGAACTGGCCCTTCAGTTTATTTTGAGTGAGGAACTCTACTGCTATACTAGTGGAGTGCCTACTTCTAAAGCTATTACAGAGCTAAATGTTGGTCAGTGAGATACCTTCAGTCCCACTGAGGCCTTTGGACTGAAAATTTTCCTTTGTAAAGAGGAGATGCTCCCTCAAGGGCTTAGGAAAATAAAGAGCCAGATGAAGAAGAGGAAGGTAAAATATCAAATGTCTCAACCAATCCTGCTCAATACCAAACATGGACATCTATTGAATACAGAAGGCAACAGAAATAACCGTGACGTTTGTTTTGCAATCAGCTCATTTACGCAGGGGAACAGGAGGGGGAGTTCAGTGTGCTGGCATTGTTGGCCATTTTAATTTTCAAATGCAGCTGATCATTAGTCTCACTAACATTCTCACTAAATACAAATTAAGTAATTTGAAAGACTTGGGTTTTCACCTAATTATTAAAATGATGGAATTGGAAACCACTTTTCACTCTGTGTTGAACCTTTTGCTACACATGAGTGATGTCGCCCAAAAAAGCCATCCCGCAGGGTATTCATCTAATCCCTCTGGTAGTGCAAATAGTGGAGGGACTCAAAATAACAAGAAAACTGTTTACCTTTCTGAATAGGATATGAAATTACTTTCTTGCCTCTTTACAGCAGCCCAAACATTTACACAAACTTGTTAAGCTGCTTATAGAGAGGTTTGTTTGTCCAGGTAATGCTTCTTCCAGTAAGTTAAGCTGCAAGGAAAGCAGATGCTTGACTTCATGAAATTGGGGGGATTCTGGAAAAATTGCCTCTGGGAGAAATTGAAATAAATTAATGGAGAGTTTCTGCTTTTCTTCATTTTCTGTTTTTATTTTAAACAAGCGATTCCCTCTCTATGCAGATGGGTCTATGCAATACTCATAAGGAAGTAATTTAATTATGCAAAGCTGCACCAGGTAAATGTTATTTACAGATGGCAGAAAAATTTTGTATTATGCTTATTTGCCAAGAAAAACCTCCCTCATTTCACAGTTGGTGGAGGGGTGTTTTAGTTGTCATCAAGGTAAGCTGCAGATTGTATACTCCTGTCTGCATCTTTTTACCCGTTTTGACTGTTATCTTTCTTTGTGTTTTTAAATGGTAACCCTGCAGGCACTGTGCGCATAATTGAAGTAAACAATCTGCTTGTTTATCTCTGTTTTCCATTAATTAGATATGTGCAATCTAAATTTCCTACTGCAAAACATGAGGTGACATGCTAAGGGACCAAATCTGCTTTTCCTCAGCAGGCTGAACTGCCATTGTTGGAGACACCTCCAGAGCAGGGGCACAGCAGTGTTTGTGGCCATCTCAGTCCGGGCTGGACAGTGAGCAGAGGGCAAACAAGTTGCACTGGAAAAGACTGGAGGAGTGAGCCAAGAGGGCCCTGCCTTGGCAGCCTTGGTGAGGGTGAGCCTTTGTGTGCCTTGGGTTTGCTGCAGGCTGGATGTGCATGTCCATAGGACACTGGGAGCTGCAGTGCTGTCCCTGGCACAGTGAAATGGTGCTCCAAGAGCCCAAGCCAGGCTCACAGCAGCACTCCTGGATAGTTTTCTCTAGCCAGATTTCTTATTTACTGCTTTGTTCTCTGCTGAGCCAGGGGCTGAAAATTTCACTTTTATAAATAACCAAGGTGCATCCCCTCACCTTTATAGCTATTTCTGACCCATGGTAGCACAGATGAGACCTAAAGATCTATTTGCTAAGGCATCTTGGTGGTTCTCAGAGACAATTTTATTCAGAAATGGACCAGGTCTGCAGTGGTCATGTATTCAAAATGGCCTAGTGATCAGCTATTAGGTTCAGCCAAGAACTGAAGAACCTGCCAAGAACTGAAGAACCTACCAAGAGTGAAGTTCCTGGGAAGAAATCAGAGATCTTTATGTAAGAGGCAAAAGCAAACTGTTTTTGTCCTGCCCACAAATGCCCACTAATGAGAAGAGAGCAGAGGGGGAATAACCTCAGCTCTGGGTGTACAGAATGGCAGGTATGTGGAAAATTCCATAAAAGAATGGGTCAGTGAAAATTAAACTCTGATGCAAATCCTGGGACAAGCATTAAGAAAATCTTTGGAACTAGAAGAAACTTAGTGCTGGTTTTTGAGGTTCTTCTGGCACTTTGGATCCACAACAGACAAAGCTCAGGATGTGCCTACGTGCCTTGTGAGCTCAGGACCCTGCTGCTCTTTACTGAAAGGGATACATAAGTGGTTCTTTGAAGCTAATGGCCTCTTTTGCCTGTGTATATATATGCCATAATCCCATTGCAGTCCTGTAACAGCCTCCTTGATGTCAGACTGGCCTCGTACATACATTAAGGAGCTATCAGGTACTAGCTCTCTGCCCAGCCCACACTCTTTCCCTCTTGTGTCCCCTTTGTTGCTTCAAATAATTTTTCTTTGCTTGCTTGTTGCTTGCCTGCAGTGATGGGTGTGTGCCCTTTTCCTCACTGGGAGTCTGGCAGTAAATCAGTCTTTTTTTTTTTTTTTTTTAACACTCCGGAGCAGCTGCTCTGATTAGTTTGAAGCAGAATAAAATTTCTATAAATGGGGAGAATCCTGAAGGTAAGTACTTTAGTGGGGACTTAATGTCAAGGTACAGTACACATAGTAGCTTTTACAGGGACCATTTAAAAACTGTTATCTGCTGTATATTTTAAAGGCAAGACATAATTCAGACATCTGATTGACTACCCTTGAACACTTGCTCTTGCTCTATAATTTTTATTTTTAAGAAACCTTGATTTGAGAGCTTTTTGAGGACATCGTATATTGCGTTCATCACCCTTAGTGGATTACTTCTGTTCCCTTAGCTGCACCAGATTTGTGGGGACAGTAAGGCAGAGGAAGGAATGACAAGCTCTGTCAGAGGAGCAGTGGAAAAGTCACTCCTGTAAATCTGAGGATTGCCTAAGAATTCTATTCCCTTTTCACTGTAGAAAGTGTTATTTCTAATATTTTTTTTCTGGTTCTGATTACTCCAGGGAGGATGTGACTCAGTGATCTCTGATCCCTGCAGAGACCATGACACAGTGTGAACCCTTCTCTCAGGAATGGGGAAATGACAGTGACCCTCAGGGTACCTTCAGTAGGAAAAGCATTGCCATTCTGAAGCACCAGGTCCAGGGATTTAACACAAGAACTTAGGAAGGACTTGAAATGTACTTCAGAAAACTGTCAATCAATTACCTGTAGTTTTCAAGTCAGACTGGTGCTCTTAAATGCATTGTTGAAGTAGTATTTAAACTGAGTCTTCCTTGTAGCAATCTCTGGCCAAATCACGGTGCTCTCTCTGACCCTTTTGCTGCCCCTCTTCCTGTCTCCCCCCCGATGCACTCTGTGTGTCCCCTGGTGTCTGCAGAGTTCAGTGCTTGACCAAGTCCCTCTTCATCCCTCCAAAGAACTGCTGTTGGGTTTGCTGCATGAGGTGGGGCCTTTGAACAGCTCCTGCTGTTTGAGGGCTTGTAATGAAGAACCTCTTTGGGGCTGTCTAAGTATGCTGATCGCCAGAAGCCTCCCCAAAAAGCATGATTTTCACTCAATTTTACACCTAACCTGCTTCCACTCCCCCCCATCATGGTCATCAGAGATGCTGACCAGGTGTTCTCCAATCTGTGCTCCACTTTTCAGTTGTTTTTATCAAATCTCCATCTCCCCACCATTTCACACTGCTGTTTGACTCCTCTTCATGCTGTTTCCTAGCTCAGCAAACAGCTCTGTTTCCCAGCCCTTGCCTTTTGCTTGAGCCTTGGGATGTGTCCCCCTCTCAGAAGGTTTTGGACTGTAGGGTTTACACTGCATGTTCTGTTTCCTAAGAGAGGGTATAACTAATGTGCTTGATATTTCCAAGTACTGGCATTTTTACATAGGTAAGAAAACTTCAAGTCTGAAAAACACCATACAGGTTCTTACAGAAAGCCAAGCCAATTTTTGAATGTTATTGTGTTATCATAAGCCAAAAGTATTGGCAAGCAAAGGTGTTTTTGAAGCCATTAACTTGTTTTGTGTTTTTGGGTTGGGTTGGGTTTTTTTTTCCTTTGACAATACTCATTGCTTTTGAGGAAATGAACTCATTGACAGCTTGTGGGGCAGGACTGGCTCAGGCATAGTGAGAAAGCCCTAACGCCACTAGTTAGTCTTTAAGTCTGAAATTAAATTATATCCATTTATTTCCATAAATGTTTCTCTTCACAGATGTACTGGGAAAGGAATTCAGTGCAAGGGAAATTCAGTGCCTTCAAATGTGTGGACAGCAGAGGATGACAAAGCCTGAAAACAAATGTCCTGAAAAGTGTTTATTGCCCGCCATTAAAACAGGTAAAGCTGGAAAAAGCATTTTAGCATGTCTTTGTTTTGTTGACTGCTGCCGATATTTTGGACTCCTTTATTTATTTATTTTAATATCATCTCGTTTATAGGGTGTGCTCACTGATGCTTAAAGGGACCTTGAAACATTGACATCATAATTGAATTACTGATGCGATAAATTGGAGGGCCACTTGAACAGGCCATGCTGGAGCAGGCTGCCAGGTGAGGGGGGTGGCTGTGCAGGTGTGTGAGTGCAGAGTGCAGTTTTCTTGCCAAAAGCATTTCGTGTATGTATACCTCAGAAAAACAAAGGGATGTTTTCCCTGCCAAATACTACGTTGCATAAAAGCTGGAGGGTCCTCATGGCCGTGTTTGCCCCGGAGGTGAAGCAGGGGCTTGAGAAAGGCTCCTGGCACACGATCCTCTTTGCCGTGCCTGTGGGCTCAGAGATGTGCTCCGAGGAGCCAAGCCAGGCTCCTGCAGCTCTGCTCTCCAGCCCTGCCCACCTGGAGCTGGCATCAGCTGCCCCACCAGGAGCTGTGCCTGTGGCCCCACACCACGGGTCACTTCACAGCCTTGGCTCCTCCACGCTCCCGCGCAGCCCGTCAGCTGCCGCAGCAGCGCCGGCAGGGACCCTTGGGCAGGAGTAAGAGGGAGCAGAGAGATTCTCCTTTTCTGCACGGCAGGCCAGCCCAGTGCTTCTGCTTGGGCGGAAGCCCAGTTATCTTTTCAGGAAGCAAAAGAACCAGACTCAGAATTTAACCTTGAACTTTACATTTTAGTAATGATGCTGGTCTGCTTACAAAAGACACCTGTTCAGAGCGTGATCCAGGGATGTGGGTTTAATACATGATTTGTCTGTCTGTGAACAAGGATATGAAACAACACTTAAAGTTGATCTTTTTTTTACCACATTTCTCCCTTGCCCTGAAACTCCATTTTGTTTTCATCTGAAATAACATTTTTCTTTTCCTTTTGTCAGCTGACCTGGAAAAACCATTATTCAACTAAATATAAGCTACCCTAAATATGTGTAACTTCTGTCTAGGAAAGTAATATGTGCTTTTTTGCCATCAGTCCAGAGTTTCAGACCATTTTTTGTACCCTTCCCTTTATTGTTATGATCTGCTCTGTTCTGTGGACTGAAATATGATCATCTGAGCAGGACAGAAATGCAAAATAGGCCAATTTTTACAGTCAAATTCAAAATTTCTACTGTTTGCTGCAGAAGCACCAGCAAAAAAATTGGAGAGGGGAAAGAAATCTGTAATAGACAAACTTAGAAGATCAACACTGGTATTTGTTTTCTAGGTTGTATTTCCTTTTACTTTTTAAACTAAGTTTTTCAAACCATCCACTTGCAGAAATTTGCATTTTATGAGAACAAAGTTACAAAATGTGATGAGACTGTTTTAGGTAACTTACCTCTTTTTCTGCAGCTTGTGGCATCTAAAACCAACCGTGCTTGTCATCTTCTCAGTAATTTCTCATCACTGAAGTTAAAATATAATCTGTTTGCACCAAGTGAGCTGTTCCAAGATGAGTTTGCCAAACTATATTGCAGTGGGGTTCCTGCAGTTATGATTAGATACTGTCAAACAAAAATGGTCTGTGGAATACAAGGGAATCCAACATTGATTAGCTTCTCTAAATCCCATAAGAGGTTAGGAGGAGCATAACTTGCCTTTAATCTTTCATCTTGGTGTCTCTGCCAACCGCAGTTGTGCTGGTAGGTACAGAGCAACTGAAAGGGGATGAAAGGGTGTTTCTATTACTAGGAGCTGATCTATTTTAGGGATGTTATTGGTACTCACCAGAGGTCTCAGAACTGCTAGATTAATGGCATAGCTGCATTTCATCCGGAGGACAGAAATCACCAGTACAAGAGTTTGTGTGTGCTAATTATTTTTATTTCTCCCCACCTTGCCTGGCTTTTTTAAACTTGATTATTGGTTCTCCCACAAAAAAATGAAATAAACAGGCAAAGGCAGCATTTATCTTGGTCTCATCTGAGAAATTCCCAATGGGAAATTGAAGCATATTTCCACTATCTATTAGTGGATTTTACGTTCCTGCTCCACAAACTATTCTGCACATGAAAAAGAACTCTATGTTTGAGCAGTTTCCCTAGCAAGCTTCATAGCTGTTTTATGGATTAAGGCAAAGTTAGGATTTGTCTGATTTTAATTAATCCCAAACAGTGCTTCCATTTCTGCTGTTGGCCAGTCAAGAGAAACAGGTGAATAGTCAATATGTTGTATCTTTTTACTCTTTTACAAAAATATAATGCCTACTGCATGATGATGTTATCTCTGCTGTAAAGCTGTCATGTTATTCTTTGGGGAAGGAAATTCTTATTTTCCAATCCATATACCTGTGCAGAGCACTCACTCCTTTTGTGCTCTGTAAATGCAAAATGCTTAATAATTTCATCTTCAGCTTTCAAGCATAGGAATAGAAAGTTACCCTATTCCAAACTTTACTTGTGTATATAATTGGTATCAAGGTTACTGCTTGGAAGATAGTGCATTTATCTTTCACTTGAGAAAACCCAGGTGAATGTCAGATGCAAAATGATTATTGAAATACTGGCATTTACTGCTGCTTTATCCTCTGTGTGTGCAACTTCAGTCAACAGCAGTGATGTTAATGTGCAAGTCCCTCCAACTGAAGGGAACTGGCACTCTATCAAAAATCACTCTTTGCAGAGCTCAACTGGAAATACGTTACTATCCAGTTCTGTGTTTGTGCCCTGAAAGGTGGTGATGAGAATCATGTCTGTTACTGGCCAGGCAGGAATTCTCTCCTTGTCAGTTTATTCCTTCCTGTAGCTAATCCTTTATCAGGTGTTATCTGGCCGTCAGTGTCCTCCTCATTCCTCTCACAACAGGCAATCTTTGCTTTGGCTTTTGTCCCGTGTAAACGCTGCCCTGCCAAGTCTCTCTGCGATGAGCTCCCTTCCGTGCTCTGCTGTTGCAACATCAGCATCTCACATCCTCATGGATCATCAGCTCTTCTGCCTCTCCCTGCTCCAGCCATTGGGTGCTGCTGCCAGAGCAGCCTGCGGAGAGCACAGGGCAGCAGGACATGGAGTGGCTGGAGATGGTGGACGCAGCATGGGAGTGGGTGATGTTCATTGTCACCTGGGCTGAGGGAGGCTGGATGCTTGCGCCCACCTGCAAAAGGGCTATCTATCAGCTTTGCACCACTGCCGAAATTAATTGCTGGGAAGGGCTGATGGTGTTTTTAGAGATGTTAACCTTATTTCCTCTTGCTTATGGTGGTCATCACAGGGGCTCTTCTGAGCAGGAGCATACACACATGCATAGTTTCCATACATGGCCTTATTTTGCAAAGATCAGACCTGAATATGTGTTGCTATATACAAAAGACTAGACATAAAGTCAATAAGTGTGACTTTACAGAGCTGTAAATCCTCTCATCCTGTCACTTTCCCCTTCAGACAAGAAAGATGTGAGAATCATGTAGATTCAGAAGCAGAGATTCATGGACAGGCTGAGGGTCTCCTGATTCCAGCATGGACGGTGGCCCCTTATGGAAGTAGCTGTTAGTGGTAGGTTTCATTAGGGCAATCTATGCCCCCCACCCACTACCTTATTCCTGCTTGAGGCTGCTCACTTTGTACCTCAGCTCTGCCAAGCAAGTTGCTCAGTTGGAAACTCTTTAATTTCTGCTTTTTAAAGTCAAAACAAACCTTTCTTATTTGATTGAAGCAGGACAGAGTGCAAGGCACTTGTGCAGCAGATCCCTCTGTCCTTGGGTGATGAGAAAAGAGCATCTGGGAGAGCAGCCTGTGTTAGTGGCTGTCAGAGTAGGATGTTTGGCTACAATCTAATTGTAACGGATATGGGTGAGTCTACACATAGATCGATTAAAATTGATTAAGAAGGTGTATCTTGGGACTCTCCCAATGTGAACTGACAGTAGAAAACAATCTTTTTCACTGAATTCTCTGGCACTTGGTTAAAACCCTAGAAAATACTGTCATGAAATAATTTGGTTAGAAGAAAGAATGGAGAGATTTGGCAAATCAAGGACTGGAGAGCTAAATGGTCTTTGAGGTGGGTGGTGCATTTGGTTCCTGCCTCTCCACAGACTTACTGCTTGACATTGCCCAAATTCACCAGTCTCTTTGGACATCCTTTCCTAGTATGTACAGGTATGACAGTGG
Source organism: Grallaria varia (assembly GCA_013396735.1). Lineage (NCBI taxonomy): Eukaryota > Metazoa > Chordata > Aves > Passeriformes > Formicariidae > Grallaria > Grallaria varia. The sequence goes on along the minus strand of VWZG01009936.1, from coordinate 1,769,809 downwards.
AAATAACTTTTCTCTCATATTTATCAGGATCCAAGTGCATTATTCTGTTTTCTGTGTGTGTCTACAGTCTGGGAAATCTTAGCTGGGGCCCTGGCCAGCTTTGCCACACATTAAAAAACAAACAAGAAGGAGATCAGAAACAAAGGCCAAAGCAGATCTCATTACTTCTTTAGTGGTACATCACAAACTAACCTAAAGCTTGGTACATAGTACACTGTTCCTACAATTCCTCTGAAGGTTGATCTCTTCTGCTCTGTATTCTACTCCATGAATACCACATTCCTTTTTCATTCCTACTGAGCCTACCTAAAGACTGACAGCTATATAGCATACTACCCTTGTCTGTGAAATGGATTATTTTCCACAATGGCTGAGATCAGAATAAGGGAAACAATGCTGGCTTTAAAAGAAAAAAAATCAGTGGTATATTCCCCTCTTCTTTTTTAATGAATAATGTATAAATTCATATAGTGAGCCTAATAATTAGTATTTCTTGACTTACTATAAAGTGCTGAAAAATGTCTAATGCTACCACATTATCTATTCATTTTAAGTTCAGTTCCAAGGAATTGTTAAATACAGCTTTACCTAACTGTATATTTAAGTCAATGGGATGTTTTATTTTTAGGCTTTAAATATTTTAATTCAGATAAAAAATTACTTTAGTAAGCGACTTGATAAATAATTTTAAAAATAGCACTTTTACACTGTAATCATCCCAGGAGAAATGAAAGAGTAGCTGAAGTGTCAGAGGGTATAAATTGCAGCAAAGGTATTAGCATCTTGGTGAAGAAATCTGTCACGTGGAGAAGCAACATATTTCTCTAATTAGTTAGAAGAATTATACAGGAAGTAAAAATGGGCAAGTTTATTGATTTGTCACATTCTTGCTCTACAATAGTTTTGCTTATGTGCTATATGTAAGGATATGAGTGTGCCTGAGTCTTCCTCATGACTGGGACTGGGGAAAGTTGCTGCATTTGGTTGTGCTTGACCTCACGTTGCTGAACAACGTGGCTGTACACTGCTCATCCCCAGCACCTCCTCAAGTGGCTTTAAAGGATGGGTATACTCAGAGAATTGCCTAAAAAAGCTGCTGCTTTAGTTGTCCCTGCATGATACCTACTTCAAATTTGCTTTATCTATTGGCAACAAGACAATGTTTGTCAGCTCTGCATATGTGATAAAGACCTGAAAGCAGAGCTGAATGTTTTCTTAGCTTAACATTTGGTAATTGCAAAGTTGATACTGAGGCAGAGCTGGGATGGACTGTGTGTGACTGAGCAGGATCTGTCTCTTCTCAGCTGCCCTGGCTTTTGTAGAAGGGATGCTGAGAGGATGAGAACTTCTCTGATGAAGGTCTCGAGAGGTGGGTGTTTTCCTTCATCTGGCTGGCGTTTAGGTGATGAACTTCCCACTGCTGTGTTGCTCTGTTTGCAGCCTTGCAAGGGTCATGTGCAGGAGTGGCAATGGCATGGCCTGCAACACAGCAGCGGTCAGTTCCAGCGGTGGCACTGTAAAGTTGTGCTGCTTACAGGAATTGTGAGCCTGAAGTGCACTGACAGGAATTTGGCATGTGATTTTTCTGCCTGTATTGTGGTTGCGTGACAAAACTGGGTCCTCCTCTGAATCTGAGCAAAATGCAGAAGTAGATTATATTCTGCATGGAGCTATTCTAAGCTATTTAAAAGCAAATAAAAAACAGCCCAGGGAAACTAAAAATAACACTACCATGCTGTGGAATGTATGGATGTGCCGTGTCAGAGGCAGAGTTAGCGAAGAGAAACTTAGCCTGGTCCACTTCAACGCAAGGCTGGTTAAATTGATGCTAATGGTGGCGTGAAAATGTGCAGCGGGTTTAAAAAAGCGGCTTCTCCTCGTTCAGTGCAGCTGCTCTGCCCCCGGGGTGCCTTGCACCGCTCTCCCCCGAACGGGAATCGATGCGAGTCGCTGTGCGGGCAGCCCCCGGATAGCGCAGCGCTGCCGGGGCAGGGGCGGGCGGGCGGCGGGCGCTGCTCCCGGCGCTGGGATGCTCGCGTTCGCTGCCGCCCTCGGGGCGCCCCGCAGTGCGTGCGCCCGCACCGCTAGGAGCTTCAACGCCGCCCCTTCCCATCCCACCCTCGCCACGTCCCCTGGGAGGAGGACGCTCCCTCGGGCCGTTTCGTCTGCGGGGATTGAGGCCACCTGCGCGGGTCTCTTCTGGGGCCGGCAGCGCCTTCCCCGTGGGTGCCGTGCGGGGTATCGGCGGGGCCGGGGGTGCAGCGGCGCGGCGGGGCCGCCAGGGAGCGCTGCGGGGTCTGGCAGCGCGGGGCGGGCGCACCTGCCGCGTGTGCGGGGCCGGCGGGGCGGTCCCGGTGCCGTCCTTGTGCCGGTCCCGGTGCGGGTCCGCTCCGGGCGGCAGCGCCCGCGCCTCCTCCGCGCACACGGGCGGGCCCCGCTGCCTCCGCGGCGCTGGGGGGGGATGCCCGGCATGGAGACCTAGAGGGGAGCCGCTGGGGAGGTGAGCCCTGCGCGCGGCGCTTCTCGCGGCAATTCCCTTTTTTAATTAACCAAAAAAGATAAATCTTCTCTCAGAGAAAGAAAAGTTGGGGCGTAAGGAGTCCCCCCTCGGCGGCGCCGCCGCGCGCGGGACGGGGCTGAGGTGCGGCTGCCGCCGCGTCTCTCCCGCAGCTCCGGGCAGGGCGGAGGGAGCCGCGGGTCCCGCTGGTGCCTGAGGGGCGCTCCTGAGGGGCTCCGGGAGGGGATTCCCCCCGCCAGCTCCGTCCCGCGGCACCGCCGGTGTCGGAGCGGCTGCTCGGCGCCGGGGCCGTCCGTGCTGCCGCTCCCCGCGTCGAGCCCCGTGGCTCGGGAGGCGCCCGGAGTGTTTTCTGTCACGAAGGGTGGTCTGGGCTAGTCCTGAGGGATCTCTAACTCAGCGCCGCGGGGGCGCGTGAGGCTTCCCTGGAAAAGTATTGCTGCCGGAGATTTCAACTAAAACCACGGGGGCAGTCGCCTTTCGGGATGTTGCAGCTCGGTGGAGCCTGTTGAAGAGGTGTCGGTTCTTCGGAGGATTGGCTGCTCTGAGGTACCGCCGTGGGTCCGGGACACTGGGACTTGAAACCTCTCGCTGCCTCCGAAAGTTCCGTGGCAGACAAGGCTGCTCTGGTTTCCTTTGGAGTCTGATGGAAAGCTGCTGAAGGGCACCGAACCTCTCTTGAACGATTGATTCAGCGGCTCTTTTCAAAGAGCCTGTCCCTGGGCTGCTGTCTCTGCCAGGATTTGAAGAATCAAAAGTTTCTGGTAGAAAATGCTGTAAGCTGCGGTTTCTCAAAGTTACAGTAGGATCTGTGTGCTTTGGGCAATTTCTGCTCCTTTGGGGTTAGCAGACAAACTTAGGTTTGTACTGTGAGGAAAAACCCCTCCTGGTTGTTGTGCTCCTCGGCAGTGTTTATATTCCCTTGTTTTTTTTGTCCTGGTTATTTAAAAAAGGGAAATCGTTATTTTTACTCTGTGTGTGTGTGGTTTGCAGGTGTTACAATATTACCATCAGAGTGCAGTAGTAGTTTTGAGGTTTTTCAGTGTACTGTGAGAGGTGGGTGCGAGGCAGGGGAGGACGGTGGGGTGAGGCTGTTTCAGGTGCGCAGGTGCTGTGTGAGTGTGATTGCATTCACACCTGAGAATGGCGTTTGCCCCAAACACTTTTGTCCGTGCCGAGAAAGGGATGTTATTTCTCATCGGGGATAAAACTGTGGCTGTCTGGCAGTCCGTGATATTTGTAAGAGCAGGTCAGTGCCTGCCCTGCTTCTGTGTAGGGCATGGGAAGGGACTTCCTTCTAGAGGCAGGAGTGGGCCAGCCTTGAGGAGAATGTGGTGTCTGAAAAGCTTTGCTTGTTCCAAGACCTGAGGCAGGAGAGAAGTCTGGGGAGGAAGCTGTTTGACTGCGAGTCTCAGGCGCTTGCTTTGCAATAGAGCGACTGCAAAGAGACAGTGGGACACGCTGGATTTTGGGCTCCCTAAGCCAGTGGGGTGTAATGCATGTGCAGCAAACATGAGAAGTGAAGAGTTCTGGCAGTTCACCACAGCACAGGCAGTGCTCTTCAGGATTTGGTGAGTCTGTGGTTAAGCAAGGGTTGTAGCTGGTGATGTGCAGGATCGCTGTATGAGAAATTACTAAGGATTGCATCCTTCTGATGATGTCTCTCTGGGCACAGGAGACCTATTGCATTGGGAGGACGGGGTACACGGTCCGACGTCCCTGCAGAGTGCTTGTGTTGCTAGGCAGCATCTTGCACCTCCTGCGTGCTCCAGATCGGAGCCTGCGAGGGGAGACCTTCCTCTGCTGAACTCAAGCTTTCTAGTTGGTCATCGAGGGTGCTGGAAAGCACACATCCTGCTTGCGAGGGGGTGTGTGCACGTCTGGCCTGCACCTGGTACCGAGGAGGGATGGTCAGCGGGGAATGTGCAGCTAGCTGACAGCAGGACTTCCTCATACTCACTCCTCTGTTTGGGCTGCAGGTGAGAACAGGAGAGAGAGAGAGAGAGAGATGAACCTTTGGTTGTTCCACTTGTAAGGCTCAAGAGTTCTCTGCAGACCACCCTTTTCTTTTCATAGTACCTAGGAGCTCATAGGAGGTTTATCTTTAAATTGTTTGGTGACTGATGCTTTAACAGTAAAATGGGGGGAGGGAGGGAAAAAGGAAGATTATTTGCTTGCAGGAGAGGTAAGAAAGGCCAGGTGTGCTGCATTAGTGCATTTAGCCAGCTTGAGTCAATTTTAGTGATTGCCACACAATTGTTGGAGCTTCCCTGCATATGTAGCATTGGCCAGTGTTGTCTGAACTGGTCTGTATCTCGCAGAGCAGAGTGATGGAAAGTCTTTTAATCGTCAGAGCTGCCTGTCTGGTGGCAGCACTTTGAAGCAGTGCAGTAGCTGAAGCTGTTGGAAACCAGTGTGGGGAGATTGACCACTCTCCAAGCAGAAGTCAGATCAGAAAAGAGCCTGTGAGTGTCTAGAGGGATTCATAGGCTGGTCGGGAGAAGGTGAGCTCAGCAGAAAGGCTGTTCTTGTGGCACAGATCACTTCTGATGAGGCAGGGATTGGTAGGTAGGAGAGGGAGGAGAAAGTGTCCTGGTTTGATGGGGCCTGGACCTTAGAAGAAGATGGACTTTGCAGCCTTAAGCCCAGGTGAGGTTGCAGAGGAGCGTGGAAGCGGAGGCAGGTAGGAACACTTGCTGAGCTCAAGATCTCATGGGTGCTGTGCCTTGCCACTGTAAGCTTGAGCCATGGAGGGTTTGGTGTGTGTGTGTGTCTGGAGGTGTAGGGCAGCTGCTGGAGGCAGTTCTGTGCAGAGGCAATGGGCAGCTGGTGAATGGAGCAGTGCATATGTGAGGAGCCCAGCAGAGATGCAGGCAGGCTGCTGGAGAGCAAGGAGTAGGGGACAACATGTGAGGCCCATACCCCTTGGGATGCTCTGCCTGCTTGGAGGTGACAGGACCATCCAGGCTCTTAGGCTGGGATGTGTTTGTTAAGGGGATTTGGTTTGTTTGCATAGGCAGAGTAATTTTTACCTGGACTATCTATAGCTGTTTCCTGGGAGAGAAGGGTACATGTTACAATAGTCAGTTAAAGCTATGATGAACAGTGTCTGCTGTGTGGCATTTGGAAGGGAGAGGCTTTTAGTTCAAAATTTTCTGTCCTGGGTTGTGATGCCCTTGTGGGACCAGAGGTGGAGGAAAAGTTTCAAGGAGCATGTGCAGCTAGTCATCCCTGCTGGCTGAGGTGGGAAGCTGACAGGGATGGCTGGAGGTCCTGGCTGGACCTGTGCATCTGAGGGAAAGGGCTGAGAATTTGTACCCACTGTACAAATAATGCATTTATAACGTATAGAGTTTTCCTGCTCTCCAAAACATTCAGGCTCTAAATAATATCTTACTTAAAACTGAAGCTCAAGATGAAAATACTAAGGGATGTTTGATTGTGAACAGCTATTAAACAGCCTTAAAGGGCTGTATGGGAAACCACGTCTGCTCTTCATTTCTCTACCTTCCTCAAACAATGTGAGTCTGAGCTATTTATCAAGAGGTCTTTAGTGCTGGAAAGGGGAGTGAATGTTTAAAGTGTATCACAAAATAAAGAGGCACTTTAAGAGGCAATTTGCTTTTCAGGAAGTCCAACTAAACATAAATCTGCCTTTAAAGAGCCTTGAAAAGAAGGCAGAGAGAAGAGATCTTGACCTTGCTGAAAACAAGAAGGATCATTTTGCTAGCCTTGGTAGTTAGGGTTTTCTTTGGCATATGGTACTAGATCCACATAAACTTTCCCGGAACTGGTGGAGGACTGAGGGATGTGTTGTGTTCAGTGATAAAACCGGTGAGAGACTGTGTTAGAAACTTCTGCAGAGGTTTTGGCTGATCCTTTCCATCCCAAAAGCATTACAGAGAGTTCCTTCCACCATTCTTCTCATTGTTCTTTGTAACAGTTAAATTAACAAGGATGTCTATTTGACAGAGGAATTTCAGGGCACGTAAAACATGTATTTTACTTTTTGGCTGCATCAGAGCAAAACGCCGTTGTTTTCAAGATTTCCCTAAAATACATAGAATTAATATTCTATAAGCAGTTTCTCATGATTCTCAAATTGTGGGGGGTGGGGTTTGTTTGTTTGCTTGCTTGCTTAAGTTCTTGTTTTTATTCAGACAAATACAGCAGTAGATATATGTAAAGACCAGTCTCTGGTTATGTAAGGGGAAAAAAAAAATCCCTATCAAGAATGTTTATCACTTTAAGGTACTGAGATGGTGCTGAGTTCAGTGGAAGTGACTTGCCTCTGCTGACAGCAAAGTGCCCTGTCTGGCTTCTCTGGAACTGCATTTTCTGAGTGGAATACTGTAGAAGAGTGTTTTATAAGGAGTGTAACAGCTGGTATGTCATCTTTTTCTGTTAATTCTGTCTTTGAGCATCATGTATTAGTTAAGGAAGCATGTGGCTACGAATGAGATCAAGGAGTGAATTTCTGAGCACATCTCATGCAGAGGTGTTCATTAACATGCAGGAGTGAATGTGTACCAGATTTGCCATGAATAGTGCAAATATTGTTATTGTGTTAATATTGCAGAGGTATGACTATATAGGAGCAGATATACTGTCAATACAGCTAACAGTTATAGCTACAGTCCGTCTTCTGTGTGGTCCTGGGAAGCGAACTGTTTTAAGATGCTGTAGAAGTAGTGTCTCTATAAAAGCAGGGAACATTTCAGCATGCAGATGGCAGCCCAGTCTAAAATCTAGTTCTGTTTGTGCTGAGCACCTTCGTAATGAGCCTTGAGGAACACAGGGGAATGAGAGAAGCTGTGGGGGGGAGAAGAGGAGGGATATGCTGTCTTTCAGGATTGAGACCTCTTTTTGAACTATCTCTCTCCATTTTTAATAGCTTTTCTGTAAAAGCTGCTTGGGGAGCAAGGTTGGTATGAGTATGAAAGAAGCAAAGCATCTAATCTTTTGGCTTAATAATGCTCCTGCATAGGCAGCTGTGAATTGGGCAGACTTCCTTATTGCTATAAGAGCAGTGAACAGTGAGTGAAATTGCTGTGGGTGAAAATAGTCTTTTCTCATCTCTTTTAGTCTAAAATGTTTTCTCCTTTTGTAGTTGAGGCTCTGTAGAGAGGGCCTGTGATCACTGGCAAGGCTGTCTAAAGCACTCAGGAGAAAAGGGCCATGACCTGAGCAGTGGTGTTTGTTCTGGGTGTCAGCAGCTGAAGAGCTGGGGTTCAGGTGAAGCCATGGGTTTTCTGGAATGTGCAGGGTTTATCAGCAACTCTGAAGCCTGAGAGTTCTCATCAGCAACTTTTTTTTTTTCCCACCCAGATTTCTGGAACGCAGGATTCAGAGTCTTTTCCTGAGTGGAACTTCTCCGCAGCCCGGGGTGGGCTGGCTGGGCTGAGTCTGAGAGAGTAGCCCTTGAGTTTGCCTCTGCCCTCCTGGGACAGTGCCCAGCAGCCTTCACAGCTTTGGGAAGCACACATGGTCATTCGTGGCTGGGGCTCCTCTTTCCCCTGGGCTGGCTGTGATTACTGCTGCAGCTTGGGAACTGTCTTGCCTTAACTGTGTCCATTCTAGGACTTCTGCTGCTTTAAGATGATTCTTAAAATTACTCCCCGTTCCAAGTGTACATGTTTAGCTTTCCAAGTGGAGATTATCTTCATGCTTTCTTTTCTCCCTCAGCTGGATTTTCTGTGATGTTTTAAGTACTTCTGCAAAGTGGTAAGAGACTAAGCCCCACTCTATAAACCTAAACTCTCTGGGTCTGACAGTCTTTACATTTCCTATGATACTTCATGTTGCTTGAAGTACTGTATTGATTAAACCACAATCTGCAGAAGTAAATATATGTAGAATATTAATAGCTTCTACTCGGGGGGGGTGGGGGTGGGGGGGAAGGCTGTAAATTAATTGACCCGTTATGTTGACCTCATAAACCACAAGGGCTTGCAGTACAGCTGTAATCCTCCTCCCACAACATGTATTTCTCTTTGATTGTCTATAAAAGGACTGGACTACTCAAATTTAAAAGCTGTGACACTGGACAAGCATATCCATCTATCCTGGGATGTGTAGTTAGAACATTGCATGTTAAGGCTGGAACAATAGTTCTCTGTGGGACACAGGGTAGTGCTGAATCTGTGCATCACTGGTGATGCAGCTGGGCATGAGGCTTAAAAAACAACAGTTAACTTTCACACTGCTTTGTCATTCTTGTTCCTCCTTACTATTGCTTTCTGCGTTTCTAAGTACAGGAGTTGCTGCAATAGGGGATGAGTACAACTGAGGGATTTAAAATCCAATTTGAAGATATAATGAACTCCAATTCTGCATGAGTGAGTTGCTTAGGGAATCGAGGTCAGTGTGTGGTGTGAGCTGATAGAACTCAATCTGCTAATCAGTGCTGAGTAGTCCTGGTTCTTGTGGTTCACAAATCTGTTAAGATGGGCTGCTCAGGTTTTTGTTGAATTTTCTTAGTAGAGATTTTAGATGAGTGCATGTGTTGTATTCTCATCAGTCTTGTTAGTATTTTGATGCTATAGATATTGCATTCTTTATCTCTATTTGGAATATTTCAGGGGATTTTTCCATTTCCCCCTCTTCATTTTTTTTTTTTCAGTAAATAAGCACTGTTTTATGCAGCTATTGGATCAGAAAGGTCTTTATGGAAAAGGTTCTTGTGTTAGTGCTTGTGGGGTTTTCTGTACAGGGTAAGTCAGCAGTTTGCTCCTGGTTTTGAGTCTGATTGCCACTTGAACGTATCTATAATCACTTCTACCCTCTGCAACCAGGCTTATTAATGGGGGAAGCTATGGGATGGTAGGCATCCACAGTATTTTTGTTTTGTTTTGATGGTGAAGCCCCTTTCTTTTTGTGTGTTACACTGTAAAATGCTATTTGAAACTTTAGGATGCTGCTCTTGGTATCTTTTATGGGTGGCGTTTGAAAGATCTTTAACTTTTTAGTGGAATCATTACAGTCTTTCAAGGAAAACCTTAATGTTAATACCTAGGGGCTGGTGCTGTTTGTTTCTTCTGAAATAATTGGCGAGATTGTGAGTTTATTCCCTTCACATCCCAAGAGATCTGTGAGTTCTACAGTTTTTATTTTTTTTTTCCCACCCAAACATTCAACCTTTAGTGGAATCATTACAGATCAGTATTGTAACATTGTCAGGGGCTCTGTTGTGGTTCCCTTTGCTTCCTCTGGACAAAACCTTGTTTTTTCCTTGTATTGCTGTCATGCAGCTGATACACTGCTGAGCCAGAACTAATCCCAGATATTTTAGGTGGTGTTTCATTGTTGCTCTTTACTGTAGTTGGCACAACACAAGCACTGCCGGGTACCTTCCAAGCTTCCCTCATTTTTAAATTTCTCTTGACATTTGAGCTGAACAAGGAGAATGAGCCAATGTGAGTTTAGCTAAGGGCTGGAACCCAGTAGAGACTGAGGTCCAGCAACGCAAATGCTGAATGTAGAATGTGTAGAATGCCTTGTAGAATTAAATGTTCATTGCATATTTAGACAACTTAAGTGGCTGGTTATGATGGTGAAGATGTACAATGAATTAGGCAAAATTCTTTGATGCTCAGTGAGCAGCAGAGTGAGCAATATTGTGTGACCCATATCAAGCAGGGATGAAGATGCATTATTTGAGCTAATGTGTCTCTCATGTTAAGTCTTTTTAATTGATATTTGAGGTATCAGCAAAAAGGAACTGGTGCCCATTGTGTATTGCTTCTAGCCACTATATTATATAGACTGAAAATCTTCTAGTAATAAACAGCTCAGTGTGGTGTGTTGGCAAAAAAGAGGACCTGAGAGAGAGTTCATATTAAAATTTAAAGACTTAAAAAGTGGAGTGGGGAAATGGTATGAAAAGAAATGAGCAGAAGTCACTATCTAGCATACTGTAAAGACAATGGAAGAATTACTGTTGCCATTTCGTCACTTGTGGGTGGGGTGAAAATGGTAAATACTTCTGTGAGATTTCTGAGCAACAAAACCTGACAAGCCTGGTTGGTCTGTAGCTGCCTGCTGCCTCGGGACAGTAACCAGCTGCCCCACTGGTCACACTGGGGTGACCGATCCCACCTGCTTCTCGTGGAATGTCTAGCGTGGTGAAGGTGGCTCCTCAGACTCTGAAGTGTATTTCCATGCCAGCTTTAGTGGGGTTCTGTCAGGGCTCTGGACTTGATTATGAATGACTGGGTAGTGCTGTAGTTTCTTGCCCTTTTCCTGCTCAATTTTCCTGATTTTTGGAGGTACAGAAACTGACTGCCTCGATGAGGCCAGACCTTCAAAAAGCAAAACTTGTATCAATGCTGACAGAACCAAGAACTTTCCCCTCTGCCTAGTATTGATATTGGTTGGCAGAACTTGCTTTGAATTTTTAAATGTATTTATTGCAGCATAGCTTGTTTGGGGTGGAGATGGGCAGACCCACATGAAAATGGACCTAGGAATTCCACACTTCAGCTGTAATAAATGAAAGGAGGAAAGTGCAGAAAGTAATTTGCAAAGCTACTCTTGAAAATCATTCTAGCATAACATTGTCATTACAATTATCTGTCAAAAGATTTAGTTCAATTACTTTTTTTAAGCTCTCTTGTCAAGATGGCCTTGCCTGTTTCAGGGTTTTGTTACTCTGAGGAGAGGTTAAGGAAGAGTGAATGCTAATTCTGTCATTAACCACTGTCAGACAGCCTTCAGTGCATATTATTCCTTGAAAATGCCTTAGCATCGTTACTGCGAGGGATCAATAGGCATAAAGTGCCCACGGGAACATAGAATTCAGGAAGGAGAAAAAAATCCACTGCCTGTTTATAGCTTGCAGTACAGTAAGGTGAGAGGAAGAGAACCTCAGCTCTGAGTGGTCATTTTGAAATAATTGAACGGCGGCATAATTCCTGTCGTGTAAAATATTATACACTGTTCCTTACATTTTCTTCACACCATGGTAGGCTGGTAGTAAAATTACAAGGGAAGAATGTTTGATGTGATAAACTCAAGTGAAACTGAATAAGCTTCCGTGAACTGCAGGACATTGCACCCTGTTGCTTCTTTATCGTGGTGGGTGACATGGGTCTGGACTGGTCCCCGAGTTGAGGGTTTGGGACCTCTGAGTGGGCTGGGAGGCAGATGTGGTACAGCATTTAAGAAATGATTCTTTGAGAGACAGCAAGAGAGATGGGCTTTGCTGAGTTCAGATTGATTCTATGTGTTTTTAAATGCAGAGGAGCCTCAGTTTGCTCTTTTGATCTTAACTTGAATGACCTTGTAAATGAAAACAGAATTAGTTCTGGTAGTTATATAGCTTATAATTGTATTTTTAATTTTATATATATATATTTAATGTATGTAATGTAAAATGAGTAGTAAAGTTCACAGGAGAGACTAATTTTGTCTTTTAAATGAGACTCCTGAGACTTACATTAATTGATTTCTGAATTTTGTTCACCTTTCTTTACCTCATTTTTTAGGTGAAATTTCCAGAATAGCATTAATTAATTTTAGGAGCTTTTACAAGGTCACTGGGGGGAAAATAGAGTTGCTAAGACAGACTACATGAATAAACTACTCTGTATCTTTTCCTGAACAACATGAATTTTTGTGTGGCCTATTTGTATGAGACAAAACTAATTATGGCCATCAGGGCCTCACCCTTAAATAGCATACGGAAGTCTGCCACCTTAGACCCATACTATTTCAAATAAACTGTTATGTCTTGTGATACTGGTTTTTTTGGAGAGCAAAATTATATTTTTGAGTTGTCATTTAATGAAAAAACCAATCCTTTTGTGTGATAGAGGTAAATTGTTAATACATAGCTACTTTGAACCATTGTGTTTTCCTACCTCTGCATAAACATAAAGGCAGAAATGATTAGACAAAGCCCTGTAATGGTTCTTTGAGAAATGTTTAACTGTAGCTGCTGCTTTGTTGTAGTGAAGAGCTGTGATTCAGACTTACTACTATGTTTGCATTTCAGCTGTCACAGAAAGTGAAAGATGAAGCCTCTTGTTCTCTTGGTTCTTGTGATCTGTACTGTAGTCAGCATGAATTTGAAGCTCGTGTCAAAGAGAAATTCTGGTAAGTCGCAGAAAATTATTTTTGCTTTTGCGTCTGGACCTAGTGCTAATGCAATCAAGCATTTTAGATGGCTGCTTTTTGTTTTGCATATGTAATGCCTGTTCTTTTCTGCCAAAAAAAAAAAAAAAAAAAGTAGTCATTTGCTTAGCAGATGTTTACAGGATGAATTTTCTCAATGTAATATTCTGTTGGTGTGACTTTAAGCTGTGTGAAAGTGTTATGTTTTCTTTTGTTAACCAAAAGAAAAAAAATGAAAAGGTCGATCTGATTGAAACTTCACAAAGGTAATAATGAATTTGGCATTAACATCCAATCTTTTACTCATGCTAAGGGATTTTCTTATCTGTAGATGTGGTTTGTGGTGACTTTTAAGTCTGGGTAATTTTTTGTATATTGGAAGAGCTCTTTCCAAAGAGTCATGGTGGTCACGTGATCATATACAGGGTTAACTGGGAAGAGCTTTTCTAAGTAGATAATCTATGATTTATTCTGGCAGTGGAAGGGAGTAGAAGTTGGTTTATGTTCACATCTGCTTTTGAAACCTACCTAATAGTAACAGAACACTTCAGAGAAGCATTAGAGTATCTCCTTCCTGGTAGAGAGTTCATCTGGATAATGGTTCAGCAGTACTTGAGCCTGAAGTGTTTTCTTGTCCGTGCAGCTCTCCCTGCTCCAAGGGAGGGGCTCCATCAGGCTGTTTGCCTTTCTCAAGTAAGCTCTGAGTTTGGAAGGACTTTGGGGCAGACAGGTAGGGTCACTGCAGTGTTGCATAGTGGTGTTGATCTGCTACAGCCTGGTGTATTTGGGCAGGTGTGATGCTGGGTAAATGCTGTACTTTTAAACTTGCATGTTTTCTTGTTTTTCCACACTATTTGTGCGCTGTATTTCCATGTGTGAGGGCTTCCACTGATCCTGCTGTTCTCAGTGTCTTCAGCCAACACTCAGCACTGCAGGTACAAACAGAAATTACTGACTTCAGTTGATGTGGCCAGTTTTATGTTTAATTTCAATGTTTCTTAGGAACAGAGGAGAAAAGTTATTGGTCCATCTGTTATAAAGAATTAGATGTCATGCTCCAGGCTAAGTGTTACTCTGGGAATTGCCAGATGCTGGGCTGAATTCTTTCTGTTGGACTGAAAAGTGTAAATGGAGGTTGCTAAACTGAACTTGTGTATGGCTTTTTGTTGTGGTTTTGTCCAGAGCCCTGTTTGCCCTATAATGAGTATTGGGGTTTGGCTGTGGTGGAACTTGGTCTAAACTCTGCTAAGGGTGGTAGTGTTCATGTTTTCCAAAACTGCTGTCACTCTCCTGGACAGGAACCCTCTGTGACATCCATAATCAGTATAACTGAACAGCTTTTATTCACTGATGCCAGGCAACAATACCTGGCTGCAAGGAAGGGCCTTTCCAATTCCTTTATCAGAAGTACACATCTATAGAAGTGACATGCTGGTGGCTGTAGCGTTATTCAGCTTGTATTTTACCTTTAATTATATATTTTTTTAAAAAACCCACTAGACTGCTTATTGCCAAATATAACCTACTAGTGAATAGGTGGTTCTCTTTCTTTTCATTTGATTGTGTTGAGAATAAGGTGACGGGGAAAAATTACATGTAAAGTAAAATTATAGTTTTTCTGTAAGTACATAATCACGTAGCTGGCTTTCACCTTCAATTCTCATTCTGATTGCTGCATGGAGCGAACTATTGATTTCTTTTTTTTTTTACCTTTTCCACTACATTGTGTATGAAATAATTTTCTCTTTCTGTAATATCAGCACTTGGAGCAAAATTGATAATTTGGCTCCTTTTCTGAAAGGTCTTTAGATATGAAGGACTAGTGTTTGATTGCTTAGGGCTTCACTAAATGTTATATATTGTGAAGAGACAAATGCCCCAGAGGCTTCTGAACGTGAACTGTTTATATTGCTTTAGTGGAAGATCAGGGATAGTGGATGGATTCAGCCAGGAAATGCATGGAGAAACAATGACACCATATTGCTCCAGAGGGTGACAGCAGCTGTAACATTCTGGTGCTGTGGTTTAGAGTCCTTTTATTTTTTTACTGGTGTCTTGATGAAGGAGAATGGAAAGAGGAACTTAATGTAATGGTTATTTGTGGGCAGCTGCACTGCAGTGTAAACAGCAGGATGTCTGAAAGCAGGAAGACTGTTTTAGCTGTAGATTAGAGCTGAGGTGGGGGGAGTGGGTGAAGTGCCCAAATGATGCCCTGTGGACAGGATCTCTGCAGCAGTGTTCTGGATGGATGTTGTAGGCTTGGGTCTTGCTGGCTGTTGGTATAGATATGTCTACACTGGTGAGCATCCTCTAAAGGGGAAGGGAAATTGTGCAGACAGTTATGTAGAGCAGTGTTAAACAGTGCATGGAAGGTGCTGACACTGATGATAAAGACAGATTTGGGCTACTAGGACAATAAACCAGAAAAATCGGGGTATTGGTGTCTTTGCAGACTTATGCAGAGTGGCGTTTTTCTAAGCAATGTGTAGAATTATTGCATGAATGGCCAGAATTTTGATTAGAGTCAAGTACAAGAGCAATTATGAAGCTGACTAGCACATGTGTAGTACCACATAATTGAATATATGTTGTTTAATGGGTGGGGAGAACCTAAAGAGAGCTGAGTTGAAGAGGACCTGTGGCAGAGCAATGAGAATGTGAGGTGTCGTCTTCAAGTAATGCAAAGCATCACTAAAACTGAGGCAGTCAAAAGGGAGGGCAGAATGTCCAGTGAAACAAGTTGTCTTAAAAAGAACAGAGGTTTGGCTAAGAAGGCATCTTCAGAGCCTGGTGTGAAAGCACTCCTTCAAGGTCAAAGAATGGAAACCCGAGGAGAGAAAACTGAGCATGAAAACTCCAGACAGCAAATGCAGACAGGACACAGGAGCTGGACAACAGGCAGGAGTCAATAGAAAAGTCAGGAGTGGGGGATCTGAGATGCTAAACAGAAGATGATGAAATGGTGCCCCAGTTGCAAACATAGACCTATAGTTTGCTGAAGAAACAGTCCTCACGGAAGGGAAGAGGTAAACAGAACTGAAATATTTGCCTCATGGCCTTTACCTGCCCTTTGTTGTAGATTCAGGTGTACATATTTCTCATTTGGAGAAGGCAAACAGGAATGCATGTGAGGGCTGCAGATAGGTTTTAGATGACGCTGCAACACTGCAAAAATGACAGAGAAACTTTTAGCAATACAAATTTGTTTGGCTGCTTCTCACTTGAGATGTGGTGCCAAAATAATTAAAATGGGTGAGCTAATTTAATTATGCTAGTCAGTCTTCTTTACAGGCAGCAACTTCCAGATGATCCAGAAGAAATCTGTCATGTCTACAGAGTAACGATTGCTGTTTGTGGTGGGAACAGAACAGTTTGCTTCAAGCATCTGCATGAGTGTATTGTTGACTTAAGTTTCACAGACATTTCTTAATATTAAGATGCATTTTTGAAAACTGCTGGCCATCCTTTTTGCTTGCTTTAAGAACTAAAACTAAACAAACAGCTAATGCAGACTGCAGCCTTAGCAATATGCTAGGAAGGGTGTTTTACAGGTGGAGGTTATACAAATAAATTGAGGATGTGGGAGCTGCTGGTTTTCCAGCTGGCAGGTGATTTCCTTTTAATCGGATTAAGTTACTTCTTTTCCCAAGTCCTTTGTATATAGTGCTTTGAATAATCATAGCGGGGAATATAAAACCAATTAAAAATCATTGCATTTTTTAAGCAGAAGATTTTTCAGATTATAGATTCTGTTTGACTTACTAGACATAATTCCATTAGTGAATAATTGATGCTGTCTATTGTTGCTGTATTTATTTGCTGAGCTGAAATACCCTGTCTCAGCATGCTAGAGCTCCAGAGGGCATGCCAACCTTGTGTGGAGGAGCACGGGCAGTCATTCCCAAGATTTCTGCCAGGCTGCTGGCTGCAGGGCACATAGTCTTTTTGCAGGTTAACACAGCTTAATTGGCTCAGGCCTGGCACAGGAATGTTTTCCGAGCTACAGAGTCATGTCCTCTCCTCTGTAGTGTGTCAGATGGGTGTTCTGCATGATTTCTCCCTTCACTTCCTCTCCTGTTTATCTTGGGACCATCCGAAAGGCAGTGCTATGTCAGAGGAGCACACGTCTGACCCCCCACCCATCCTGTCACCCTCCACCTGCATCCCACTTTGTCACCAATGGCATGGGGTGGGGGGAACTTGACTTGGCACTGTCTTGCTGTGTAAGGGCATCGCCAAATTGTCTTAAAGTCTCGCATCAATGTTGCAGTGGTTGGGTTGCAGTGCTTTAACACATTAATTTAAAACCTATTGGCTTGATATTTTGTGCCTTTTAAATGTCAAGCAGCAACTTCCTGTGGCCTGCTATAGATGTTTCAGGAGACCTTCACTTTCCTACTATTTGTCACTGCTCTAGCCTAGGATTTTCCATCTGCTCCCTTCTGTGAAGCTTCCTTGTCCTGTGTTGTTGCCTGATCACTTTGGCCATGAAAACTGTGGCACACGTGGAAGTGGAGGTGTTTGTACTTCAGAGGTGACTGATGAATTTTTGCATGGAGTGGGATATCTGAGCTGAGCCTAACTTCCAAACTCCATTGCTGCTGATGGAGTGGACTCCAGAGGGGGGGTGCAGGATCATTGCTCATGCTTGCCATTTGCTCTAGTTTGCTGTTGCATGTGCCTGAAGAGCTGAAATTTTTTCTGAAATATGAGTGATGCAAAAGAGGCTTTTGGCTTTTACTTCCTGCAAATAATGTGCAGACAGAGATGAGAGCTTGGCAACACTAATCAGTGCACACTGGTCTCTTACTTTCCCCAGGAGAAGTGAAGTTATTCACAGCTCCAGCAAACAAAGTCAGAATCACTGTTGTTCTAGGCTGTCATCAGTGCAGGAGAGTACAGCCTCTGCTGCACGTGGTGGTGTCTCTCCATCTGTTGGGTTCGGATCAGCGGGACGGGAGGAGCTGGTCTCCTCTGCTCAGCCAGGTCTCCTCTGCTCAGCCAGGTCTCCTCTGCTCAGCCAGGTCTCCTCTGCTCAGCCAGGTCTCGGGGGGCTACCAGCAAGTCAGCTCCCAAGCTCTGGTAGTCGTGCACCTCATTACAGGAGTCTCAGCCTTAGTGTCTTCTCCTCTAGACAGAAAGCAGCATTGCAGCTGGACAGACCTATCTGAAGACAGCTGGAGGCACTTATATGTTCTGTTTGCAGGCGGGGTGGAAAGGAGATGCACAAAGAACCTCTGCTAGAGGTTTGGGCTTTTCTTTGTGACCTCAACCTGACAGTGTTTAAATATTGAATTTACTTAAGCACTCAAATTTTTTAGCTATTGCACGTGTTTAAAATGAATTCATATATAATTCAAAAAATTAAAATATTGAGCTGATACTTAAATGTTAAAGCTAAATTCCTTCCCAAAAGGGAAACTATACTATACTTGAATAAAATAAATGAACACAATTAAATTGTTTCAAACTGCAGTAAATTATAAAGGTAAGATCTTCAGGGGATAGAAAAAGCATGAAAGAAATGTCATTTCATCAGTTAAAAATCTATAATCTTCCACTTCTGCGCTGGGTGTCCTGTCAGCTGTTTGGATATCTGTTCTACATCTAGCTGCAGCATGTAGAAGTTCATTAATGATATCTGAAGCTCAGCTATACGTACCATTATGATTGAGAAATCTTCCAACTCTATACCTTTAACTGCATAATACATATTTTCCTCTCTAAAATGGGGTTTTCAAATAAAAAAAGCACCCCAGTGTATCAAGGTGGCTTCGCTTTGTTTTCTTTAAGAAACTAATCACAAATTTTACGAGTGATCTCCATTTCAGTGTTTCTAGCATGCTCACTTTGAGGATGAGAGTCCTAGGTTCGTGTCCTCACTCTGAAAGTGACTGTCCTGAGGGACAGGAAAAGTTGTTCTGGCATGTTTTGTTTTTCATCTTGTTCATGAAATTATTTTTGGAAGGTTTGTCTTACATAATGTTCAAATGAAAGTATAAATAATACAGCTGCAGACTTACCCAGAGCACAGTTTCCAAGCTCAGCATGTTGGCTTGTCCTGAAGATGAATATTTGCTCAGTTTGGGACATCTGTTGGTGACGCAGAGGCTTGGAGGTAACTCAGGGGGATGTGGACCTGTAGGAGCTATAAGGAATCTGTGGTGAAATGGCTTTGCTTGGGGTCAGCTCCTGACCAAGAACAGCTTGGGTTTTTGTAACCTGAATATGTTTTAATATTGCTGTATGTATTTGAAGGAGTGTAAATAAGTCTCCTTAGATTGAGCTAGGTATGAATATTAATGCACATTCTCATATCTCTGTCCACTGAATTTAAAAAACTTTTTCTACTTCACTTTCAGAACCTTGCTTGTTATTTGAAGTGCATTTCAGCTTTGAGTTACTAGTCTGTGACATGTTGTATCCGAAGCTTCTTTTTTACTTATTTACTACTTGTTTTTGACTTGAATGTAGCTGTTACAGTGACAAGCAATAAAATTGTGAGATAGGAGATGTTGGGATCACCATGGGAAATAGGGAGAGAAAGGAGGAATAAAATTTATTTTTGCATTTGGTTTTTTTCGGGGGGCCTTTAAGTTTTTGAAGTAGTTGATTTTACAGATAGGAAACATCAGATTTTTTTTCTTGTCTTTTCAGGAGGTGCAGAGTTAGGTATTTCAAGTCATTGACCCGTGAAGGAAGGAAGGAATTGTTTTGTGCAGTGCATATATGTACAAACGTTACTGTATAGAGCTGTGTGAGATTATGTGCTGTTGTAACTCACTAAAGTTGAAATGATTGTCCGTCTATTGGTTGAAAGCAAAATTGATCTGACTGCAGTGTCACCTCTAGAGGGTACATTTATCGTTTTATTAATCTCTAACCCTTTCAAATCCAATCGATTCTTTCCTACAAGAAGCACGATTAGTACTTATAACACATACTGATATGGAAATGTACAAGGCTTCACAGCTGAAGACAGAGACTTAGATTCAAGTCAAGCTTCCCACCTGAGCACTTTGCTTTTCCAAGACATGGTAACTAGGTTGGCTGTGCCCACCAGCCTCTGCCATCAGTTCCTTCTTGCTTGGCCTCCCTGTGTATTTCCTTATTCAGGCAGGAATGGAGGCAGCATGAGGACATTTGTTAGCTTGACTTGCTTTAAACATCCTCCACCTCTGGGATTCACAGAACTGTAGATCTATTGTGCTGCATATAACCTGTGGAAACTTACTCCTAGTTACTCTTTTTTCCGTTTGAGAAAGGAAGGCCTTTTGATTCTTCAGTGTAAGTCGGGTGCATTTGGTTTGCATCCTTGAGGGATCAGTATTGCTTTAATAAGGTATCCACTTAGATTTCTGCATCCGTTATTCCAGATGGGAAATTAAGTAGTAATTGAATAAGTAGGAGACTGTATGATCCAGGCAGCTGTAAGCATTGCTCGGTAGTTTTTCATAAAGAAGTTGGAGGCAATGGCAGTGCCCGAGATGAGCTTCTGCATCTGGCTGTCTCATTCCTGGGGCTGTAATGAAGTGGGAGGAACAGGACCCTGCATCAGTCCCAGGCTAACCTGGTCTATCAGCCCCTCTGGGACACAGGGTGTCAGGGGAAGTGGTATGTGTCAGGTACATGAGGCATTCAGCTCCCCCTTCAGTGAACAGGCCTGAAACAGGGCAAAAGGGAAAGCCTGAAGTTCCAAATTACATTCTAATGTTTAAACTATAATATTAATGTCTTTCTTGTGTGTGTCTGGTGGACATACTGCTGTTTAGGCCTCCAGCATCCATGTGGACAGTTCACATGTTTGCTAGGACCATGTAGTAGAAATGTGATGGCTGTATTAGTTTTTGGACTTTCTGTTCTAATTGTACTTTGTCACCTGGACAGGGATTCTTTGAGTCTCATGGGACTATTTGGTGTTTTCAGTAAACATCTGCTACCGTGGTATTTCATACAAGTGCTTTTTATCTCTAATGTTTGCATCATAGTTATTTCCATTTTAGAGATGACAGAAAATCATCCAGAGATAAAACAGTGTTAAGGTTGCCCAGCACACTGAAGGTGATGTGGGAAATAACACATAAATAAAATGTTTCCCTCTGTTTTGTTGTGTTGCTAATGCCTTAGGCAAGGATGAGGAAAGCAGTACTGTCTCCTAGAGAAGTTTGGAGGCTAAATAAGCATGTGTGTAAAATGTGCTTTTATGTCCTTGAATACATGTAATAGGGAAAAGCTTCTTTAATTTGTTATTTTTTAGTAGAAGATAGAAAAATGTGTCAGCTAGAAATGGAAGAGGAAAAGGAGAGAGATTCAATTTTACCAGGTTTTGTGTACTAGTTTTAGGCTTACAGCTTTTTGCCTTTGAATGTTACAAGGTCTGTTCTGCGTACTGGCTATTAGCTGTCCTTCCAGAGAATAGTGGGGACACGGGAGGAGCAACCACTGAAGACTCTAAAATGACATATGAAATACCTGAGGGACCAGGAGCCTTTGAGATGCCAATCATGTCTCTTGGGTAACCAAGTTTATAGAAACCTCTGTGTATGGTTATTGCTCTGACCTGAAGAACATTTGTTGATCGTGAACTGCTGGGACTCTGCAGGCAGACATCTGCATTTGAGCCACTCTGGGCTCCATCTGTGCTTGAGGAGTAGCTGCCTTTAGATTTTTAGCAATACCAGGAACCTGGAGTTCTGTCCTCAGATGTGTGAACAGCCTGAAACATCTTTATCCAAGGACACCTCTGTGTAGCCTACCCAGATGTTCATCTTTATTTAAAGAAGTGCTGGTCCTTTCATCCCACTGTACAGATACATATAAAATTTGAGTGCAAAGTTGGTTTACAGATTATTTTTTAATTTATTTTTTAATATTTGAGAGTTAATGGATTTGTTTTTCTGGTATATTGAAGGTAGAATTGACTTATTATTTGTGAAGACTGATGTTAATATAGCACATCAGATTTTTCACAAAACAACAGAAATAGTTTGTTCTTGGATTTAAGCATTATGGGTTTGTTTTGCTGACGCACTCTTGTGATTCTAGGGTTATTTGGATCAATGTGCAGAGCTATTTCATGCATGATTATGCAGTCTTATGTGTTCAGCAATATTTAATATATATGGGTGGGCCTGGAATGGGAGGAGTAATGTGAGATATAATCATTCTGATGTCTTTGATCTATTGGTAAAATGCAGAAATATAATCACATTCTACAGAATAGGGCACATCAGAATTTCTTTTTCAGTGACACGATCTCATTTTGAACAGTAAATTCCCTGAGATGGATACATTTAATAATCAATGGAAAACCACTGGAACATGAATCAAGGGCATGGTTATTCCCAGGCTCCACATCTCTGGAGAGATACAAGAGCTGCAGCTGAACCGTAGTACTTCTGGCATCTGTGGTATGGGTGTTGGAAGAAGTTGGAACACCTTGAAGATTTAGTAGTAAGGACATTACTGTTTCTGGGATTCCCTACTGGGAAGCATTTTGCCATGTCAAATCTCGGGTTTACTGCAGAGGAGACCTGAAAACTGAGAAAGCTGGGAGCGCTTTAGTGGAGCTGGGTCATCCTGCAAGCTTCCTTGGCTCCAGATGTGAGGTAGGTCTCTGGCCATCAGCACTGATCTCTGGCATCCTCCCTGGTGAAGGAGAAACTCTTCAGGACCTGCTTCTTCCCCTCTAGTTTCAGGCTTCTATTGCAGAGTGTGTTTTGCTGAGAAAATAAGTCAATTTTCAAGTATTTTGAAAGCCTGTTTTTTCTGGTGCTTGTGGTTTAGAAAAGCAAATTTGAAACTTGGGCCAAGAAAATAGTTGTTAAAGATTTGAACTCTTGAACATATTACTTATTTTTGTTGTGACCTTGAAAATCTTGCCCTGTTATATAAAGCCAGAGAGGTGTGAATAATGGTGTGGACTTAGACATAAGGAAATAAATTAGGATGTGTATCACTAATGACACTTTGGATATAGTATTTCTATTCAAAGTGACATCTGTAATCTTAGGGAAATTGGGGACTACTGTGGAAATGCACTTAGGAGTGGAGTATTTCAGCTTTATTGGAGCAGATTGAAAGCTGAAGCTTTTTGGCTGACTTCTGATGTAGGTCAACATAATTCCTATTCACTGTGACTTTACATCATATTATTTACAGCATAATGATTTTTTCATCTGAATTGGATGATTAAATTTGCTCTTTGCCATTCAGTGTTTATAGCAATGGTTTTGTTCCAACTGTACAACATGCCTCTAACAGTGCATGAGAGATGAAACCAAAATCCAGCCACTTGGGATACCTGGCTGCAACTGTTGTGGATTTTACACATGGAGAGTGTAAAGCTCTACTGGTGAAGAAAGGATCATTATTGAATCCTATTTTAGAAGTGTCTACAAATGAACTGTTCCGTTTGCAGTCCTTTGTGAAAAGCTGTAATTGATGGCTTTCTCTGAAGGACACAAATCCCATATGAACAGTTGGTTATTCAGAATGCTGTTGTGTGAAATCCCTTGCAGAATGTGTCACCAACTTCCTTCATGTTGCAGTGAGGAAGACCCTTGATGGGCTATAGCAATTAGTTGTCTTTTGGAACCATGTCTTTTTTTTTTTTTCCCTGCAGAGAAATGAAATGCTGGGTACCTTGTTCATGAGAACTTGGGCTGCTGGGTAAAAGCTGTCCTCTAGAATAGTTTCACTGCTGCGATTGGCATGTTTTTTCAGGTTTGTGCAAGACAAATGCATCCTTTTCTGCATGTAGCTCTGCCTTTTCAGAATGATGATATGTAATATACTTGTAAAAATCAGATCTCCTTTAATGGTTTTATTGTGCACACGAAAGTTTTGCATTATCAATGTAGTTACTGAGATAATTTAACACTCCTTTTACGCTTTACTACGGTGCTTTCCAACAGGGAGCTGTAAAAGGTAATTTTGATCTCCTTAAACTTTGTATAGGTTATTAAGAAATATTTTTTAGTGGCAGAAGAGGGAATTCTATTTTTGCATAATCTAATAGTCCCTTAAGGCTCACTTTTTAA
The DNA here is from genome assembly GCA_013396735.1 of Grallaria varia. Classification (NCBI taxonomy): domain Eukaryota; kingdom Metazoa; phylum Chordata; class Aves; order Passeriformes; family Formicariidae; genus Grallaria; species Grallaria varia. The sequence goes on along the minus strand of VWZG01009936.1, from coordinate 1,746,139 downwards.
AATCACTTCAGTGAGATAAGGGAAGAGATGGGAGCAATCATTCATCTGTCTAAGTGTTCAGAGATTCTTGAGCATGCAGCTCCCCAGTGCAGAGCTGTGCAATGTTTAGTGACACTCACTGTCAAACGACTGGGAGGTGAGAGGGGAATAAAACCATCAAAGGCCTTGTGTAAGCATGGTACTGGCTCTTCCTGTCCATCCTTGGAGGTGCTATTAGAGGTATCTTAGTGCCCCAAGGGGATGGCTGAGCTGCCCCCATTCCAGGATGCTGTTCCCTGTCCCAGCTGTGTTGGGAAGCAGCAATGCAGCCCCTGCTCACGGGAGTCTCAGCACACACTTTTCAAGCTTGTGTGCCACACAGGGGGGTTTGGGCTCTGCTCTAGGGAATTGGACTGGGCTGTGTCATGTTCCTCTTTTTATTTTCTTCTTTGAGAAACTTTCTTTAGAATAGAATATGCCAGGAAAATTAACCAGAGGAAGCTTCTATGTAGAGTGAGAGAGGAGCTCATTAATTGCTTAAAAATTAGGCAGTCTCCATCTGAGTAATCGGGGCTGGCTGGCTGGCCAGCCTTCCTCCCTCTAAGAAGTAGCTCATTAGTAGAATACATACAGATGGTGCTGTGCTCTGAGGTGCTTAAAACACACAGGCAGAGAGCTGTGCTAATAAGGCAAACCTGTCCTTAGCCTCCATGACTGAATTTGCTACAAGTAGCAGAGGGAACAGTGTCATTTGGCAAATATTATTAGGTAAATGCATTTCCATAAATCTATTTAGCTTTCATCTTTTTTTTTTTTTTTCTGCAAACAAGAGATTATGATAAATACTTACAGTAATTTACTGTTTCTGGAAAAATCCTTTTGCAAGAATGGACTTAGAATAACTACTTCATTTGTTCAGTACCTGGTTTACCCATATGATTGCCCAGAGGAGGAGATGTATTCAGGGCCTATTTTTTATTTGGAGTTTATATAGGTTTTTACTTTCTGTTTTTTCTTATGATGTTCTCCTGTATGCAGATTGATAACAGTTTATTCAAAGTAAGACTTTTTCTGAGGCAGCCGAGTCCCTTCTATGAATGGTAGTGGATAGCAAAATAAGAAATCATCCACCAAGGAAGACAGAAAATGCAGAGCCTGGAGCCCCCAGCAGTGCTGGTGGGTGAGCAGAGGCTGAGCCAGGACACCATCAGGCTCCTTCCTAACAAACTTCCCATGCCACTGAGGCTGCATAGCCCTGGAGAGGATGGAGCTGGGCCTCCCAAGTTCAAAGCTGGAGGATGAATTCAGAGGTGATAGTACTTGGGGCTTTGTTTTCAAATGGCAGGCTCTCCCTCTGCTCCCCAGCCCATGTGTCCCACTGAAGGGGGAATCCTTCCTCGGGCAATTCCTCTTTTGCTTGAGTAAGGTCTGAGCCCATCTTAGGGCACTTGACTCAGTGAGACTCTTTCCTCAGCCCATCTGTGAGGTCCCAGAGCATATTGACTTTTCTGTTTAAGAGGCTTTTACCATGAAATGGGGCTCCCTCAGATAACCATTCTTTGACAAACAGTCACTTTGGTCTCCTATGTAGTTACACTTTGTTTAGAGATGCTTTTTGTATCAGTGATTACATATCTTTGTCATGAACTATGAAAAAGTCTTTCTAATGAAAGAATTTAGTGTTTCCTTTGTTGATCCCTGGCAAACTCTGCATTTCTTGCCTTCCTTGGAGGGTTTAAATAGAGCTGCTAGTTACACCCGTCTGGGTGAATGTTTTTTCACCAAGCCCTCAACAGAGCTCTTTGTTGCATTGTCAACGGATACAATTTACATTGTTGCTTCTATTTTTCTTTTCTCATACATTGGTTGTCTGTTATTTGAATATATGCTGGTATTGGAAAGAAGGGTTCTGCTTCAATTTGATTAGTCTTGTGTAGATCTTTCAGAGTTAATGTTGGGTTTTGTGGAGTATATTTTGAAAATACAAAGTGGACTAGGTAACTCAGGAACAATGCAATTTGTGAAGAATTATTTAATAGTTACACGCAAGTGTTTTGGATGATGCTAATCCTCTCTAAGATAGAGTACTATTCACTTCAGGTCCTTCTTTAGGCTTAGGTTCAGTCCTTGGTAGAGTGCATGGTTTCCACAGCCTGCACTGGAGGGAGTGGACTGTGATGGATCAGTTTATTTTGTGGAACTCAAATATTTGAACCTGAAACCTTTGAAGAAATACTGCAATGTACTTACGCCTCTGGATCAATGGGATTCAATGTTTCCAAGGTCATTTAAGAATGGCAACAAGTAGAAACGCAACTTCGTGGTGTAAGAGAGCATGGGATAGATGTCATATAGAGGGAAGGGGAAAGGCTTTTTGCAAGGGTGTGTGTGAAAGAGTAAGGCTCTGGAAGAAAACTCTGGAAAATGTTTACTTGATTATAGATTTGGCTTGTTGGAGAATTGGGGGGAGGGTTTGGGGTTTACAAGGACAGGAAATCACCAAGTGACATGATTTCCAAGGAACTTCCTGGAGTTTGTTGGGAGTGGAATTCCATAAACTGTTAAAAAATGGTGAAGTGTGGAGTTCTGGAAGAAAGAAGGGCTCTTAATTGAATGTGTCAAAAGAGGAAGAGCGGTATTCATTTTAGCTTTCAAATTTCAGGGTTATTTGATAGGGTTTGCCAGTAACCCTAGTCTGTGGTTTGTTTTAATTTTTTAATTTTTTTTTAAATTTTTTTTTTTATTTCCTGCTGTTAAGCTATTGAGTTTGGTGGAATTAAACTAGGAATTAACAAACACAACTGTGTAGCAGTGTGATTGTTTCTCCCTTCTGTGTGCCAGGCTTCTGCTTATTTGGTGTGATTCTGCAAAAACATCCATTGATTTCGGTTATTCAGCAGCTAATTACCTCATAACCCACAGGATCAAGCAGCAGAGCTGCTTATTAGCCTGTAACAACACAGTTCTTATTATGGTGCCCGGTTGTGTTGGCAGGGGCTGCAGGGAACCTCCCATGGACCCTGCTGGCGAGGGGGCTCTGGAGCAGGTCTCCACCACGTACCCGGCCTCTAGACTGCACTCTTGTGCATGCAAATGGGCAGCAATTGCCATTTAAGTAATGAGTTCTTAATGGATGTTTGTGTTCTGTAAATCTGAAGCCTTTTTAAAGCTGAAATTTTCCTGCCGGTGTAATTTGATCTGTGCCACAAATTGCTGAGGTGAGAGCACAAGCGGGAGGAAAACCAAGTTATCAGTGGAAGCAGCCTCTGACAGCTCCCCCTCCTGCTTCTACCTCAGGCATTGCAATGGATAAACGGAGAGGAAAATATAAAGGTATCAGAACAAACCCCCAGGAAGAATCATTGCCTTTTCTGGGTAGTATCATGATGAAAATTGCATGGCATTGGGTTCTGTAGGGACCTGGCTCTTCATTAAAGTCAAGCATGTTAATATGGTAGATGTAGCAGCAGGAATTGCCCCAAAATGACACCTTGGCCATAGTTTGACTAAACAGTCAACAAATAGCATAGTGCAGGCTGAATTCAGACATGCTGTGCAGATTCCTTCAGCACACCCACTTGAAAAGGCCTTCTAATACTAATCCGTTTGGATAACACACTGTTGTTTCCAAATACAAAATTTGAATTTTAATTGAAGTTTTGTGGTCCACAAGAGAAAAGTAATACATCACTACTATTATTTCAAAGACAAATCCTTTGGGAAGAACTCTCAATTGCAATTCCTCAGGCATCTTTAAGATTCTCAGAAGCAAATCAATACATTTCTCAACAACAATTATCCTTGAAAACCTTCCAATTAGATACGATATAAAGAAACAAAGCTGTGCTGGTCTCCAGCTGAGCATTGTTAGTGAAACTGCCTTTGCAACTGGAAAGCTAAATGAAATTGTAAAACAGAACTTGACTTTATCAGTAGGAAGCTATCTTTTGTCAAGTACACGTGGGGATAAAATAACCTCTGAGGTTATTTATCTGGAATTGTTAACTCATTTAAACGGTTAAGTTTTCATGAACTAGCATTGTTTCTCTTCTGCATTTGACTGGACCTCTTGAGTTCTTCAGCTGTATGATGGACCAGGAATACTTCAGCAGTGCTAATTAGAAGGCTATAGCCTGTCCTAAAGTGCTCATTTGAACTTAGTGATAATGATAAAAATATTAATCTCTCAGAACATTAAGATTGCTTACGGACTTTGGGACTACTTTGTACAGAAGAGCAGAAATGCTGCAATTCCTGACAGGACTATTTAAAAAAAAAAAAGCAAAAGCAAAACTATTTGACTGGTATTATTTGTGATTAACTTTTAATGGACTTGTGATGATTTGAGTGGCTAAGAACTACAGCATGAATCAAGATGGCTCGATAATTCTTTCACTGTGAGTTAGGCACCATTCTCCACCACTTGCCTGACTGAACACACAAATTGACTTCTTTCTTCAAGAGAATACATGGGCTTGCCTGACCACCTGCTTAGTGGGCATCTCAGTCCTGGCCTGCAATAGATACATTTAAAGGCACCTCTTTCAGAAAAAGTTTGTTGAGGTGGAAAAAACCAGTGCTGTGTAGTGAGTGTTTGTTCATTAGTTCTTTGAGCTTATCTAACTATGGTTGGATGCTGCTAAAATGGCAGCAGGATGTCCATCTTCCCATACGAGACAAAAGTGGGAATACTCTTAAATAGCTCGGAAAAAAATAGTTTTGTTTCAGACGAATTCACTGTGCTCAAACATGAGTATGGGAAGGATGCCTTTGCCAAAAACCTGTTAGTCTGAATTTTTGGGAGAAATAAGACCGGAAATTTCCATTGTGTCCTGTCATCACTGTGGGAGGATGAACCAGAGAAGGCCACTCACAGCTCTTTGCCAGGTATATTCCTCTGGACACGCCTGGAGACCAAGGCTACAAAACAGTTTTCTAGAAGCCAGGTTCTAGTACCTTCTTCAAGCTGTTTTGTGTGACCTAAATGGAATGGAATAGCCATGAGAGCAAAGAATTTTTAATGGGATGTGGGAAATTCAGATTCGGGCTTTCTGGAATGATAGAAACATAATTTTCTGTTATAAATTTTCTTCCTGTGTTTAGTCATCTAGTCTGCATTTGGTTTCTGCTTTCACAGTTTGACTCCAAGTCCATGTAATTTGTGTTGCTAGCTGGCAAAATAAAATGTGGCAGCCTCCTACAGATATTAAAGGACCCCAAAATCAGGAAGGATTAATGAAGTCCCTGGGTGAGACTGTAAATTATGGCTGCTTTCTGCCATAGTCTTTGATGGCATGGTCAGATATTACTGCTCTCAAGTGCTATTGCAGAAGCACTGATGTTCTCCTTTGGTCTGTTAACTTTTATGTCTCTCCATACTGACAAGAGTCTTTCAAGCCACAAACAGGAAAAAAAAAAAAAAGGTCAAAAAAAAAAAGGGCATATGTTTAATGCAGCTGATTTAAAAATGTCAGAATTGAATTCTCTGATGATGCACTATGTTGGAAAACTGTATGAGAAGACTCTATGAATCTTTTGTGGGGATCACAGAGTGATGGCAAAGCACTTGAGGTCTCTTTGGATGTGGTGGAATCTCTTGATCTGTTACACCTCAGCAAGCATCTGCTCTGCTGTGTTGTCACAAAGGGTTAAAGATTTTCTGGAAGCTTGGGAATACTAGAGCAGTTATTTTTTCCCTGTGCAACAGTGAAAGAATGACTGTGCATAATCTAATTTTAACTTAATTTAGTGTACCTCATAGATTTTCATATACAGAATAAATCCAGAAGCATTTGAAAAAGCTTTTCTCTTACTGAAGCCTGTGTTAAAACACTGACAAAACCAGAGAAAATATGTTGAGTTCAAATAACTTTTGAACAGCCCCCTCTTGACTTCTGTATTTGATGATCTAAAAGCACATTATCATGATTAATTTGTTGTTCCTGTTAAAATCTTAAGCTCTTCTTTTAATAAGATTGTGCTGATAGCAGAGCTTCTTATGCTGGTGCAATTTCCCTGTCTGTTAGTTAATAGCTACCTACTTAAAAATGTAAAAGTAATTCTTATTGTGTAAACAAATAGACTAAAAAACCTCTTAATGGATAATGCAGTTTTGCTATTTAATTACTGCAGTATTAACAGAGAGAGGACTTTATTGTGAGGCCTCTCTAGCAGTACTGATACAGGGGTCATCTGCTAACTAAACTGTTTCATGCAAGAGGGGATAAAATTGGGAGTTCAAAACAGTGGTGTGAGTTCCCTTGTCCTGTGGGAAACAGAAGCAAAGACATTCCAGAGAGGCTGTGGATTTTTTCTGTGTTTTGTACAATTTTCAGAGGCTCCCTGAACTATTTGTTTTTCTCCAAGGACATATTTTGTTATATCTTCTCTTTTTAATTTCTGTAATTAAATGAGGGTCTCCGGTGTTCCTGTCATCTTTTCTGAACCAGAAAGCAAAACCTTAGGGAGAAAAGGTGGAAAAAAATTCACAGTGTGTCTTCTGAGCAGTGCTGAAGGCCTTCATACCTTTCATAGAACTGCAGCTCCCAGTTTTTTTGTTGACTGCAATACATTTTAAAATACCTAACCTTAAAAAAAATTTGGCCTTGAGTACCTACAACTTGCAATTGATGAGAGCTGCAGAACTTAAGCACCACTGAAAATCAAACTTATCAGTCATGCTCACTGGCTTCCTTTGATGGAAGCAACAATATGCCTTGGGGAGTTTTGGGAGCTTTACTTAAAATTCCAGCACCTGAATGAAGAGAAGTTTCTGTTCATTTCTTTGCTTCTGGTGCTGTCACCTTCTGGGAGGAGAGCTGAGGCTCTCCCATGAGAGCAGGCACCACAGGAAAGGTCACCTGGAAACCCTTTTTCAGTTCCCGAACCCACCGGTGTCCCTTCTCCAGCGTCCGGTGACTGGATGAGCAGCCTTTAAAGTGAGCCCAGCTTATAATGCACTGAGATTTATTTGCTGTAACTTATTGTTAACAAGGGGAATTATTTGTTTGGTTTTTTGTTTTTTTTTTTTTTCTCTGATGAGGAAACAAATGTGCTGTTTTTTATGAGCAAGAAGAATTACCTGGGATGGAAGGTATCAAATTGGTGCGTTGTACCTCCTCATTTGCTAATCTGTGTTCATAAGCCTTCAAACAATATAAATGCACTATAGTCTACAGCACTTTGTTAAACTTTTGTAGCTTCTCTGTGCTGGAGGGTGCGAATACTTGAGGTGTCACATACTGGAGTAACTAAGTAAAAGCAATAAAAAAAACACAAGCAGTAGGATGACCTCTCTGAAAGTGTCGGTGATATCTGTGTTGAGAATTAGAAGTTTAAAGTACTTGTCTGTCCAGACTCTGCACTGGTGAGAGGAGGAGGGAAAAGCTGGGCTAACTGTGGGCCAAGGGAGGGGACTTGTACTCAGTGAAGAGCAGAGAGAGATACTGAGGAGATTAGAGGGGAAAATATCAAGCAGTTGAGTAGAGGAAGCTCTTGTCTAAATATAAAAAAGGGGCTGGGGAAGCAACCGAATTCTGCCTGACTTTACTGCATCCACTCAGACCGTTTTCTGTAATGTGGTTTTTTTTTTTTTTTTATTCTCTGCAGTAATAGGACTTGGCTCAATGTGTCCAAGGGGAAATCTTTGTGTCGTGCATGTAGGCTGCAGGGGGCATCAGGGCAGAACTTCTCCTCCAGCTGAAAGGCACTGTAGTGCCTGCAGAGCTTAAGATGCTCTGGAATCCCCACCTGCCTTCATAAGCATTGTTGTATGCCCCCCTCGGGCTGTCAGCAAACACAAATAAAGGGCAGATTCCAATTAAAAATGCAGGGGATTATTGTAATATAGCTAAAGAGGCTCTCTGGGTTGCACTCCTGTCAGCCTAGTGCGGGTTTTATCTCAGTGCAATGTACTGATCGGAAAGCAGAGCCCTTTCCAGAGTGCAGCTTTACTGGGCTTCGCTCTCTGGTTTTCAACTTGCCTCAAAGCAAGGCTGAACTCCTGAAGTTTGAGTTGGCAGCCCTTGCCCCAAGTGTTTGTTGCCTGCCCTTCTGAGGGGTCAGAGCCAGGTGTAATGTGCTGCCCGGGGTGTCTGATGGTCACCCTCTGGTGGGAGCCAGGCAGAGCCAAGGTGGACATGGGCCAACAGCACTGGAGAGCAAAGGTCTTGGCCATGTCGCTCTCAGGGGCAGCGCTGCCAAAGCCCAGGGACTGCTCTCAAGGTAAAGAGGATTTGCATCAACAAAGCAAGGATGAAGGCTGGTTCTTTGCCTCAAGCAAGTCTCCCTTGTGTGTGAAGACTTTGAGGCTGATGCTGGGAGGTCATTTGAGTGACTTGCACATTTCTGCAGTATCTGAATGCTTGCGGAATTTCACTATATAGCTGCTATTCAAAGCAGAAACTAAAACCACAGTATAATTAATATATAAAAGCCTCTTTTCTTTGCCTCAGGCTTTTTCTAGTTTGTTTGTTTCAGTACATTTCAGTGTGTATTTCTCTTGGTTCACTGACTCCAAACCAATGGCTGGCATCAATACATAAAGCCTCACAATCAGTTTTGCCTCTTTCATGTGTGACTGCCTCAGAAACGGTGTCTCAGAGCTCTGGAAATGTCAGCTAGGAGCAGTTCTGGGGGCTACAGCTCTCCTTGTTGGGGCAGAGTTGTGAAAAAGCTTTGGCAGTGGGATGAGTTTGTTCTCCTGGGTGCAGGGGACTGTGGCAGTGACTGCAACTATTTTGAAATAGGTCATGTCCTGGACTCGGTCCTTTTCTGTACATCACTCTAGTTTCTGACAAAGGGGCATATATTCCTTGGGGGTTTTGGGTATTTGTATAGAATTAATAGAGGTTTCTTTGCACAGGTTTGATTAAAAACAAAGATGAGCTTGGCTTTGCTTTGGGAACTGCCGAGCAACAAGCTTAACTGAAACTGCTTAAACTTAGGGAGGTCTCAATGTTGAGTGAGGAGGATTGCTGATGGAGAGTCTCTGGGGTTACTTCCCTCCCTCAAGGTAATCCCATTAACAATCCTCTTGAACCATGTAGAGTGTTTAGGAGTGGCAGCTTTACAGCCCATTTTGGATCATAACTTGGATTTTTATGTCAGTGTATTTAAATTAGTGCTTGATCAGAACTCTGTTCCAAAATTCTGTAATTGTCATGATATACTTTTTTCCGTGTCTCTGAAGACCATAAATGTAGGATGCCAAGGGTTACCTGTAAGGAGTGCAGCCTTTTCCCACCTGGTGACACCATGGTTGAAACCAAGTGTTTTTTGAGGTTTGCAAAACACCGTTACCTCTTGTCTGAAATAATGCCTTTACCTAGTGGTTTGCTAAAGGCATAAAATGATATTCTGTTTCCTTCCACTGTCTTGTGCTTTGTGATCCCTCTTACCAGGTCACCCAAGCAGCCCATCTGCTTATAGTCCTGAAATTCTGAGTTTTGCAGAGACTGGTGAATGCACCTTATGATGTTTAACATGCACAATGGCACAACTGCTGTTCCCAAATTTTTCCTTCTTTGTCACAGAAGGCTAATCTAAATGTAGTAGGGGTTAGCATGTAAATCAGAGAGTTTGTGGCTTTGTTTTGAGATATTACATGTGAGTTATATTTGGTTAACTTAAATACATCTGCCCAGTACTTTTAGATATAAAAGGTCGGTGAGGTTCGCTCTGATTTTCTTCATGACTTGGTTAAATACATAACTGCAGCTTAAGGCCATCAATCTTAAATAGAAACTCAGTGAAATGAGATGCCAGCAGAGCAGGTGATACTTCTGCTTTGAGATCCCAGCAGGGCCAGTCCAAACACAGGATTTTTGTTAAATAAGAAACTATGCACACTTCACATTTAGTTTCAGTTCCAGTTCAAAACAAAACCTCACCTTTCCTCTAGTTAGAACAAAGCAAAGCTTTCAAAACTTTTGCATATGGGAAATAAGGTTTTACTTTAAAGGCTCGTCTTCCTAAAGGATTTCCAAATGTGGGATTTGCAAGTGCAAAATTTCCTTTATGGCTTTTCTTTATGTGTGTTGTTTTTGTTATATTGAAAAGATGCCCAACATGCTACAAACCAATTTTTTAAACAAGGAAGAAGACCACAAACCAAAATTCTAAATTTATGTGGAAATGAATAATTCTTTTTGTAACCCAAGGATTTCCATACATAAGAGTCACTTGCAAGTGGTTTTCTCAGTTGAATTAAGAAATCATGATGAGTTAACTCCATCAGCAACTCCAACCAAAATCTGCCTAAAAAAGCAGTCTGCCTAGCTCCTGGATCTGCCTGTGTGATGATGCTGTGTTTCTGTGGGGATCAGTGTTAATGTGAGGAAGGGTTCCCGAGTGAAACTGTAATGTGATATTAAGAATGTCAATATTTCACTTTCTAAATTGAAGTTCTTGGTAGTGTTGAGGTAATCCATATGTCTTAATCAACTCTGGTGTTTGAGTGGGAGGAAGCTCACACAGTGACTAGTTGAGGAGGAGGAGCAGTTAGTCAAAATAACTGCTTTTCTCCCCGAGGACTTTTGGGTTCTGGAAATATTTAACAGATGAAATAGCAAGAGCAGCTGTCCTAAGGGAATTACCAGAGAGGCATCTGACTTTGTGAATCATATAGATTGCTGAATGAGTGTTTTGTCTTCAGAGGGCCCAATGTGCTATAGCACCAAGTGGGGCTGGTGGATCTGTCAGGTGGCTGTGATTGGCAGTGGCAGCTCTGATGTTCTGGAGGGGGTTGAGGTGGGACAGGTATCTGCTGGGTCCCCCACTGCTTCACCAGCCTCCTGAAATGAGGAGCAGCTCTCTGGAGCCAGGGGGGAGGGATGCAGTCTGCAGTGCAAGGTGGTCCCACCTCCAGGGCTTTTGCTGCCAGTCCTGGGACAGCAGGAGGGGTGAGCAGGGGCAAATCGGGGTGGACATTCAAATGGCTCCCCAAGAGATGCGGGGGCAGCCAGGTGCCCCCCACTGAAGCTCATTGCCTTCTCCTGGGGAGAGGGCACCCATGTGTCCCCCCAGCTCCTGGGGCTCTCCTGGGGCAGCTCTGCTGCCAGGGTACTTCCCTGCATGCCTGGGGATGGCCTGCTGCCTCAGAATTAATGATTTAACCAATTATGAGGGCACGTTGGCAGATACCGTGGTACCCGTCAAGTCTAACTGCCTGTAAATTTAATTAGTGTGCAAAAACCAGCTTTGGAGTATACCAAAACTTAGTCAGCAACTTAAGGTTGTTAGCGCACTCTCCAGGGTAATAATATCCAAAAAAGGGTATGTGAAGGCTGTGATAAAATAATTAAAAGTGCAAGATCCTCATGGCATGTTTTCTTTAGCACTCATCTCTGCTCTGTGTAAATCAGGATGGAGGAATAAGAACAGCAGCACCTTGGAGCTGGGCTCGGGTAGTGGGGGAACAATTAATTACCAGGTGTGGTGGCTCAGGTCTGCTCAGCCCTATACAGAGGGTTGGGCCTGTCTTTGGGAGCGTCCAATGCATTTTTCCATGTGTCTACCTGCTGGTGGGGAAAACCATGGTCTTTACCGAAGTACAGACTAGTAATTATCAATTTGGAAGCTGGAGGCTTTCTAACTGGGCTGATGGGCAAGCCTGTAATTGATGCAGTAAGTATTTTAAATGAGGTAGTTTGGGAGAAAAAAAATAGTTCTCCAGGAGTGTTACCAGCAGTTGGTAACTGGGACTTGTCCCAGAGTTGTCCCCATCAGAACAAAGCACTTCAGGTGCCAGTTGCTTCTGGGTCACCACAGTGGCTCTGCAGCCAAGCACAGTGCCTTGAAGCCTGGAAGGGACGCTGGTGTAGGGTTTGTCTGTGTCCCCCTGCCATGCAGGATGCGTGACTCGTAGCCAGTGTTACTACAGGGAGGCCTTTAACACTGATGGCATGCCATGGTGTAACAGTGACTCACTGCCCCATCTGTCACACCCTAGAGATGTACACACGTGTCTTCCTAACGTTCTGCTTTAGCCCTAAGCTGCTGCAAATTGTATATCCCAATTAGTTGTGTTTTTGTGGGAATCACCTCTTCTATGAATGGAGCATGGACTAAAATGAAAGCACCAAAATTTTCTTCAGGCATCCCTGGGCCTGACTGTGTTTTGCTGCTCTATGCTTGTGCTCTGCTCCTAGTCTCTCGTTATCCCCATATATCATGGGGAAAGAAGAAAACAATGAACTTTATGATCCCTGAAAGAATATGTAAGAGTCAACAGTGTCTAAGAAATGTCTGGAGGCTGAAACCACTTACCCACTTACATTCAAAAAGTGAAAGAATTAATAAAACATACTTTAGCTTCTCAGTTCCCTCTCCAAAGAGCAAGGCAACAAATTTGGTCCTTGTGCCCTCCAGACTTGACAGAGGAGGTATTTTGGAAGCGTGTGGAGTTCCCTAGGCTGCCAGTGTCCAACACAGGTACTGCAGCCTCCCAAATACTTGTGCCCTGGATCTCACCTGGCTGGACAGGTGGTCCTGCCTCCCTCCCAGACAGTGCAGGACAGGGGAAGTGAGGGGCCCTCCTGTTCTGGTACTGGGAGAGAGAAAACACATTGTAGGTCAGTACTGCATTGCCTGGAGATCCATTCCAGTGTATGGGATTAGTGGAATTGTGCCCTGGGAAGGGGCCTGGGGCCATAGCAAAAAAGCCTCTCCAGGGCTGGTGTTTCATGGATTTCACTATTTAATGAACAGCCCAGTGGAACCTTGTAGAGATTTCCTCAAATCCTGTGTTGTCATGGGGCAGTGTCCCCATATAGGCTGGGGTTTGGCTTTTGGGAAGTTGGTGTAGGGACAAAATGAGGAAGGGAGGAAAGGCTGGGTGGCCTGTGTGTGTTCATGCAAACACCTATTAGTATGCATCTCTTGAGTTTCACTTCACTTTCTAGAGAACCTGAAAGCTTAAAGCAGGACTAATCTGAAAAAGCTCCGTATCACATACACAAGGTTCACTCACAACTCAAACTAGACCTGCTGAAGATAAGATTTGTTGACAATCCTCAGCACAATTATGTTTAACTATTGGGTTTTGCTATGACTCTCTCATGTAACATCCAGCTACCTTAAAGTCTGTGGAAATTTGAGTTTGACTTTGGTAAAACAGAATTTTAGTGGTGTTTTCATCACAGGCCTATGATAAAGTGAAGGATGACTGACAGGATTCTGTAAACTACCAGATTTCCAAGAGACAGACTGCATACTGCTCAGTGAGCTTAATTTAATGAACTGAGGGATGCCATGTAATCTAACTGCTTATTACCTTAAGAGGCAGCAGATAAGCTAATGATCCACAGGTGGCTATTTTGATTTTACTGTGTGAAGTTAAACACATGCTTCACTCCACCAAGCTGAACAGTTTCCCCCATACTAGAAGTGGCTCAGAGCAGTGGGTGTCACCTCACTGGTCAGAGACACACATTTGGTCTTTTGGCCTGACCACGCATGGTGTAGGACAGCCCTTCTTGAGCCATCACATTAGCTGTGAGACCCTTTCTGGAGGGAGCAGGACCTGGAATTTGCCTGATAGACCCCTCCCCACATGGAGAAGCTGGAGTTGGCCCTGCTGGGGTGTTGGTAGGAGCCCTACCAGGCTCTGTCAGTGTGCTGTGGATGCTTGTCATGATGGAGCAGCCTCGGGTTTTTCTATGACTAAGAGCTCTCAGCTTTAGCAAAAAATGATGGTAAGAATGTCCAGGTTTCTTGTTGAAAACCATGAAATATTTTTATTTTGTATTAATAACACATGGTAATTTTGGGCCTTCATATGCACATATAGGTGCTCTGATCAACGGGAGAAATGCACGTCATTTGTTATTTATATTTGTAGAATGCTTATGTATTTAAAACAGTACCTATTCACAGTCTGTAATCAGGCTGTAATCATAGCATGTAATCACAATCAATAAATTAATAGATTAATTAATTAATGTCAATGAAATATGACTTTTCTATTGATTGTACATCTGTATATTGATTTTTGGTGCCTAGAAATGCCAGCCTCATTGCTGGGTTTATCTTCAAAGGAGTAAGCTGAATTTTAATGAGATTTGTGCCTAGTACTTAAGAACACTGATCTTCCAAGTGTGCCCTGCTCCCATTTCTGGGATCACTAATATTGTTGATATACAACTGCTTCCAATCTTAATCGTAGAGCTTAGCTTTACTTTTAATTGCATTTGGTTCTGTTCAATCTAACTGTAAAATAATTTAATTTTTTTTTGTTTAACATTTCAGTCATGCTTACCATATGGTAAGCATCATTTATACATAGGAGCTACTTGCTGTTTTACCTTTGGAAACTGTCAGGGCCTTCACAGTAAGAGCTTCCTAACCATCTGCTCCCCTCTCCGACCTCGTGTTAATGTAGACATCTGCAGTTGTGACTCCGGGGTTATCGAACAGCGACGTCCAGTCCAATGCCCTTGTGTCTGGCTTTCCAAAAATCAGCACTGCAGAAAGTGATCACTTTTAGCTGCAACAAAAGCCTGTTGGTCTGCAGGCACGTGCCCCCACACCCTTCCACAGGTCCTGCCGCACACGCCGGCAGAACAAGTGGATTTGGCTGAGGGGATGCAGCGTCCCAATTAGCTGCACGTTCAGATTGATGTCCTGTAATCCTTTAATGCTAGAGAGGCTCCAGCATTAGACCCCCTGCTAATCCATTTTTAGAGCGTGTGGTGTGCGTAAAGAAGATTATGCCATTTTAAAATGAGCTAATTATGTGTAGGTAGTCAGAGTATCCCCCAAATTGCAGAAGAAGGGGCTGCAGTTTGAAATCCTGCCCTCGATTAAGTCAGCAGCAGGACTGTCCCTGGCTCCAGCAATGCCCGATGGAAGTGCTCCAGCACACGTACCCTGTCACTGTGCTCGTGCTGGCTACCTCACAGCACACTCTGCCTTCTGGGGTTTGGGGTGTTTTGATTTAATTTTGCTTTTTTCTATCAAAACTTTGTATGTCAGGGAGGAGGAAGAGGTGGCTCCTAGTAATCTCTTATCTTGCAGGAGTTGAAAACAATGGAGCTAATCACAAAATTTCAATGATTAATGTTTCCAGTGTTCCGAGACTTCACACTCTTCATCTTGGTACTGTGTAAATTGCAGATGAAGACAGACTGAAAATTTGAAGAATGCCATACCATTATTAAAAAAAAAATTACAAAGTAAAAGGAAAGCTAATTTCATTGTGTAGTTAATGTGGTTTTAATGGTTATTATTTTAAAAGCAAATATTTCTTACTAGAGCTGTTAAATTTATTTATATATGTTTTTAGAATTGTATTCAACCCTAATAATGACAATTAGACTTAATGCATTAGTGTTAATGCTGGTCTGTTTTTCCTAAAGCAGAATGCTTTTAAACACATGCAATAGTTTTGCTATTGAATAGTAAAAACCTTGGTAAATGACTCAGGTAATATGTTGGTCTAAAACTGATTCTTATACACATCAGTCTTTTTAAATAACAGAGCAAGAAAACAGTTCTAAAATGTGTTAGTTTAATGGATTAAATATAGCAGTTAAATAATGGGATTCCTGAAAAAAGCTCTGTTTTTAACGGCCCAGCAGCATGTAGTAAATCTTGACAAGGTGGTAAGAGTTTGGGGGGGAGAAACCGTGGGATGGCAGGGACAGCTGCTTAAGGGTTGTGTGTCCCCAGTCTGTCCACAGCCCCTGGAGACGATGTAGCATCTGACCCACAGGAAAATAAATGAGTTTGTGTTATTTGGTGATGGTAATGTAGAGCTTTTTTTTAATTTTTTTTTTTTTTGTTAACTAATCAGTCACATGGATTTGATTTCTGAAATAGATTATTTTCTATAATGAAAGTGGAAAAAAGTTGTCATTTCTGTGGCAGGTAGGTAAGAAAGTCACTGGACAAATGACCAGTTCAGGTTACCAATGTGTCTGTTCAAGTCCACAGAGAGTAAAAATTGAGTTGAAAATGTGCATGTGGTCTCTGGAAAGAGATCAGTGAAGAAAATTATCAAAAATGCTTTTTCATTTTTCATTCTTGACCAAATTTCATAAATACTTTATTATGAAGTATTTGGTTTTCAGTTACCTCAATGTATAGATTTTTTAGGAAAGTTGGTGGCGGTGTTTGTGCTTTGTGAGAGGATGTGGGTAGGAGGGGAATGGCAGATGGGAAAGTCAGGAGAAGGTTAGGATATGCTTTTTAAAGGAAATGCAAACAGAAATGTAATTTTAAAATGAAAACGAAAGGAGAAAAGGGTTTCTGAAGGATTTGCTGGGTGAAGCGAGATGGCTGTGCTCTTGAGACAAGGGGTTGGATGCAGAATTTTAGTTTGTTGTGGATCCAGAGCCTTCCTTGCTGGAGAGGAAGGAGTTGGAATTCTGGCTGGCAGGATGTGAGCTGTTCTCTGCTGTTCTCCAGCCCCGTGGAGCTCCCACAGTCTGGCTGTGGCTTAAGCGGTTCGTTAGGGAGTGTAATTGACCTTGAAATGTGCTGTGAGTGCGGAGGACACAGGCTCACACTTTGGGGAACTTGTTTATTGCCAGTTGTCCCTAAACCTAAATTTAATTCCTTTCAAATTCCTCTTTTAAAAAAAAATCCCTTAAATAAACTCATGTAGATCAAGGAGAAGTGGCAATTAAGGAGTTACAGAGTTGGGTGCTTGTTTGTGAGAAGGGGCATGGAGAAGGGAGCCCTGTGAACAGGGATGCTGACGGGGTGTTGCCTCTGCAGGATGCCCTACGGACCCGCTTCTGCTGCTTCCATGGGACACTGGGTCTTCCTTCATGGGCCTCCTTTCCTTTCAGTTCATATCAGAGAGAGACTGGTAGTGGAGCTGAATGGAAAGTGGAGCTGTGTGTTAATTTTGCTGTAGTTATTTGACTTGAGCACCTTTCTTGTTTATTTGAACTTGAAATAGGTGCAGCCACTGTGTCTCTCTGTTTGCAATAGGAAATGGGCAGAACATGCTCCTAAAAGTTTTGTGAGTTTGAAGATGAGTTCAGTGCACAGTGTTCTTTTACGTGGTGAGGCAGATGTTAAAATGACCTGTGTGTGATATAGTAGTCATATCCATTCAAGCCTTTGCTGCTTCTGCTGCACTTCAGATGGATGCACTACAGGTGCACAGGGCTTTCAGGTGAATGCACTGCATTTCCTTTGTTCCAGCCCCACAGTGAATTACACAGATTCTGTAGATCCCGATACCTGTGGGATGAGGAAGGATGGGTTTGCCTAAAGCTGTGAGGTGGCTGTGTGCAGCATCATACTGGTGGGTGGGATGGGGGAGTGGAGTGCCTTGCTCCCTCCAGGCACTCCTCAGGTGCTGTCTCTATCCCCTTCCTTAGCTGCTGGCTTTGTGCGGAGGGGTAAGCCCCAAAGTTGTCTGGTCAAGTTTGTCTGAAATTACTTTACACAAACTTTTAACTGCTTGTCTCCATTATCAACATTTTCACTATTGTCCTTGGTACAACACTGTTGCCTGTTTCAGGATGACATTTTCAAGTAGTTGTCTTTACATTTTGCTTTAAAAAAATCCCTCTTTGTCTCTCCTCTCAGACTTGTTTCTGGATTTTGAACCTAAACTGTTCTGTGCTTCAGTGATTCTATGTGGTGCGTGTTGCACAGGCAGAAAATTCAGGTATAGGGAAGCAAAGAGACATTTTCATTGGCATATTGAGGAGGGATTTTGGATTTTGTCCATAGCAATTGACTGTGCTAAAGTTTTAGCTAAGGAGTTCTGTAGATGCCCCTTTTGGGTCCGCCCTGTGGTAGAAACCTTGATTTAATCTTACTGCAGAAGGTAGCAGGGACACTTTGTGTGTGGCTGATCCTGATGGGGTTTGACCATGAGGCTGGAGAGACTCGCTCCTGGCAGCTCTCCTGAGTGGTAAATGTTCCTGTTCCCAGGGATCTGGGGAGTCTGCCTGAGTGCACCTTTGTGCACAGTTGCTCGTTTTTCATTAGGCAGTGATTTGATTAGATAAAAATAAAAGTTGCTTGAGCATTCACTTTTGCAGTGATGCATAACAAATTTATGCAGATTCAAACAGGAGTAATCTGCATGCAAAATATAAAATGTGATTACTAACCCGTATGCACCTGTACTGAAGTTTAATCGGGTACAAATACGAACAGGAAGAGAGAAACCTAATAAAATGCACAGCCTTGAATTTGGGTATGAATTAATGCAAAGAGATCCTTATATTGTTAATGATGATTCAGGTGTTTCCGGAGTAAATTAAATCTTTCAGTAATTTGAGAACACTTATTCTTTAATTAACATTGACAATAATAAAAAAAAAAAATAACGCTACTTTCTGCAGTTTTCACAATTTTCTTCCTTTAGGTATCTTGTTCTAATGGCATTCAGCTCGCATCCAGGATCACCCTGAAAACACAGATGATTGATTCTGATGAGTGTGAATGAGTTGACAATGTAGTTTCGTTGACATAAAGGAAACATTATCAGTACTAAGAGTGCACTGGGAGGTCAGGACTTAGTCAGGAGAGCTTCAAAGAATACGTTATTACTCATTTTCATAATAATTTTGGTGCTGTTCATTTTCGTGCATCTAACCCTGCATCTTCTGTTCAAATTCAGTGCTTCACTTGCCTGTGAAGGTTTTTATGGTCCAGGGAAGTCAGATGTCAGTGGAAGTGCATTTTAGCTGATATTTCTTGCTTCCAGAATGCTCTGAAAAGACTGTTAATGTTCCATGGATAAACAGAGCAGGATGAATTCGGGTTGTAGAAGTGAATGAGTTACGAGAAGAGAAGCTGAAAGTCAATTACCATCACTTGTTTTTCATCTTTAGGGCACGTATCTGAGGAGAGACCCCAGCCCTTGTAGTTCCAAAAAGGAACCCATGTCTGCATGAACCTGCTTCTGTAACGGAGCAAGTGAATGGGAAGTCTTGGTGCTGGAACCATTGCTGCACTGAAAAGGTGGCAGTGCTTGGGCGAGGTTTTGTCACACACTGAAGTGTGTAAAGAGGACAGGGCTGGGACAGTAACCCTCCTGCCTGGCTGAGGAGGCTGGGCACACAGCAGCACGGGCTCCTGCACAGCGGGTCATTAGAAACACGTCCATGTAAAACCTTTCCAGAGTGGATTTCTTGAGGACCAGGCGTGTTTCAGTGAGAATGATGCTGTGATGAGGACAACTGTTCTCAGAGAACCTACCAAGTAAACATTGCACGTTGTGACCACCAGCAGCTGCAGCTGAGCCCTGCTGACCCCTTTGGGTTAGGAATGGTTCTTGCTAAGAGATTTGACACATTTTGATGGAAAGCAAATGCAAGTAGTGGCAATGCTTTGCATAAACTGACCTGACATCAAATAATCAAAATCACTTAACGCTGTGACACAAAGTGACAGCATCACAGAATTTAAGCTGACACTCTGTCCTGTGCATTAGTGGATACAAGAGCCACCAGCACCATGGTGCAGATTAATCAGGATTTCCTCTGAGCATCTGAGGCTGGCCCATAACCCTGGTGCTGTTTTATACAGAGGAGTGGTTTTGCTTACAAATGAACAAGGCCTTGGAAAGGTAAACTGCTTTAAAGGTGTCTTGAACAGAAGGCTCCACGTGGAACGCTGTGTGGGAGAGCCACATTTGCCAGAATGACTGCTGTGCTTTTTGAAAGCTGTGTGATACGAAAGGTTTGTAACTGGAGCTTTGCTAGGCAAATCTACCCCTGTTTAATCAGAATATCCCCAAATGACTGTATGGGGAGCTTTAGGTTCAGATTCCTTTTGAAGTTATGCACCCAAGACCTCTCCATTTATACATATTTCCCAGAGAAAACAGTCTCTATTGTTTCCTTTAAGCAGGAACCCAGGATATATGCTGCCCACAACAGCTGCTGCTTGCAAGAGCCTTCATTTTGTTAATGTTACCTTTGCCAGAAAATATTCAAAACCGTAAATGAAGTATCTGTAGTGGTGTGTTCAACTCAGCAGGAAGCTGCATTGGTGCCAGAGTGGAAGGAGGCAGAATAGCACAGTTCTGTAACAAATAAAGCATTAATCTTTAACCTGGAGAAAGAGGAGCCATAGGAAGAAAGAATGGCCTGATCTGGCAGTGCTTACAAGCACCTGTGAGTCTTGGTGCTATACTGAGTTTCCAAGAAATACCTTTATGCTCTAGGTCCTTAAGAGAACAATAGACAGTGAGGGAGTCACCTAACCCATTTATCTACTAGTGAGCAGTGCTGGGTTTACCAGTGCCATGGTAGATCTTGGTTATCAACTGCTTGATCAGGCAGATGGGAAAGGGTTTTATCCTACACTACCATGTGCAAGGTTTCGGCCATGGAATGTCTTATAATTGTTTATCAATAAATGGCTAAATGACTTGAAAGCAGACGAATGAGAATTTGCAAGTGTTTTAGGTGAACAGGGTCTGCAAGGTCAATGTTCAGAGTTTTCACGGTGTCTCAGGTTCCTCTGACAGCACTGCCCCTTTCACAAGGCATTTGCTAGTGTCAGAATGGTATTTTAAAGAGGTTAATGAGCCTTTGAGAAGGATGGAGGAGTTTCATAATAGAAAAGGGGGAGAAAGTATACTGAAAAAAAAAAAAAGGAAGGAGGCAGCAAGGAAGGCTTGTCTTTTTTGTAGTTATTCTGTATTTAGGTGGACTCTGCTCTAGTATCTGCCAGCAGTCTGTGAGCATAAATGCTTCAGGAAAAGGTGGTATTTCAAGACAAAATACTCTGATATTCCAGGCTCAAGTGAGCTCATGTTGTATATATAGCAAGAGATAGCTTTGACTGTGTCACTGCCACTGGTGGGGATGACGTGACATCATCCGGCGTTGCCCTAGAACATGTTCAGGCCAGGGAGGTGTGATGCGTGGGCATACAGTGAGTGCGTATTTAGAGCTTGACTTTACATTTGGGTAGAGAAAAACTGAGTTTTCCATTTTGGTTTACCTCGGGTTTGGGATTGCAGGGTGGTGTGGGAGTACCCTGAGCGTTCACAAAAGGGAATCCAATGAAGTGCTGGAGAGTCACCATAGAAACATTAATGTGTGGAGAGTATGACAGAATTGTTTCTGTAGCTACTTCCTGAAGGCTTTAAAGGATGATGCTTTTCAGAAATAGTGGAGTGCAACTAATTAACTGAAATGGGAAGTTTCAGAGTATTAGATATGCGTAGGTGTATGGAGGGATGGAGGTGCTTTTGGATCATGTCCTTTGCTGTAGTGGGCAAATATGTCACATACTCCCTTCAATTTTATCAAGATACCTTCTGACAGCAGCTGGATCCAGGCTCCCAGTACTGCTGCTACCACTGGGCTCTGGTGGCTGGAGACCTTCTCGTACCCCAAAGGTATCCATGGTGACTTGGAGCTGTGCAAATAGCTTTTCTGCCTCCCTGGTGCTGTCCCTTGTTGTTCTTAGGAGTCCATTATTTTGCTACCTTCATCTTGTAAAATTGAATCTGTTTGCCTGGTCTCCTAGACTATCCTTCTCAGCACTCCTTTCAGTGTGAATTTCTCAGTCATGGGTGACTGGAACTGTGCAGTTCCCCCACAACTTGTCGCATCCCACAGATGCATGAAGTCTGGCAGTGGACATGTCCAGGGGTCACAGTTATGTTTCCTTTTGGCAAAAGCTTCAAGGTGGTTTGTATTTGAGTTTCTTGTAAAATGATCATGTTGTTGGACACTGAATTGTCTTTACAAGAGGTCAGAATTGTTACTAGATCACATCTCCAATGCTGTGAGGGAATATGAAGCAGTAATTAACCATTACATCTGTTTGAAATTCAGAGGCCAGTTCTTGCTTGCACAACAAATAATCTCCTGCTCACTGGCAGTTTTTCTAGTTAAATGATACTGTGCCTCTGTCTGTCTTTATCTTGTTTTAGAAGAGGAACTCAAAGAGCTCTTGGATGTCGTTTTTTTGCATGACAACTGCTTTGTGGGTGCTGCTGGCACTGCTGTGTGTGGTTGGCTCGCCAGGGCACCTGGAAGCTCTGGGAGGTTCCTGGAGTGCAGATGAGGAGTTCAAAGCTTCCAGAAGTTTTTTGCTGTGCTTTGCAGTCTGAGGGAGTGACAGGCCTTCCTGAGGCTTCTGATTTTACCTATTACAATGTTGCAGGTAGAAATAAAATGGGAAGTAACCATCGACAGGCGTTCTGTCAGGTAATCTGTGGAGACAAAGGAGCTTTATACTTGATTCAGAAGCTGCATGTGGTCAGTGGTTTCTTTGTTTAATGTCTGATGATACATATTTGAACGCACTTCTGAAATTCTGTTGACAGTAATGAGCCTTAAGGTTCCTGCATTTTGTCCAGAATTCTTCAGCATTCAGAAAAACCTTTACAGAAGCCATAGGGCAGAAGAAATGCTTGTCAGGTGAGCTGGTGAACAAGGCATTGCTTGGACCAGACATAACAGAAGGTAATCCAGTTGTTCTTAAAAAATATGAAATTCTTTAGTTTTAGATAACCTGTACTGGTTTGAAGTTTGTGTCCTTGCACAGGGATTTCTAATTTTGAATGTCAGTCACGTGTGCTGCCAAATGATGTTGTGAAGATGAGGATGATTGCTGGTTTTAGGCCTGCTTTCTGGCATTCCAGTGTTTTGTCATCTAAAAGTGTTCTGTATTCCTTTTGAAAATGGAATAAAAGTAAGGCCACGTGTATAAGAAATGTGAAAGTGTGCTGCTGTAACAAATGGAGGACACAAACTAGGCTGTAGGTGCATGATGTTTGGTTTCTGGTATGTCTGGTAAGATGTTTCCTACCTCAGAGCTTCACTCAGAAATTAAGAATGAGAGCTGATGGGAGAATGGGCTTATTATTTTCATAACTCCTGCAATGAGTAGAAGAGTGACCATACAGAAAGGTCAAATAGCCAGGGTCAGATTAGGAAACCACATCAATTTGTCATGAATTTCAACATATCTCATAGAGGATGATCTTAATGGTGCTATGACTCAGAACTAGTCCTTGGTTGAGGCCACTGGAAACATACACAGGACAGTTGGTGAGAATGTTGAAACTTTGCCTCTGACTTCAGAGTGTTGGAATTTCATCCTGTGTTGCTTTTGCTTTGTATTAGTTTGGTTTTCTTAACCTGGTCACGTTAGGGTCCTGTAGGGCCTTTGTTTGAGGTGTGTTAATCGCTCATCTCAGTGGCCCTATCTTTGATGGAACCAGTCACTTCCAGGAATTTATTATTTCACAATGAACTATTTAAAGCACCAACTTCGTTAAAAAATTTCTTTCTCCAATAAGCTGCTTCTTGTCTTGGACAATCACTCTAAATTATCTAACAGGCTCCCAGTTCTTTTCAGAATTAATGGCTTGACCCAGTTCCACAATCCATTGCTCATTCATTTTTCTGAGTTTCTTGGAGAGTCATTTATTTCCCATCTCATTGTATATCAAAATGACCCGTCCTGTATTTTTCGAGTTATTTAGCTCCTGTTGGGTAATGGGAGTTTGTAGAGGTTTGGCTTTCAGAACCAAACAGCCATATTCTAGTGTGTTTAAGTTCTCACAGGAGCCCTTTGGTAATGGCTTTTGTATTGTGCTGGGACTGGCACTACGTGATGCTGTGCAGTTAGAAATCTTCATCAGATGCTTTGGTTTTAAGCAATCTCTGAATAACATTCTGAAATTTGCTTACACTGGTTTTGGGGTTTTTTCCCCTTCCCCAAATATTGCTAAATTAACTGGGTTATAACTAAATCTTTTTTCTTAGTCTTAAAAAATGACTCACTGAGAATTTGCAGCTGTAATGTCATGTTCCCTTGCTGCTGTTACTTGCTGTAGTTGTTTTTCCTCACCAGCACTTTTCCAAACTGGAAATGGGTAGGTTTCTTTGTGCACTGCTAAATCAACTCTGTTCAAATGAATGGCAGTGGGCTCCCACTCTGAAGCCATCCTGGATGTGAGTTTTGAAATGGCATGCATGGTTCTAATACAAATTTTGTCTATGCTGTTATTTTAGTGCTATTTTTTAATATAACATTTACAAAAACATTGGCAATCAAAGGACATGTTACCATTTGTGCTAATTTCAGGAGATGATCACAGGGCTGTGTAATTAGCATTGATTAAACAAGGAGCTGAATGGAGAGAGGCTACTTATGAGATGGAAGAGCAGGACATTTTCACTGCTAGACAAGGAACACTTTACAGTATGTTAATGAATCAAGACAGCTGGAGAATTCATAAAGGGCAAATCAGAGATGATTGCTTCTGTTACAAGGCAATAGGTAGGTCACTGGGCATTATAAGATACTTAGGTTGGTATCCTGTTATACTATGGGGAAAGTAAAGCGACTTATGTAATGGAAATCTTGTTTCACAGCTCTAATAAGCTTGTTAATAACAATTCAGTGTGTTATGGCATTTAGTAAGGATTTCAGATTTTGCAGGAGAAAGATGCAAGTGGAAAAGGAACAAAGTTTGCAGTGAACATTTTTTGTACAGCAGTGTGTGGTAGCAGAACCCTTTAAGAGGCTTTCATGGACTGCAATTTAAAGACCTGTGAAGACAGGATGGCTCCGCTTGTGTTGCCTCTGTGCCACCTGCCTGCCTTTAAAATGTACCCATGTTAGGCAGTTTGATGCTGGAAATTAGGCAGGGCCAGTTTCCTTCTGTCAGTGTGAAAGGCCATTGATGCACGAAGTGGCATGTGCTGTGGGCTTTCTGTGCTCTGCTGTGAAATCCCCTGTGCAAACAACTCATAAAAACCAGCGTGCTTCCTTCCCCCTTGTGTAAACAGGGTGCTGTGGGTGGGAATTGATAGGTGCAGGCTGTGTTTCTCACCTCAGCATTCACCCACCTGCCTGAACTGAGCAGATTGATGCTACCACCTGGGAAAGGGGCAGAAATTTAGGGTGTTGAAATCCAGGAATGACTTAAGGGAGTTCTGTATCTTCCTCCAGTGGCATTCACGCTATGTAGTGGTGTACCTATGGCATTCACACAGCACAAAGGCCTGGGTGAGTTACTGTTTGGGTGAATCTGCTCTGGTGTAGTGGCCATATGGACTCTGAAGAACTCTTGTTCATCACCTAAATGAGCAGAGTGCTTAGATCATGCAATTTTCCATCTAATCCTCCTGTAATTCTTTCAAAGGGCCTTTCAACTCTGCCTTTCTCCTCAGACCAGAAATCCCAGTGTCAGGGCAGTTCGCAAAGTCTGTTTTCTTGCCATCAGAGGAACTTGTCCATGAGGATCTTTCTAGTGGATGCCGCTTCTGGAACTGGGCACTTGTATATTCTACACCAGTGTGAAAGTTTAACATTTTTACTGCTTGGCATCATGAGGGGACACAGCAGCATCTGTATGAATCTGCACAAAACCTGTCTGCATAAGTTGCTTTTATTTTGCCTTTTCACTCCAATTTTGATTTGTGTGTATAACCACAGTTCTGTACACTGAAATGCTGGTTTGACACTTCAGTGGTGGCTACAGTAGTTTTCCTCATCTGTCTGTCTGGGACAGGATGTGACATATGTGAGATGTGCATCCTCTACTGACTGAGAGCAGCGTGAAGCAAAACCCTGCACTTCTGAGCAGCTCCACAGCTGGAGGAGAGGGGAGAAGAGTGCAAGTTTTTTGGTCTAGACTTTCTGTGACTGATTCTTTTCTCTGATGACCCCAGCTCTTTGAATCTCAACTCCAATTTTGTATGTCTGAACCCTTTTCTAGACTTGTCTACAGAAGGCAAGAGCTGTGTTTTTCGTTAGAACCTGACTTCAGTGATGGAAAACATAATAGGTTTGCTCCTGCTTCCAGATCATCTGCTCATTTCTGAACTGTACAGTGTGTTGACAGAGGTGAGCACATACAAGCTTGCTCCAGGTTGCTTGTGCATTGTTGTGCTGTTTTTCTCCGTTGGATCCACTTAAAGGAGGAAGTCTCAGAACTGTGGAGGTTGTGCAGCTTTTGGTCTGTTTCCCGTTCCAAGTAAGGTCTTTTCACTAGGAAAAGTCATGCTAGTAAACAGATATCAGCTGTCAGCTTCACTTTTTTCTTTTTTTAGTTATTCTCTTCTTCTTGAAGGACTATGATGACACTAGGACAGGCTGTCCCCTAATTGTAGTAGAAGCCTGGATGGGGATATACATTAAAGCGAGAACAAACAGGAATCTGCTGGATAAACATTTAATTTTTGCCTGCCTACTTCAATTTTGAGTCCCAGAGGACCAGCTTCCCATTATCACTGAACCTCATTATAGTTTTATCTCTGGTCTTATAATAAAATCAAAAGCATTAAGCAACTGAAGCTGTCCTAGGCTATTTAGGATCGATTCAGATAACCACTAATTGCAGATACTGTGGAAGTTGAAGGTCTTTAGTTATATGCGGTGGTCAAATATCTTCTGAGATACTGCGTGAAGCAAAGTTAATAGCGACTGGGGTTATTTAATATCCTAAATAAGGATACAGAGGAGGAAGCGGAAAGCAATCTGGCAAGGTCTGCTGTAGCTGCTGGCCTGGTTTTGTTACAAATTAACTATATCAGAGTGAATTAGAATGGGGAAAAAAGGATTGAAAATGGTCAGAAAATTTGAAAAGTGAATTTAGATTTGCTTGTATGTGTGACTATTTTCATGTTTTCCATGGAACTAGTTCACATGGTTTCAATTATTCATTTAAGTCCCATATTATTATTGTCAGTTTCCTGAGTGCATGATTTATGTATCTAAGAATACTAAAGCCAAATGCACAAATTGAAATTCACTGCACATAGATTAAATTGGCTGTATGCATTACTTAAGTTAAATAAATTACATATATAAAAAAAACCCTCTTAATAGTTACAATTTGCAATTCGAATGACCTGTAAACCAAGAATTATATTGAGTAACAAATGCATTAGAGAATTTCATGAGTTCATCACAATTAATGAATAAAGAAAAAAAATACTCATACTATGTAACTTTGTTCAGTGGAAAATCGAATTCACAACAGGTTATTTGGAAAGTCAATCTGAATGTAAAAGGTGCTGAAATGGGTAAGGTGTGATGAAACTGGTAAGGGGCAGTCTCAGAAACAGTGGCATTGTCCCATACCTTAATGATTGTTGGATACTCTCGAGCAAGGCAAATATGAGGAACTCATTGTCACTTTTGGTGTTGCATATAATACTGTTTTAAGAAGGTTGGGTCTCTACAATTATGCATCTTCTTCCTGTGAGGAAAGAGAAAAATGTATGACCATGGTGCTGCTACCACCATGGTGCTGCTACGACCATGGAAGGTCATAATGGTGTGGTTGAAGTCCTCACTGTTCTTTGGCTCCAGAATTAGAACACAGTCCAGACTGAATCTTGCCTTGGTGGTGCTCCCCTCTTCTCTACAAACGTGATCACGTTCTTCGTATGTCTGCCTGCCCAAGTGCTGGGGTGTCTGGTCCTGCTTTGCTCACCATTGGGAAAATGGGTCTTCTGGGAGGGAGAAAATTCTGGGTTGAAGCTTTTTAAAAGAAATTGATAGCTAAAGGGCTGGGTCTCTTTTTTATTTTTTCTGGAAGTCAGTCTCTATTGAGGTGTTTGAAGTCCAGGTGCTGCAGTCAAAGTGAAGTATTGGAATGCCTGGGCAAATGGGTAGGTTTGCCTTCATGAAGTTCTTCCCTCATTGTTTCCACCAGTCCTTTTGAAAACAAAATAGTACCTTAAAACCTGTGGGCTGTTAAACTTTTAGTCTGATGAAAAGATTATACAACAAACAAAACCAAACAAGCACATATTGTCCCTCCCCAGTCAACCCAAACTATTTTGTTTTCAAATACCAGCTTCCAAATGCCAGCAATCCATCAATTTCCAAAGCCCTTTCTAGCCTTCTCCAAGAGGAACCATTGTGTTTTATAAACCTTCCTAACAGTTCAAGTGTATAGTAATAACACTAATAAAAGGTGTGGAGATTTATTTTAATGTATAAACAAAGCAGTTCAATAGCAAAATATTTAACTGTAGGACATGTAAAAACAGATACTTTAAGTGATGAAATGCTCAGAAGAATTAACAACAGATTTGACGGGGATCTTGAAAGGTCACACTGGTAATGACTGTATTAAGGGGAAAAAGGGCATGTTAGTGAGGAATAGGCAAGTATGGATGTTAAATCTTGGATTGTAAATTATTTCTCCTTAACCTGGTAGAGAAATCTCTGTGCATTACTGAAAATATGGTGTTCCTTATCACCTTCCATCAGTCCTCATTCATTTCTGGGAAAATGAAAAAGTCAAGGTTAGTTCCAGTTGACTGAGGGGTGGAACCTTCAACATTTATTTCCTACTCATTGCGTGTTCATCTTGAAATTATTTCATTCACAGTAGGATTTGGACAAGTATGTTAGTTAGCATGTTACCGTTGATTTTTTTTTTTTAAGTCCCTGTATGTTTATTTATCTTTTCCCAATCAGGGTAATTAAAAAGGGGGGATTCTGAGCTGTTGCAGTCCTGATTTTAGGTAGTATATCAGGATTGCCTAGAGCAGCCTGGATCAGGAACAAAAGACACCACAGTTCTTTTCCTCCCCACTCTTCTCCATAGTCATAACATCCTATATTCCATGCCTGCCACAAAAAGCATTGTGGCAGCTCTAAACCCCAGTTTGGTTGTTGGAATAGTACTTGGGTATATTATTGAGTTCTGAGCTCAGTGGAGATCAGAGATGTGCATATGGAGAGCAGCAGCTGAAACATGTAGTGCAATACATTGTGGGTCACATTTTTGTTTTCCATCTATTTCTATTATTTCCTCAAGTAACACTTTTGTGAGGTGAGTGGGTTAAATGCTTGTTTTTAAAGTTTTCTTTTGAACTACAGTTTTGCTGACTCTGCAAAATGGGCATTTCTAAAGGCTATTGCAGTCTTCTTAGAGTGTGAGGAATTGTATTTCTGTCCTGTGAAGTACCACATGCCTGGCTCTATTTGTTATCTTTCACTGCAATGAAAGTACATTTGAATAACAGAATCTGTAAATACAGCTTAGGAAGAAGAGAACAAAATATGAACAGTTCCGAAAAGGCCTTTGTAAAATAAATAGGCATTATTGGTCTTACTGTAAAGAAATCAGGAGCCTAATATTATGTGATGTCGAGCATGCTGTACATTGGTGGCAGTCAGCTCCTCTGAATTTAAAGTCATAAAGTGACTTGCCAGTGAGCAGCTGGGTTGTGAGGGGCCTGCCAAAGGACCCTGTTCCCCCTGTTACATTCCAACTGTGCTACCCTGACAGTAATGGTTGTGAAGTGAAGATTAGGCAGGCTCAACATTTTAAATTTGAAATTAATTTTATTTGTTACATTTAATTAACTATTATAATCTATAAAGTGTGCTGTGTAAAACACACAAAATGAAAACAAATGACCATCTGTGGCAATTTAGCATCTCTTCTGTGATTAAAAAAAACTGAAAGAGGCAGCTTTATCTTGAAAAATTACCCTCAAGGTGAAAGGTAATCCTCCAAATCTGGCTGCCAGATAGGAAAGTGTAAACCTTCACATTTGTATCCTATCCAGGGCTCTTTCTCTAATGTGGGGCTGCTTTTACTGTTCTTAAGAGAAACCTATTGATTTTGATGAACTCCTTGTTTTAGGATGCAAATAAAAATACTTGTGCTAAGAAGTGCTACCTGATAACAAATGTGGTCTTTGTCAGAGCCTGGCAGACTCCACGGAGAAGCCTCTCTGGTGTTTTTACTTTGCTTAGAGCATGTTCTGTCAAGTCTTCATGATGTGGATGTGTCTGAGTTAACAGAGGGCAGCAGATGCATGCTTGGGGTGACTCTCCTTCCAGGTAGTTGTAGCACTGCTAGGAATCCAGAAAGTGCTCATTAGAAAAAAAGCTATTGCTGTGTTATTTCTGATCATAAAACAGGTGATGGATCCTATTTTGGCAGGAAAAGGTCTAGCTTATGCTTGTGCTTGTCGTGCTAATTTTATAGCAAATGTTTTCTTTTATGTAACAGAGCTTTAGGTACTGCGGGTTTTAGAACAGTCTCTGGCCAGATATTGAATTGCCAACCTCCAGGAAAAGTGAGAGAGACAAGTCTGGACTCTACAAGAGGCTGGTAACTTGGGAGTCATATGTCAAGACCAGATATCACTCCTGGCAAGGGGGCAAGGAACTGTGCTGACAATGAGCCAGTGTGTCCTGCCTAGATGAGCTCTGTACCTGCTCTGTCAGGGAACCTCCTTGTGTGGTAGGGCCAGTCACTTCCAGCCAGGGTCAGGACATCAGTGGCTATCTGATGTATAACCCACTGAAATGAGCATTTTCACTGCAGGCAGTGGGCTGCCTCTTGTGTTTTCATATGCTCTGGAGATGTTATAATCTTTTAAGTCCTGCATCGGATTTAAGGGTAAGGATAAGGGGTGGTTGGGTCTGTTGGTTTCTATAAAATGTAATTTTGCTTCAACCAGTCAGCCAGTCTAAGTTGTCTGAGACTGCTAAGTCTTCGCATGGTTGGAAAGAGCAGGTAGTTTAAATCTCTGAAAGAACCAAACCCAACTTGGCGTGGAAGTTACGGAATTCATTGCACTGTCCAAAAGTGGCACAGTAGTAGTGAAAAATTGCTTTGCGTGCTGATGCTTTCTAAGCACATCTGCTCTGCAAGTGTCCCTCTGTGATGACAGATCTGAAGAAAAAATGCTTTGCCTTTGGAGAATTTTGTAAGCGGGTGGAATATGTTGAGATCTGCCCCCCTGTGAACAAAGTGTAGCAGTGCTGGCACCTTGACTGGGCTGTCACATCCATTAGGCAGCGTGTAAGCAGAGCAGTGCAGGAGTCTCTGGAAAGTTTAGCTTGAGAAAAACATTAACATTAATGTCAGCAGGACCGAATCTGCCCACCTATTAACTTGCCTGAACTCAGAGATGCTTGTGCTGCAGCTGAATTTAGCTCCAAGCCCATGTGCATGTTGTTGTCTGAAGGAGCAGAATGTCCCTTGCTTGGCTCTTCACAGCCTTCCTTGCAGCAGTGCTTGTGATGTGTGCCCCAGGGATGCATGTCCTGTCAGGCCAGGGCAACTTTGCCTCCCTTTCCTTCTTCCTTTGGGTATGTTTTCTGAAACTGTGGTTGCTGATTTGGATGGAGACTTAACTTCTGTTGTGCTTAGTTCTTCTATGAGTATTTCTAGATCTTCCTCCCCTTGTTATTTCTCATAGATTTTTTTTTTTTATTTGTTTGTCACCAGCAAGATCTTGTGTTCCTTTAGTATTAAAAAAGTTCAAGTCTTTGGAATAAACTAAAGCAAACAGACTGCCATGCTTCTCACGAAACATATGATTTGTCCAAAAACCAGATGAACACTTTATTTTCCTCATCAAATTTAACTGTATTTCTGGATCTAAAGAGTCTGTAATGTTTTAAGCTTTTACTTACAATAGGTCCAGCTTCTGCCTGCTTTGCTCACACTGTGTTCAGAGCAATTATTTCTAATTTTTTTTTTTTTTTAGGAAGGCTATTAAAATTCTGCTTTGAGAATATTCTTAACCTCATAAGAGAGATCCTTTTGTTTTCCCTTCCACTGTGGAGAGGCATCTCCTGTGCCTCTTCTGAGTTGTGCTGGTTTTTGCAGGTTTGCTGGACTGAGGTGTGAAAACAAGAGCAGTGCTGGGCAAGGCAGACTGGTACTCAGACAGGGGCAGCCCCAGCAGCTGCTGCTCTGCTGCCTCCTCGTCAGTGCCAGAGCCCTGGAGAGCCAGGCTGGAGTCGCTGGGATGGGACAAGGCATTCATGCAGTGGAGATGGCTTGGTCCCAGCACCAGCTGTTGTTGACATTCTCTCTCTCTGCTACCCCATCCCCTGGTAGCAGAGTCTGATTTCTCATGTGTCTCCCACCAGCTGGAACAACCCAGGCTTGATCCATGGGCAGCAAAATTCAGTTCTGCCTGCACAACTGGAGACCTTGAGCGGGGCTGATGTAGCAGCTGCTGCCTTCCCTGTGCTGAGGAGGTGCTCTACAAGTGCTGCTTAATTGATATATCTTGTGAAGCACAACCACATTCAAAAGGGACCTCACTAGAATATGTGCAGGACTGCAATCACTTGTCCTCACTTTCCTGCAAAAGTATGCTGTTCCTCCAGTTCAATTTTTCTAGATACTTTTAGAAGAGGAATGGTGCTGAATACCAGGTGTCCAAATGGAACTCAAAGTGCTGTCAGCTATTGAAGCATGTGAAAAAGCTCTTTTTCTCTTCTGGCTCCACTTTAGTGGGGTTGCTCTCGGTGCCTTCGCTCTGGGAAAGTGCACGTTCAGGCTGTGACTCAGAGTCCTTGAATGGGTTTGTGGTCTGCGGAGATGGGGAGTAGCTCAGGAAGAGACAACTTTCTTTTTCCTCTTGTGTATTTCTTAGAAAAGCATAACAAAACAACAACAAAAAATTTCCTGTCCTCAGCTGCAGCGTGTGATGAACTCTGGTTGAAATGCCAGCTGTATTCACTTGTTTTCCCTCCTGTGCCATCTCTTCAAGGAAACTTTTTTTCAGCTGCTGATTGCACAAAGACAGCAGACATAAACTGATGTGCTGCCGGAGCTGCTGTCTTATGCTGGTGGGTATTTTGGTGCTGCAGCCTGTTGAGTGTATGTGATAATTGGTTTCCCTTTTGGTCTTTGAGGACAGAAGATGCAATTAGCATGTCCGGCTTATTTTCTTTCATACATTCTCAAAATTGCAATTCTTTTAGGAACACATTAAATTGAGAACTAGTTCTTGCATTGTGAAATACCTTTGCTTTCTGAGCATCAGAAGAAGTTCCTTGTCCTAGCAGCTGTTCTTTTGGTGTATTTGAATTTGGCTGTGGTGTCACAAGTGCAAGTACAAAATCCTATTGAAGTACACAAAAAAAACAAACCACAAAACACATTAAAAGTACCTCTGCAAAGCTCTTGGGACTTGGAACTTACACCAAAGGACAGGTGTCAGTCCTCAGTTTGTCTTTCAGGAAAGGCTTGAGAAGCTTGTAGGTGGATGATGGGGAATATTTACATATTAAACTTTAGGTAAGATTTCATAGTGTACTGAAAACAACTTGTGTTGTGCTTCGAAGTTGACCAACATCTGATTTCTAGCACCTTGCCACTTCTGAATAATGGCACAACCAGCCCACACTGCAATCTGGCTACCTGGATGAAGGCTGTATCTGAGGAGAAAAGAACAAAATGTGAGGGGCATACGGTTTCAGGGTCACATATATTTGTGTATACAGGTCTACATGAATAAACTGAGACAGCTTTCCTTACTAGAGACTACTGGAGAAACCTTCGTGGGGATGCTGGAGAGCAGCTGGTAATATCAAAGGCTGTATGCCCTTTTCCCACACATCTCAGATCAATTGTCTTGTCTGCTGGCTTGTGCACATATGGGGATGTACATTTATGGCTTGCTGAGACAAAAAAAAAAAGTTTATTTCTATTTGTTCCAATGAGAAATGGTAACGCACTGAAGTGTCAAGATTTTACGGGTGAAGAAATATGTCCACTTATGAGAATTTATTGAGATTATTCCAATCTTGGACTAAATGACCAGAAAAGGGGAAAGGATAGAGCAGGAAAAAAAGTGATTCCTCTGACTTGCTGCTGAGGAAGTATATGAGTAACTGCCAACTTCTGCAAGGAAAGAGAAATATCTTCATTTCACTCAGTGCGATTCCTTTGCAAAAAAAGTAACTTAAATGGGGAAATAATCATTGGGCAAAATTGCCTTGTGTAAACAATACAAGTAAAAATCAGTTAACTGATTCACATTTCTGTGTCACAGATTTCCTTTTTCAGTTTAAATGAAAAAAATTAGAGGCTAGATGTGACAACAGTGTTGTGTTTTTGAACAGAGCTGGGAGGACACCCTCAAACCTTGCTCTTTCAGACCTTGATCACTTCAGTAACTTGCCTCTAAAATGCCACTGTTTACCAACAGCCACTTTAGATTTACAACAGTTATTGTCCTAATTATAGACAGAAACTGTTGTCTGAGCAATATCTGTGTGGAAGTTGTCAAATGCTGACATTTCATGGCAGCTATGGGAGCTGGAGATCTGTTTTGGAGGGGTTTCCAAAAATACTTTCTAAAAATTCTAAAAGCATGTGAAAAGTAAGTTTAAGATGTGTTCTGCTATATGTTTTAAAAATCTTCCCTGCCACTAAATTTAATATTTCATCAGAAACTGCATATCCTACAATAAAATAGAAAAGTGGAAATAAAATAGGATGTTTTTGTTCATTTGGCTTGTTTTTTAGAGTTATTACCTAGCAAAGCAAATTTGGAACAAGCCGTGCTAGGATTTCGACTCTGGTTTGTAGAGCCCTAAACCTGGCATATAGTAATTAATATACCAATTTTGAAAGGATTTTTATCTAATAAAAAAAGAGATGAGTAAGAGTCTGCACATCATTGCAGACATGAAGATACATTTTTGAAGATGTTACCTCAAGCCCGTTTGATGCAGCCTCGGTGCTCTGTGGAGAGGAACAGGCAGGCAGAGCTCTGCTCACGGAGCATCCCAGTGAACCTGCCCTGCTGTGCCTGTCACTGTGCTGGAGAGAGGGGTGGGTTGAGGGCTGGCTGTGGCAGTGGTGGCTGGCAGGTTTCTGTGCACAACTCCTGGCTAGGCTAACAAGAACCAGTGCTTGGAGGATCAGATGTGTTATCGAGAAGGATGGGAAGGAATGAGTTAGCTAAGCTGGGACTGAGTGGGCTCGGGACCGAGGATTGCCTCCAAGGGATGCCAGAGTATACCAGTTCTTTCCTAATAGAAAAGAATTGGGATTATTTCACTTTCATCAAGATTATGGCATTGTTCAGACTTTTTCTCCTCCCCCTCCCACTTTTTTTTGTGCCTTAAAAATACAATCTAGCTGTGTGGACTAGAATAGCTCTGAAATGCAGCCAACTGGCAGGCTGTAAACTAACTTAAAGCAATAATTTTACAAAGCTGAAACAGTAGAAGTCCTGGGAAAAGGCAGTGCTCTGAACGCACATCTTGAGATCTGTGGAGTGTGTGTGCATGTGTTCATGCTCGTGGTGGGGGAGGTATTTGTCAGAGCACACCTGCCCATCTCCTGAATTAGGGAAGTGAAGGTTTGCTTTCCAGCGAGCTCTCTCTGCCCACCCATCAGGCTGCCAACTGCCACCTACACAAGTGTGTCAGTCCCCGCCGTCGCTGGCAGTTCTGTGCCTTGGCCAGCACTGGGGTTTGTGGCTTTTCAGCAGGCACGGAGGTGTGCCAGCCACGGTGCTCTCTCAGCAGCTCCTGGCCTCGCCAGTGGACTCTGTGTCCCTTTGTGCCTCAGCACCAGCCTCGTGCGGGTGGCCAGGCAGGCCCCAGCACTCCAGTCTTGCTGGCAGATCCCCTCCTGTTGCTGAGACCCCTGGCATTTTCCCCTGTCACTTCAAACATTGTTTGAAAATTTCTTACTTCATGCTTGAGATGCATCTGAAGATCCTGCCACATACGTATATTCCGTAAATTTTCTTGTTCTGACAAGAGCATGACCTTTCAAGATGCAGATAATTCTTGCCTTTAGTGCAAAGCATCTTTTTTCTTTCCTTTCTCCAGTGTTTCTGAAGTTTTCTATTTGTACTAATGACTTGACATCCAAACAGGTCAATACCTTGCTGATTTGTTCTGGTATGTGTATTCAGCAGGAACCAGCTTTCTCTAGCAAGGAGGTGTGGGGGGATGAAATCCTACACCTCTTCAGAGGATGCTTGGCAGGTGTAATCACAGGATTTGTGATTCATGTCCAATATCTGTGAGAAGAGCTGACATCTTAGGGCAAGTTGCAGATATTAAGGGGCTAAGTAAAACCCACTTTTGATGTTTGTGGATTTTTCTCTGCTAGATCAAAAGTGAAGTTGTTAATTCAGTTGATCAAACCTCCAGTCCCTTTTTACACTAGAATTACTGGGTTAAATGCTGTTTTAATCAGCATAAATCTTTACCTTTTCCTTCTGCTAGGCACAAAAAAAGTTAGATCTGTAACATTAGGGTTTTTTTAATGAACCTGCAGTTAATGCTAAAGGAGCTGTAAAAATTGAAATAGTAATTACCTGTAATCCTGTCATATTGAATGATGAAACTTGGCTGTAGGTTTTTGTATGTGGAAGGTTTTTCAAGTTTGGGACTCCTGCGCTCTGAAATTTTTGCTGCTTCCTATATTGGCACGTTCCATTTTCTGCCTGGTTTCTTCTGTTGGTATTCTTAGCGTGCCCATGCTGTGGGAATCCTTTGCCTGAATTTGGAAGGAGCTGCAGGACCTGGTCTGGTTCTGTGTTACCATACTTTGTGCTGGAGTTACTCTGTTCATTTCTGGTTTTTTGACTTGTCTGAGCTTAGAAATCTTCAGTACCATAAGGAGGTAACTGAGGGAAGGGTTTTGGAGTCGGTCTGCATTGCTGAATTCAAACCCCCATGGGGCTCAGCTCTTAGCAATGTAAAACTTGTCTAAACAGTAACAGGAGCCTTGTCCGTGCTGCATATTGTAGGATCTGGCCCTAAAACATGCAGTGGTAACACAAGGTTGTAGAGGAAGGGAAAACTTTTGACATGGAAATCACAGCAGCTGCTCAAACGGAGGGGTGTGTTACCTTTTTTTGGGAGAGAGGATGTTCAGCTTTGGGGGAAGGCCAGCTCGTTTGGCAGAGGACGAGGTAGAGGAGCAGTGACTCGGGAGTGCAAGGGACTTTTGGTGGAAAGTAGGAGGGTTAACAGTGATAAAGGAGAGGGGATGGACAGAATGGTCTTGGAGGCTTTTCAAGAGAGATGCAGTGTAAAGCCCCAAATCCTGCAGACTCAGTGAGGCAAAAGAAAAACCTTGGAAAACGTAGGATTCAGGCAGTTCCTGCCTCTCATCAGGCAGGAGCAGCAGCGTGAGGCAGTTCAGGGACACAGGGCAGGGCACTGCAATCCCTTCTGTATGGGACTGCATGGTCTTCCCAGGCATGCCAGAGACAGGAGCCCTTCCCTGCAGGCACCAGTGCCACTGCCCAGGCAATGGGCTTGTGTGTCAGGGCAGGGCCTGGCACTGGCTGAGGGTGTTCATTGCACACTAGAATTTTAAAACAAATTGCTTATAGCACACTTTTAAAAAAGAAGCAAATAATACCAGCCTCTGCCTATTTAATGTAAATCTTAAGGTAGTCTGTTATATGACCAGTTTTTATGTTGGTTTAAATTCTTTTTTAAACTTTAATGCTGTCAGATGATGCATTATCCATACCTAGATGCCTGTGGTTCGCTGTGCAGGTTATCTCCACTATGACAGCTCTCTGTCTTCAATGTCAGATACACTGTTCTTGAGTAAGAGTAGATTTACAGATTCTATTATACTTCTATTGAACAGCTCTTAATCTGGGCAGGGGAAAACATGCTGCAGCCAGCACCTTTTATCCCTTGCCTTTAGTGTTAGAGCCCTTTTTGGCAAGGTTGGACATTGTGTTACAAATAGTCCACCACGAGCTCTGTCTTGGATGCTAAAAAACCCAATAACTCTGTAAATGCTGGAGGTAGTGATTTCTGTCATTCCCAAGCATATCAGAGCCTGAATGAAAACTAGCACTGGCATTAACTGAAGGTCAGTGTCTGTGTAACCTGACTGTATACACAGGTCACCTAATGTTGCTTTCTGCTCGTGTGCCACAATGCTGTATTACAACCTTCATGTAAAACAAGAGAGTTGTGAGTCTGAATTTAGAAGCTGTCTTCTGCCCCTTGTTGTTTTGGCAACTTTTTGACATCGCTGTTTCTTTAGTAATTGAAGATTATATGCGTGAAGAAGTGTAACTGCTCCGTGCATGAAAAATGACATTTGTTGTGCTTGCATGATTTCGCAGACAGTTACTGCATTATTTACCCTCTTCTGAACAGCATAACACAGGATGCTGTCCTTGATCTGTGAGGAATAGCAATGGCATCGCTCTGTGTATGTAGCATCTTGTAATTAGCAGTGTTTCTTTACTCTGCTAGTTGTAAGCAGTATAATATGAATTGCAGTAAGTAGGTAGGAGCATAGCATGTACTCTAGTAATGTTATGAATGTGAATAGTTCCAGGTGGGTTCCCCCCCCCACCTTCCACCCATTGCTTAGCTTTCTCCCACCAGCTGCTTTGACCTTGTATCTACCTTGAGATTCATGTTCATCACTACCTTTTTCTCCAATTTATCCCTGCTGTTAGGGCTTTGAATGCCATTGGCTCAACACTGTGGTATTCCTATAGCTCAGCAGTTCTACCTTGTTTCAACTGCTGAAGTCTCATCTTTCTCTGCTTTGTGTTCATTAAAGACAAAGAAAGGAAGAAGGTGAGTTTGAATCCATCTCTGGGAAGTATACAATTTTATTTGATACTGTCTGAGGAGGGCTCTTCCTTATGTGCCAATGTAGGTCATGAAAATGAAAAATCAGCTTACACATGTATCCGCACACTGCCAGGAAGTAATCCTGCTTAGCATCGCTTTATGGGGTTTGGAGTCTTTCTGAACCTTCTAATCCCTGGTGATGTTTAAATAACACGTTGTGATCTCCATTTGGCTTAGTTCATGTAGAAAAGATGGGATTATACAGATGTAGCAGCATGGAAACACGCATGTGCCTGGAGACATACATGCACACACAGAATCACAGAATTCATGTATTCAACATGCAATATAATTTCCATTTGCAAACAGTGGAACATGCTGGGGCACCTTTCTAGACAGGTGCTCTGAGACGGCTGTGTGTGTGAGAAAGCAGAGATGCTACAGTGGTGATTTGCTGTGCTATTTTTAGATGGAAATTTTGTTTTAAAACTAGAAAAATGACCGTGATTGTCCCATTTCTTCACATAAAGCTCAGAACACGTTTGCTACTTCAACACTCCCGATAAGACAGGTGTGTTGTTTTTTTACCCCGGTTAGCTGGGTTGTTAGCCAAAGGGGGTCTGCCTTGCAGATTTGATTTGAAAATAGCTGTGAAGTGCTGTTTGGTGAGTCATGTGCAGAAGGCAACAGAAAATGTCTCAATTTACAGCATCCAGCACCTACACAACCTACTGCTGCCTCCCACATGCGGAGACCTTTCCTGCAGAACACCAAACTCCATGGAGGTCTAGAAGTCCTGAAGGCACCACTGGTCAGGCTTTTCTCTAGGAGAGTAGCTGTTTGTGACACTTCAGCAGAATCAGAGGGAGTGTTGCAGGCCAGAGTTCCTCCCTTGCTTGCCATCTCCAGTGGTGAAACTGTGAATGCAAATGTTTCTCCTCCAGCTCCTCTGTGTTTGGAGCGACCATCTGTGTTTCCTCCATCAGCTGCAGAGTGGATATAAGACATACCACTCTGTACCTTTGGATAAATACTTTCTGAAGAATTTACCCAACACGTATTCCAAGCGTGGGTCCAAAGACTGAAGCTGCAGTCCTGTCCTGGCTTTCTCCAGGGGTCAGTCCCATACCAGTAGCTGGAGACAGTGTGTGCTGGAGCTGCTGGTGCTGACCCTGTCCCGCCTGGCTGGCATGTGTTACACACATACACTGCCTGTAGCCTGACTTTTGTCTTTAATATAACTCTCTGAA
Organism: Grallaria varia; assembly: GCA_013396735.1. Lineage (NCBI taxonomy): Eukaryota > Metazoa > Chordata > Aves > Passeriformes > Formicariidae > Grallaria > Grallaria varia. The sequence continues at coordinate 1,706,648 of VWZG01009936.1, read as the reverse complement.
GGAGGTGTGGTTTACATTGTTAGAGAGATGGATTTTGATCTAGCATAGAACATAAATGGGTGACTAGATCCACCTCTTAATGAACAAATGAAAGTGCTGAAGTTCAGCCCTTGTATGGGCTGGCTCTGAAGGCAGCGTGCAGGCAACGCCACTGGGTGCTTTTGGAAGATGTGTCAGAGACAGGAATGGTGTCCACAGTAGGAAACCAGGTTGTGATTAATGAACACCAATTTCGGATGCATGGCATGCTTTCCCAATTAAAATCAGGTCCATACAACAGTGTCATTATGAATTTATATTAAAAGTCCTTTTCACTGGCATGAGAAATTCATTGCAGTAATGCCCATTCTATTGTTAATAATAATTGAAGTCCTTGAAATAAAAATATACTAGCTGATATTTAAACTACTTATTAACAAATCAAAGTTCCTTAGATAAAAGCAATTAATTTGCATTCTATTTGCTAAGCATCTAAATGAGCATTCAGTAGAGGTAAACAATGCTCCTATGATTTCTGATACCAACTAGCATATTCATTTCTTGAAGCATTTTGGTAAGCTGTGTCCTGTAGCCAGAAACTGTTCTGCTGTACAGTTGAAAAAAGATTATGTAACAGAACATTTGCTTTAAATTAATAGAGAAAGTCTTTGAAAGCCTTTCAATACTGTTGAAATACTGTTTTGTGAATCAAGGTTTCTCTTTTCTTCTGAAGTTATTTTTTGTTGCTGTGGGTATTGATACTTGGAAGCTCAGATGATTTCTCTGACACAGACAAGCAAGTCTTTACTGTGTATCATGTAACTTGACAATTCTCCTTGGTTTTTTTCCTTTTTTTTTTTTTTTTTTCAATCCCCTGTAAGAGTCTGGTGACTCTTACCCTGCACCGAAAACTATTCAGAGAGGTAACTCATGTCACCACGATAAGCACACTGCAGCCTCCTTCATTTTTCACTGCTGACTGAAGGACGTTTGGGGAGGGAGATGCTGTTAACCTGCAGAATTTTTCTTCTGAGGAAGTGTGATGATTCAGTGGGTTGCCTTATTGAACTGTGATTCAGCCATAAATACAAAGAAATGGTGGTTAAAAGATGCTGAAACTCTGACACACATTGATGGAGAAGTTGGTGCTCTTGACTACGAGTTGATCCTCCAGGTACAGTAGCAGACTGTGGTCTGCAAGTAAATAATTGTTCTCTTTCTCAGTCCTGCAGTGTGTTGTGCATGCTTTGATTTCTGCACCTGCACAGAAATCCACTGTAATATTTGGAGTTAGTGAAATATTTCTTGTTTCTTCTGCCTATGGAGAGAAGAAAAAGAGCTTTGGCAAAAATGCGAGAGGGATTTGTTGGGATGATTGCAGTCTTCTTTGTGATATCCCAATAATTAAAAAACATAATAATTATATGAATTTCATTTTGAAAAGAGCATTAGGTTTCAAGTACTTAAATCCCTTTGATTTCCAATGGAATATGGTCTCATAAAATACCAAAGTAATTTTTGATATTTTACCCTGTCATCTTTTCTATGCAGAACTTGCTAATGGATTCCAGTGCATATGTTGTCACCAGCTCTTAAACCCTATAATTAGGTCCAGTTTAAAGCCAAATACATTTTTATTAAATGATTGATTTTCTAGCAAATAATTATTTAAGAAAGCATAACAAATGCAACCATTTATTAAAAGAGTGGTGCTGACAACATAAGCACTTAGTATGAGTACAGAACTGCTTATGTTAGTATGTGTTGAGCACCTGTCACGAGGTACCTACTCCTAGTAGTGCTTTGTTGGCTTGTAACTTTAATTACTGAAATTACTATTGAGATTGGTGAGTATAGGGAGGGGAAAGTCATTTATATCAAATATTCTTTGTTCTACAGTATTTTGAGGCTGTTTTACTCTGCAGTTGTGTACATGTGTTTTTTGGTAGAAAAGATATAAGTGGTTTATTAAAGAGTTCGTACAGAAGGCACTCTTAATTTTTGGCCTTTAAAGAAGGTGCTTTTCAGCTAGCTAATTAGCAAAAAAAAAAATACATTTCACTGTTAGAATAATTGTTCAGCGTCCTTCAAATCACGTCTTGGAATTTGCAGAACAGTAGACGTTTAAAGGAGTAAATTATAGTTTCAGTGCAAGAATTGACAGGATATAACATTTCCTGAAGGAGTAGTGTGCTTTCTGATGAAAATTATTTCTAATTTATCTGGCCTCCTATGATTTTTCTGTCATTACTCCTAGGTTTGGATCAGAACAGAATCCTGTGATCCAAATGCTGGAAATTTGAGAGAATTTGGACTGTGATAAATATTTTGCAGCTGACTCACTCTGCTTATGAATGAGCTCTGCTAGAAAATCTGGCTCCCACAATTAAGTGATTTAGAGACCTAATTGCAAGGCAAAGGGGAATTGTAAGCTCCTATTTTTGTGGCAATGAAGGTAATTTTAGATCCTGAATCCAAATGGTGGAACATATGGAAATTATGGATCCAGACTGTGGCTTACCATAAGCTTTGCACAACAAAAAAGCCCCAAACCAGTGATGGAGAGAAGCTCATCCACAACATCTGAGAATGGCTGAAATGCCAGTCACTGGTGTTAGTGGTGGGCCCTGTACAGCCACAGAAAATAAGCTGTAGAAACAAGAGAGAGCCAGGAGCCAGCAGTAGCTCTTAGTTTGTGCAGTTCTACATGGCTCTCCTAAAAAATTAGTAATCATTTATTAGAGCGGTAGCCACGGGCTACAGCTGAGATCAACTCTTGTTTCCTTGAGTCTGTAGTCTTAATACAAAAGATTAGAGTGAAGGAGCAGGGAAGACGTACCAAAGTGAAGTGCTTTTCCTGAGGTTGTGCAGCACATGGACAATGGCCTGCAGAGGGGCAGCTGGCAGGAGAGCTGGGGAGAGGATGGGAGGTCCCTGTTGCTGCTGGAGACTCCAGAGTGACCACTCAGTTATTCTGGTCATGACAATGAGTTAGTTATGGCTCTGGAGGGTGAGCTGTAATTGAAAGGAGGGGAGGAAAGGAGACGTGTGTTGGGGTTCTCTGCATTGTTTCCCAAGGAGCAAATGCACTGTACCAGGCAGAGGTGTTGGGAGACCAGCAGGCATGCTCAGCCCCACTGGTAATGCTGTACTTGGCCACTTGTTAATTCGGTTGGTTTTCCTTTGCTGTGCAGTTGTATAACACTTTAGGGAGCAGAGGGTGCTGAAGGGTGTGTAGGAGCAGAGCAGCTTCTGCCAGGAGCACAGATGGTTGGGAGAACAAGCCACCCTCAGCAGCCACTCTGTGGTTTTTGTGTTGGTTTCTTTATTTCTCTTTCTTTTCTTTCAAACCACCGTTTTAAATGGGGAATAATTTAAACAAAAATAATCGGATCCCGCCCACTCCTTCCTGGGGTCTGCCTCTGTGTGTGCTCTCCAGGCATGCAGTGTGATGGCAGCAAAGCCAAGCAGTATTGTCTTAAAGGAGGCAAGGTTTGGTTTTCCCATTTATCCAGAGAACAGGGAGCAGCTCTGAATTGAGCAACTGCACATCAGATCCTTTGGGCTTGTGCATGGGGTTATGGATGTTGTTCTTGCTGCTTTTTATTGTTGTTGTAATTTATAGAATCTGTGGTAAATATAAAAGCATGGAGATTACTTTAATCTTTTCAGAAATGCACAGACCCCCCTCCTTGCCCAAATACTTTTGTGTTGCACACAAGGCTTTGGACTGTCATAGGACAGCATTAAAAAAGACAGAGCTCAGACTCCTTCCACGTAATGGGAACTAGGAGAGCAGGTTTGCCCAGGCAAGACCTGAGCATGGAAAGAAATGGAAGGGAACAGGAGAACCAGTAAGAGTGTGTTGCTTTGCCAGTGGAGTGGGCAACAGGCATGGGTGCTCGTGTTTGTGTTTGTGACTGTCTCACGTACAGACCTACAGAGAGAGTCTCTCCCTGTGGAAAGTGGTTGTACTTCTTCATGGAAAGCCAAACATAATGTGATTATTGCTTCAAGGGAGAAAATTCTTTCCTGTCTGTTAGCAAAGGTATTTCTGCAACCTTGTGAAGGTTTTATTTTCTTGGTGATGAATGTTTCCATATTGCACTGAGTAATTAGGAGTTCTGATAAGGACCTGGATTCCTGATTTTCTGGGGTGTTTTTTTATAGCTGTATTCCTGATTTCCAGCACTCGTTCTGCCTCACACCTGATGACATGCCCTACAGCAGTTGAGCTAATTAGCCCTGCTCTGCAGAGCAGCCTCCTTGGAGAGCTTGGGAACGGCGTTGCCTTTGGATGTTGTCTGCAGTAGGCTGCTCATGAGTGTGTTTGTGAGATTGGATGCCTACAGATGGGAATATCCTGTCCTTATGGGTGAGCAGGCTGTGACCACTGTCGTGTGTGTGCTGGGGAATGCAGAAGCTGCAGGAGCCATGGGTCACTCTCTGATTCATCCATCCTGCACTGCAGCCTCCTGCAGGATTATGAAGTGCTGTTAGAGCTGCTGTGTGTGTCCCACACTGGGGTCGTGCCACCCCTAAGGGTGCGTGTGAGCTCTGCCCTTCACCGTGGGCCTCGGGGAAGGTGCCCAGTGGGTGCTGGTTGGAGTGGCAGCTGCAGGCACTGGGGGTGAGGGCTGGAGGAGCCCCAAAGTGGTGGTGACTGTTCCTCCCTGGCATGACTTTGCTATTATGCAGTGACTCATGAGGCTAATTAAGAGTTTCTGGAGGGAGAGTAGAAAGTGCAACTTGCCTTTGGAGGGGGCAGAGCAGGGGAAGACAGTCCATGTATTGACTGCAGGCATGATGTGCCTGTTCAGGATGGCAGGACATGGACCAGGGAATGGGGGAGGAAATTTGCCAGCAAATACGCAGACAGAAAGACAGTGTGGCTGGGCTGACAAATTAGTTCTGCATAGTGTTCATTCCAGTGCTCTGTGACTTAATTTAAAAAAAAAGAAAGCCTCATTGACCTTGGTTGGGGGCTACAGAGTTCACATCCAGCCTCAGGGCTCAAGCCGGGCACAATGGTGACATTGCTGAACTGGGCTTGGAAAATCTATCCATTCTCACAATGTAGAGGCATGATTTGCAAATAATTTGGGGTTTGCAGTTGCACCCTGGAAGTGTTCAAGGCCAGGTTGGATGGGGCCTTGAGCAACCTGTTTTAGTGGAAGATGCCCCTGCCCACAGCAGGGGGTTGGAGCTAGTTGATCTTCAAAGGTGCCCTTCCAACCCAGACGGTTCTGTGATCGTCTCCTGGTGTTACAGAATTAACCAACACGTTTTGAAGCTGGAAGAGGAGGGAGGTAGAGTCCCAGAAAATTCCCTTCTAGGGAACTAGATGTGAGGAAAGGATATATCCATGTTCTTTCCCTAGTGTAGCATGGAGTCCCTTATTTCAGCTCCCAAATACTTTGTCATTCTGCAAGAAGTCCCTCCTGGGCTCTAGGAAGAGACAGGGGCATACTGCAGTGGGAATAGCTGAACTTGCACTGGCAGGGGAAGAACTTTCCCCCTTTCCTACCCAAGGTTAGGAGGTTTCCATTTCAGGACGGAAGTGTGGGTCTGTTCTGTCATACCTGGGGGTGGGAGAGCCCAGTGGCATAATTAGGGGGCATAATTAATGCTACACGCCTCTGCTCCACAGTTGTAGACTGTAAACAGAGCTGATCAAATGATGGTGTGGGAGAGGAATTGTTTAAAATAAATTTTAATAAATTATATATAACATATGACTTACTTCTGTTTAACCAACTCTAGCTAGCCAGCCAGTATTTCCAAGCTTACAAAACACAGCATTGTCAGTAATGCTCACGTGAGTAACTACACTGGTGGCTGAGTGTATCTCATCCATGTTGAATTTAACTGTACTGTACAATAATAAGGCCTCAAGTCCCAGTCAAAGGGGTTTATTGCTCGTGGCACTCAGTAGAGGATGCCTCTTCTCCAGCCGTATCAGGCATTCTGCAAAAACAAAATTCAGTGGCCTTTCTGATCTTTGGATGGGAGGGAAGGGGAAGATTTAAAGTCCTCCTTTTAATTGCTGTGCTGTTCAGAGGTTTGGTAAGTACAGGAAACTAGTTTAGACACTATTGTTCCATCCAAATTAGCATTGTGTGCAAACTCACAAACAGACCATAAAAATGACAGATTAGGAGGAGTGAGGGGAGTCAAGTCTTTTGATGCAGACAGCTCTGCTGAGACTTGTGCTCCGTCCTTTGACTGTCCCAGAAGGGCACTGAGTTTGGGGCTGTGGCAGAAAGAACTGGAGTGAGCATTGGATTCTGTGCTGAAGTTCTGTTCACAGGTGCTTAAATGTTGCTTTCCATTGGTTGCCAAAGAGTGTGAATAGTCTTAAGATTGTGCTGTTGGCTAAGGTACTGGGATGCTTTTTAGCTATTATGGAAAGGAAATAAATAGCATGAGTCAAATTTTATTTTAGTGGAAGTTAGACATCTCAAAATTTTTGTGTCTCAGCCTTATGTCTCTACGTTTCCTTCCAGCAGGAATAACAGCACTTCCCTATCCCCAGGGTTGTTGTGTGGATAAGTACATAGGGCAGTGGAAGCTGTTTGGATAAGCAGATTGATTCAGTGGGGATTTCTTTTATCCTAACAAAATCAGTATCAGATGGAATACAGTACAACTTGCTGAAGAGGGAAAAGCCAACAAATACCTTTTTCATTCCCATAGATGATAGAACCCCTGCTTATTTTTCTTTATTTAAGAGGTATTTGGAAGGCAGAACAATGCTCTGCTATTGCCTCCCTACAAGTGACCTAAACCATTTAAGTTGAAACATATGACTTGGAGGAAGTATTTTGCAAAAACAGATGCACAGAAAGTCAATTTCCTATTCGTATTTTGTTGTGGCAATTGGTACTTTAAAGAGATGGCAGACTTAAATTAGCTGGAAAAGTGACATCTTTAATTAGGAAAGCCTCTCTGCCAGCACGTTGAACAGTTGCCAGTTTCTCAGCATTTAGGGACCATTGATTGCCAACAATGGCAGCTAAACTGCTTCTGGGTAGAAACTAATTGAATTTTCTCAAGTTAAAACGAGGATCTGAAGTTAAATCAAGATGAACTCCTTTGCTTGCTCTCGTTTTACTTACTGCTGTGATGTCCTCAGCAGTCCACAGGCTCTGCTGCGTGTTGGCGAATGGTGCTGCCTGGGGCATGGCTGTGCAAACCCCTCCAGCCTCAGCAGCCCTGGGACTCTGCCATTGCCATTCCCAGTTCAGATCCACGTCTGCCCTGCTGGCCCTCCCTTGCTATTTTGGTTGTCATGTTCTGTTCTGGAGTGACTTTTCCTGGGACAGGTTGCTTTTCTTTGGTCTGGTGCTGTTGTGATGGGAGCTGGTGGAGCCAACCTGGCTGTATCCCACTGCCCGAGCATGCTGTCCAAGCCAGTGCTGTCTGCTCCTGTGGGATGGGTGAACAGCCTGTGGCTGCCGTGACCAAGCTGTGATATTGGGTTACAGATCTGTGTGGGGCTTGCCACCTGGAATCTCAGCGGCGTGGGGTTGGTGTTGGTCCCAGGTCTGCCCCCTCTCCTGGAAGGCTGAGGGCTGAGCGCACGCTCCGGTGAATCCTTGTGTCAGAGAGCAGAGACCTGCAGCCCAAGGCACTACTGCTGCTGCTGCCTTCCCTGCCTGCCCTGTGGCTGCTTTAGCTGTGCTCTGTCCCTTCTTTGGGTATTTCCACATCTCAGATGCAGCTTCTTGCCTTGCTGTGTGGCCTTTCCTCCCTGGCAGAAGACAAGCAGCAGCAGAAAGGGAAGGCTCCTGGGCAGCAGCTGCAAGGGAAGCCTTTACTCAGGGTACTCAAGAAAGGCAGCTTTGTGAGGCATCAGTTGAGTCTCCAGCAGACAATGGTTTCCAGTTGTTGTCTGCTTTAGAAATGTGCGGTTAAAATGTGGCCTAGAGGTGTGGGGTTCTCCATTCACCCAGCCCTGTCTTGGGTGTCAGTATAAAAAAAAAAAGTTTTTCCAGTGCATCTCATCATTAATTAATTGCCTTTTCTGTCTGTATGAGTCTTTGGATTAAAAGGAAAAAAAAGTGAATCATAACTATTGAGGTGGGAGAGAACTTGAAACAGATTTGAAGACTGCACAGGAGACAGAATTCAGTTAAATCTTTTGTTAGAAAGAATCCTTTTTTGAGCAGCTAAGAGTAAAATACTCAGCTTTCCCCGTTACCCTCCGGCGCTAATCCAGAGCAGAAATATCTTACTTACAAAGTGCACATTCTTTCAGGTACTTTAAAAGTGGTTTATTCCCATTACAAATACAGTGAAAAGAAAGGAGATCCTTGCACCTTCTACAGGTCCACTGTCCGGGAGCAACTCCTTCTTCCTCTCTTTCTAAGACTGGATAGGAAACATAGGGACATTTCTGTAATTATATTATCTCTGGAAATATTAAAGGATATTTTTTCATCACTGTGTGAGATGACAGCAAACATTGACTATATTTGGAAGAAAAGTTTAAAAGAAGAGAAGGCAAAGATGTGGTCGTTCACTTGAGATGTGTTTAAGGGAAGTGTTCTGCATGGAAAGCAAAAGGGACACATTTCTGGGGAGCGTATGAGGGTTTTAAATGAAGCCTCTGAAAAGTCTACTCAGCAGTTACCAGGGAATGGCAGGAACAGACGAGTGCCTTGAGGAAATTGAAATTTCCTGTGTTTCCGTCAGCCCAGGCACCAGGACGTGGAAGTCCTTAAGAGTTTGATGCCCTGTTTCCTGCAGTTGCACTGAGGATGAAGAGGCTGGGCAAACAGGTGGCTTCTGACATGGGGTTCAGACTTAACTGACATTGAAAGGAGAGAAATAAATACTCGGAAAAACACTGTGAGGGACAAATCCTGGGGAATACGTGAAGTGCAGAGAGTAGAGAGGTCCTGGAGCAGGGGATGGTGATACTCAAAAAGCCCCCATGATGAACAAAGCTGTGGGAGCCCTGACCTGTGATGTGGGTCTGAGGAGCTCCGTAGCAAGCAGCAGGACTCTAAACTTTTGATTTAATTTGAGATTTTTACTATAAAAGAGTGACTATCTTAACTGCTATAAAACGGATTTCCCATGGTTGAACTGAGCAAAATTTTTAATATAACTGAAAAGACCGTGGAAATTATAGTTTAGCTGAGAAAGGGAAGTGCTTTCTCCCTCTCATAAAAAGACAGAGGTTTTCAAAGAAGCTGTAAAAACCAGCAGTAGTATCAAAAAGCTCGTGGTGCCACAGGTGAAGCCTGCCCTCCTCCCATCATGGACAGGCACTGCTGTTCGTGCTTCCCTATTCTTTGGTCTCCTGCTCAATCCACTTGGAGTCTGTGGCCTAATTCATATTTCCACAAAGGAGCAAAGTGCTTCAGTGTTGTCAAAGGCAGAAAGTAACACAGAGCATGGAAGAAGTGGTTGGTAAGGGGTGGTTTTAATGTTTTGCTGTGCCATGAAACTTCTGAAGTTCATTGTGTGGGACCAGTGGGAAGGAAAAAAAAAGACCCAAACCAATAAAACGAAACAGTGAATGAAACATGGACAGGGGTTTTAATGTCAAGAAACTGAGAAGGTACCTGGGTCTTTGGGGCCAGAGAGCTGTTGAAGTTGGCTGCTGATAGGATAAAAAGATTTTGTTATTGTTTGCAGTCAAAGCTGTTTTCCACAACGCTGATAAAGATTTACCCATTTCTTTTGCCTTGTGAGTTTTGCTACTTGAAAATGCAGGATTAGTGCAGCCTTTTAAGAGGCTGGCTCAGATTTGAGGTAGGCAGTGCAAAGACATCACCTGTGTGGGCAGCCCTGGGACCATGGCCCTGCATCTCTCCCTGGCAGGAATGTCTTGCCCAGGGTGTCTCTACTCTGTGTGCAGCGTGTCTGGGTTCATCTCTGCTTGTCGCAGGAGAAGCAGCTGGGCCTTGGCCTCATGTTAAGCTTCCATGTAGCTCACCCAGCCTGGAAGCAGCACTTTTACTGTGGGGACAAGGCTCTTTGGTCCTGGGACAAGGCTTTTTGAACTAGCGAGGATTTCCTCCTTTTCTGCAGAACTTGTGCTTGACCTGAGAGATGAATAAAACTGTAAAATTACCTGCAAGGGTGCAGGTTTCCATTAGCTTGGCCAATTTGATGCTTCCGTCAGGAGCACAGCCTTGTGAATGTACTCTTTGCCTCCTGGGATTTGCTGCTAAGTGTGACACTTTGAGAGGAGGTTTGTATCTAAGACATGCAGAACCAGATCCTGCTTCAATGTTAGGTGCAAAAGCTTCCCATCTTTCTAATCATTGTCTCTGGAAAACTGCTGGTTTTTATTGCAAATGTGTTTGTATACTTCTTTAAACTCTGGTTATTTTTCTCCAGCAAATGGTATTCCTAAAGTAAAAATGCAGTTACCTCATCAAGACAAGTTCAGCAGTGGAAGGTCAAATAACTTACAGTCAAGAATAAATTTTAATAAGGTCCCAAGATCCCCAATTAATTCTCCTTTTTTTTTTTTTTAAATATTCTCATCAATTCTGGGCCACCAATTGCATTGAATGTCCTTTAAAAATGATTAATACTTCAATCCCTTGAGTATTTTCAAGGTAAATAAGTTTAAAAGTTGAACCACAGTAGTGGTAAAGAGATAGAAAACTGCTTTCTCTAATTTTTGTATATAGCCTATATTGCTAATCAAACATTTTGATGCAGATCTGGATCGATTTAGAGATTACAGCTGAAGCAGGGGTTGAATTGCAGCTGGATGTTGTTGAAATTGTATAAGCTCTCTTCTTGATATTTTTGATATTCTAGCATCCTCTCACGCTTTTCCTCTTCCCTACAAAATCTTGTATTATCTGCAGGTTTTGAAGGCTTTTTTTTCTAATCTGGGTTGCCTTTTTTTTTTTTTTTTGTCTCCTTAAATAGAGATTTGAGAAAATGTGAGAGTATTAATTGACAACCAAACAGTGTTGGAGTGAAGGGAGTTGGCTTTGTTGCATAGAAACAGCTGGTCTTCTGGCAAAGTACAGTTAAAAACTAAAGAATAATAAATGATTTATATTCAAACTTGTTGGGAAACACTGAATGTGGCCTGGTGTTATAGTGAAGTCATCCTTAAAAACTAGTGTTTAATAAAAACACATTCTTTCTGTCACTGTCTTTAGTTAGGATCAGGAATGTATTTTTAAGTGAGTCATGCAAGTCCCCATGTGCCAGGCTAGGTCTGCCCTGTAGGGCAGTCTCAGTGCAGGGGCTGAATTCCTTTCCAGCGAAGACAAGTGTGAAGATGGGCTCCCATGCTTGCCTGGTTCACCCTGGCTGCTCGCAGGCACTCAGTGTGTGTGACCAGGTCAGTGCTGCTCTGAACAGTGACAGCCAGAATGCTTGAAATGTGGGGCTTTGCTCCTCAGCACGCGCTCTTTGACTCCGCAGAGCTGCCCTGGCACTCTCTACTGCCTGGGAATGAAGACCAAGCTGCAGTCGGGTAATTTGTTCCACTGAGGTCATGGGCTTTGCTTTACCACTGGGTTAAACAGAGAACCAGTATTTCAATGCCTGCTGGAAATCCCATCCCAGATATGAAGAGCCCTCTGCTAAGAACAGACTCCTCTCCACTTGCAGCATCCTACATGTTTCAGTAAGAGTCTGCCTGTTAAAAGCAGCTGTTCCAAATATTTAAGAAAGTACCTTGTACAAAAATGTTTGCTGTAAATGTTTAACATCTCAGTTACTGGTGTAGTTCTTTTGTTCTTTTTCCTGCAAAGTCCAACTTTTCCTTTTCTGAAGTTTTGATGTGTCTTGCTTTAAGAGGGTCTGGTTACTTGTACATACAGTGTGACCTAGAAATGTGCACATGAGAAATTCATCCCTAGATGAATGAAACTGGATTTTTCTATTCTGCAGAACTAATCAAAGCTCATTTTAATAATGTGATTTGTCTTAACATTTCAACTGGGTCTAAACCTTCAGACTTTTCAATCTGCCTTCCAGTCATTATAGGCAGATTTCTGTATGAATAATGCATAATTTTGCTTTAAAAACAGTCTACGCAAAACCACTTCATTTTCACTTCTTATTGATTCCAACTTTGGTGACTTGCATACATCAGAAATTTCACAACTTAAAAATGTGCCTATCCCTACAAACTAGTCATTGATCAAAAAGGCTAATTTGACTGACTCCCTTGATTTTTTTTCATAGTCTCCCTTGTTTTGTTTCTATCTAAGTAGTAAAAACAATTTCCATTTAGAAACTCCAGTTTTTAAAAGAGTAGGGATTCAGTTTTTCTGCTGAATGCATGTGCATATGGTGTATTCATTTAAATACAGATCCACAGAAACAATTCAGATTTACAATTCACAGAAAATTTGAACCCACTGCAGTACTTTATTATTGTAAGAATGCTCAGGTTATGCTTCCCTCCCAGGTTCACCTGTTGCTATCTGCCAAGATTTCATTGATCATAAAGTTCAAGTACAACACAATTTGATATTTTTTGAAATGGTGAAGAAAATATTTTTGACCTCTGCTTATGCAATTAAACTTCCAGCAATGGCCTTTTTTCTCCTTCCCCTCCC